>JAMPIV010021251.1:0-194765 GCA_024509875.1 Oreohelix idahoensis | reverse complement strand
TGAGAAGCGTTAGGAATAAGGCCCCGCGAGAATATCAACAATGACGTATTTCCTCTCCCACCATCCTCCACACTATGGGGCTAATGGTTCTGAGAACGATTTGTTCCTTAGCGAAACCAGCACAAGAGGAAGACATGTTGCTGTTGCTTTGCCATGTTCATACACAGAATCAACATACAGCGCAACATCTTCCTTATAAAGAGCCTAGGCCCAGAAGTAGCGATGGCCCGAATGATAATCGCGAGTCTTGTCCTTCGGCCCATTTAAGACCAATTGTCAACCAATGAAATGCACGGAGCACACCGGGGAACTTGTTGAGAAGGAAGACATACACGTAAATCATCTGGATTTCTTAGGATCAAATCCAGTGGAAGGACATTTGTTGAAGGTAGTAAGATATAATTGGGAGTTAACCATAGGATCACTTTGAAGCTGAGTTCGTATTTCAAAAGCTGAGCATCCTTAAGTTGTTCCTGTAAGGTGAAAGGAAGAATGAAATAAACTCATCAGAAGATCTAGCAAAAGAAACACCAGGAGAAGAAAGAACAGGAGGTGGACGGTTATGTATTTATAACCAAAAAGTCTCTTTAGCATTGTTCCATCCCAATGCCAAATCTGATGATGATGTCATAGGGGTCCTGCCAGGAAAAGAATAAGAGACATCCGTACATGCTTCATACGGTTTCCTAGAGAGGAGATCAGCCACAGTACTATGTTCACCTGGGATATGTTCAATAGTGACATCGTAACTCTGTAAATTCAGAGCCCAGGTCTGGAGTTTGCGAGGTTGTTCAGAAGTCTTAGACAGCCATGTAAGGAGAGGTTTATGGTCAGTTCTAATCAACACTTTAGTACCTCGAAGGTAAAAATCAACCTTTTGAAGCAGATAGTGAATGGCGAATGCTTCCTTTTCAGTTACTGTCCATCGCTGTTGTGAACGACTGAGTGAGTGAGAAAGAAAAGCAATAGGAATTTCATTAGGGTCATTGTGAAAAACAGGACTAGCATTAGACACGTTGGCTTGGACTAAACAAGCACCAACTGCTCGATAAGAGGCATCAGTGTATAAGATCATTGGACGTGTGGTATCAGGGTATGCCAACCGAGGAATGTCAGAAAGAGCTGATTTAAGGTAGTTGAAAGCTTGTTGGCATGCCTCAGTCCAATGAAAACGAGCATATTTCTTGGTAAGAGAGATAAGAGGCTCAGCAGCTCGAGAGAAATTGGGGATGTGTTTTCGATAGTAAGAACAAGAACCAAGAAAACCACGAACATGGCGGACAGAGGTAGGCGGAGACATATCTTGGATGGCTTGAATCTTAGCATCATCCGGACGGACACCATCTTGGTTGATGATGAAGCCTAAATACTTGGCTTCGGTCTGAAGGAACGAGCATTTGCTCAGCTTGAGCATTACATTATGTGCTCTCAAACGAGTGAAAACTTTCTCAGTATGGAGTAAATGATCCTCAAGGGTTCCTGGAGTGTGGATAAGAATGTCATCAATATAAGCCAAGGCGTAAGACTGCATGCCCTTTAATACCTCGTCCATAAGGGACGTGTATGTAGCAGGACTGGTCTTTAGACCGAAAGGCATAATGTTCCACGCATAACTCCCAATGTGTGTACAAAATGAGGACTTGATCTTAGCTTCTGGAGACATTGGTATGCACCAAAATCCTGAACGGGCATCAATGGTGGTAAACCACTTGGATTTTCCAATCGTGGACAAGATATCATCAACCCTTGGAAGAGGGTATGAGATGGTCTTGGTGATGGCATTCAATGCACGGTAATCACAACAGAAGCGATGTGAGCCGTCCTTCTTGGTGACTATCACGATTGGAGAGGACCATGAGGATCTTGACCGTTCGATAATGCCTGCTGCCAACATTTCTGTAATGGATTTTTCCACTATCTCCCGATTCTTTAGTGGAGTGTGGTATGGATTCAAAGACACAGGCACTTCGGTAGTAGTATCAATGGTCATCTCAACGGTATGAGTTTTCTTCAACTCCATATCAGAGAGTGCAAAAATATCACTATGCTTTCGCACGAACTGACGAATGTAATTAGCATAAGGAGAGTCAATCGGTATTTGCTCTAACAACTCAGCTATTTTCACAGACGATGCAGAGGAGGTGGAGGCAGGAGTAAGGTGTGGAAGGAGAGGTGGAGGAGAAGATGTCGTTTCCTTCATCCAATGTGAAGGAGGGGGTGGCGTAGAAAATGTAGGAGAGGAAGATAAGTAGTGCTGAGGAGGGTAGTTACCATGTGGTAAACGCGCATGTGTAACAGCACTAATGGTAGTCATACTCCAAGGAGGAGACTTCTCGGAGGAAGAAGATCGTCTATCATTCCTCAGGGGAGGATAAGTATGCAGACGGGAGGTAGCATTGAGAGAACATGTATGGGGGGTTGGGGATTTTGAAGACAGTTGGGAGTGGTTGGTGACACGTGCAACAATAGTACCTCTGGGTACTGTAAGAGGTTTCCTGAGGAATTAAGGAGCATAAGGGGAAAGTCACGTGTTGTGGACACAGTGACAATGCCATCGACGACATGGATACAGGGATCATCGATGATGTCGGAGTCAGGCAGAGGTTCCACGTAAACAGAATGACCGGAGGGTATATAGTCGGACCGTTTGACCCGACCAGTAACGATAGTAAGACAGTGAGGTTTTAAGGTAACAGGAGCAATAACTCGAACAAGAGACGCAATGTGAATATCATCCTGAAGAGGGATGTACTCACCATTGACACGGATCTGTTTCAAGTCAAAGTAAATGCGCACTTTGTGATGAAGAAAGAAGTCACGACCAAGAATGAAATTCCTAGTCATCCCACTAACAACAATAAAAGGATGCGCAAGAGATTGAGATCCAATCTGGAGGCGAATGATAGCCGTTCCAATGGAACGCAAAGGTTGGCCAGTGACAGAAGTTTAAAAAGTGGAAGAAGGAATGAATTGGACGTGTTTGCGGATCTGGCGAAATAACTGTTCTCTTATTAAACTAACAGTAGCACCAGTATCCACAAGAGCGCGATAATTCTTTTTATTAATGGCAATTAGACAAGAAGAAGGATCAAGAGTGACCGAAGGAGGAGAGATATAAGATATGGGAACCGGAGAGACCGTAGAAGAGGAAGAAAAATTTTTCAGACTATCACAAGACTTGTGAAAGTGACAAAATGTGTTTGCTTTGCGAGAGGATCTAGTGCCCAAAAGAGGTGGGTTAAAGCCACACGACGCGATCCTATCTACCGAGTGGCGGAATGGTTTCCCTGGCCCATAAGAGGCTGGGGGTGGAACTGTCCACGGTTGAATGAATGTGGAGGGACACGAGGTGGTTGCATGGGGTTGGATGGTAACCATGAGAGCTGGTGCGGCTGACGTTGATTAGTCACCGGGTGTTGAGGTTGTGATCTAACATGGTTCAAGGTCCTGTTAAGATTATGTTGATTCTGCACACAACTTTTTGATGTATGTCCGGCCAAACCACAAAAGTAGCAAATGACTGGAGCTACTTGTCGAACTGGTAGAGCAGATGGGTGACGTCGGTTTTGAGTGCGCTGACCAAACTGTTGGCGATAAGATCCCGGCAATGGAGTATCGCACGGCTGTAACATGGATGGTTGCTGCCAAGACTGACGGTAATGACTGACGTCCATTGGCTCTTCATCTGTGTGATCGTGTGCACGAGGTTCACGCCCAAGTCTATTGGTAAACCTTTTCTTCACATTGTCTTCATTTATTGCTAGTTGAATGGCATCAAGGATTGTCTGTGGGTCTTTCCTTATTAAATGAAGTTTCAGCGCATCTGACTGGAGACCATCGATAAAAATGCCAACAAGTTGGTTTTCCGTATCAGTAGACGCAGAGGAAGGTTCCACTAAAGCATCTTCAGCTAGGTTTAACAACCTATCGGCAAAAAACTGAACCGACTCGTAACGGTCCTGATGGAGTCCGCGAAGCAAAGTCCAAGCATGTTGGTGATCCTTAACGGAAGAGTAACGGCGGATGAGCTCCTTTTGTAGAGAGGCGAAGGTCTCGTCTGGAAATAACTGTGCACGGCGACGTAGATAGTCAGTGACAAGTGACTGAGATGATAAGAAAGCAACACGTTTGCGATCAGCATCAGTGGCTGACGGAATCAATGAAGAAAATTTCTCAATATCACGTAACCACTGCCGAAAAGTGGACGGATCGCCACAAAAAGGCTTAACAATGTTATTGATGTTGTGCAGATTTGCACTCTGTGTAACCAAGCTAAGGGTGGTAGCAATAGCTTGTAGAGAACTATTAGGAACTTCAGCGCTATCTGGCAATGGTTGACTTAAGGCATGCTGTTGTTGCATGTCATGTATCTGCTGTTGTAACAACTGATTTTGCTGTTGGAGCAGTTGTATTTGATTTTCAAACTGATGGTGTAGGTTTGGATACATCATGCATAAGCTGTACCACACCAAAAATGACGATCTCTGGTGTGTGAAAGGTCACGGCACCAAATAATATTCTTATATGTGGCAGTGTAGATCGTATAGTGGTGGTAGGAAACTTTGATGGCCGTTAGTTAATTTAAACTTTCATCAAAAACTACAACTGTCTTACTTTAGTTTTCTTTCGCTTCCAGTATAGATCTCAATTCAGTCAAGATCATATAAAAGATGTTTATTTCAATCGTTTCGCAGGTGTTGAGCACGCTATACAGTTCCTATCTTTGTCGATGTAATCCACAATCTGCTTTGCACCCTCAAATCTTTTAACTTTGTTTCCTAAAAATGTCCTAACTGTCTTGTTGCCACTAGTGGCAGGTGGAGTTATGGAGGCAGCCTTCTCAGTCAACTGATCAATCAGTTTGTCTTTGAAAATTTTCAATGACACTGACTTCGCATCAGCATGACTGAGGGTGTATAATATATGGGCATTTACCTGGGACACCTCTATAATTCAGTAGAAAATTTTCTAACACCATTTTCTAGTTTTTCTTTGGAAATTGCCATAGTAAGCTACCATTTGATCATTGTGGTCACATCCATTCATGCAAAGATTGTACCGGTGTACTGGTTTGGGTTTTTCAACTAAGTTGTGACGTCGAGTTGTGACTTGCACCATCTCAACTGATGTTTCAGTGGACACAACAATACTTGGTTTCTTTGCCTTTTTGTCTCTCCAAGCAACACATATCTGAGATCCATTACCATTTTT
This sequence comes from Oreohelix idahoensis, assembly GCA_024509875.1. Classification (NCBI taxonomy): domain Eukaryota; kingdom Metazoa; phylum Mollusca; class Gastropoda; order Stylommatophora; family Oreohelicidae; genus Oreohelix; species Oreohelix idahoensis. The sequence goes on along the minus strand of JAMPIV010021251.1, from coordinate 189,554 downwards.
GTACCTCCTGGCTTCTCGGTGCTGGAGTGAGAGGGTCTTCAGTTGAAGGGGAAAGTATTTTCTGTTGATGTTGACTGTGCCAGTATAATGAATCCCCCTACTCAACAGATAGGTTATCAGTGTATCCACAGTGTAGTATCTGTCAGCAAATACATGGTGGCCCTTCCCAATTCCTTGTAGCAAGAAATAAAAACCTTCACCACCTGCCTTGTTGTAGAGTCATTAGCAAGAATATATTATGTATTCTTCCCAAAGTATGTCAATACAGAATAGACATATTCTGTGGCAGATTCACACAATCCAAAGGTCTTAATGTGATACTTGCTTGGCTTTGTTGCATTGTACTGCTTGTGTTTCCTGCATCCATTATACCCAATAACCATTTCATCAATTGCTAAATTCTGAAATGGATAAAATGCATCCTGGAACTTCGCAACGAGCAAATTTAAAAAAAGGTTCTTTTTTGTTCTTCCCTTCTGAATCAGCATCTCCAACATGCATTATTGTATGGTAAATTATTTCAAACCTACCGTAAAATCTCGCGTATAATACGCACAATTTTTACTCATTTTTGCCCGCTAAAACTCAGGTGCGTATTATACGCGAGTACTAAAAAATACGTCATTTTCAATATCGAAAGTAACCTACATTGGAAAGTCTGTCAAGTTTTTGTCACAATTTGACAGTAAAAATGGTGCAAAATTGAATGTGCCATGTGTTTTCTTATGTGTCAGACATTGTTATAAAACGCATTTCACACTCTTGGTCTTCAATCTGTTTTAATATTAAGCTTGGTTGTGAAGTTTGTCATTTGATTATTTTGAGCTCTAAAAATGAATTCGAGAAAATGTTGTACTGTAGCAGAAAAGCTCTTAGTGGTAAAATATGCAGAATCTAACGGCAATCGGGCAGCAAGTCGACATTTTTCCATTAACGAGTGTAACATTCGATTATGGCAAAAAAAACAAAGAGGCGCTGCAAGTGTTGCCAAATAAGAAAAAGGCGAATCGAGGGTCACCACCAGATCTTCCAGACCTAGAAAAAAACATTATTGGAGTGGGTATTGGATAGAAGGCAAGGCATCGGTGTTTCATGCATTGAAATCCGACTCAAAGCTCTGGAACTTAAAAAATCTCGTACAGACACAACAGCATGTAAAGCGTCATATGGATGGGCAGTTCATTTTACGAAGTGACATGGTTTTTCAGTTCATCGAAGAACTGCTATCGCGCAGCATCTTCCATCTTCATTCAGTTTTTTAACAAATGTTTCATAAAATAAAATCTTGAAAAATTATGGTGCGTATTATACACGAATTTCCATTTTCCAGAAAATTTTGGGCTAAATCAAGCATGCGTATTATACACGAGTGCGTATTATACGCGAGATTTTACGGTAGATCTTGAAAACATATTGCCATACCAGGGTGTATAATTATGTGGTGTCTGTGCCCAATAATCTTTTACCGATGGCTTTTTATCTAAACCCATCGCAGTTGTTACTGCGAAAAATTTCAAAAGCTCATAGTCAGTGACAGGTTTCCAAGCAGCAGATGAAGATCTTTTTGAAGATGGGGGTTTTGAATTCTTTATGTCAGCATATTCATTTATTACTATGACCAAAGAATGTAAAACATCTGGTGTCAGTAATGTAAGCCAGCAATCAAGCACAGAGGAAGTTGCATCAAGATTGCCAAGGCAAACAGTTTTGCGATTTGGTAACTAACTTGAAACGTTTGAAAGATATGAATATAATATTAATTTTCAGTGGCACAAATTTACCCACGCTTAAGAATGTTGTCTTCCGGTGGTCAATTAAAATCTCGAATCAGTGTTTCGGCACATATTTCATTCTTTTTCTTACTAAACTTAGAAAGCCGTTGTGGGCGGTTTGCGGTCCAAATGTGTTTCTTTCATGAGCCAACGGCAGCGGCTTGTGGTAGTTAATGTGTTAAAACAACAGGTAACCAATTTAATAGTGAAATAGTCTTTAACAGGTTAAAATAAATATGGAAAGATTAGTGGAATTGGGATAGTTATAAATTTCTCATCATTGAGACATAGGTGGAAATTTAACTTTATACTTAAAGTTTAACTGGAATTGTCCCTTTTTTTTCTTGGTGCCTTTTAGATAGCACTTAGCTTGTATGAGTGAGTCCTGCAGCTGTGGTTCATCAATTCTGTGATGATGAAAGCCTTCTCCACACTCTCTTCCACTGTCGGCAGTTATGTTGGATGCTTTTCTCTCACACTGGCTGAGTTAGTACCACAAATCGTCTGATGGCTTGTAACCATGAAGTTTAGACAAATAGAAGAAACAAATGCCTGCTGAGTACATTTGTTCACTGCAAACTAACAGGCCCATTGTCATGCCCACCAATGACCCACCATTGTTAACCTCTCAGAAGAATTAAATTCCCGAGCACACAGTGTAACTCAGGGAATATGATGAAAATTCACCCATATCCTTCTGGGTGTTAACTAGGAAATTGCATCTGGAGTGCATGAATAATGATTTTGCCTGAATTACCATTAAAAAAGGTACACAATTCTCACAAGATAATATGTTACACCTTAGGCACTTGTGATGTAATCGTCACTCATCACTGCTCCAGTTAGAGTCTGGGGTCGCTCTGCTGTCAGGTTTCCCGCATGACTAGTCAGAAACGATTACCAGCTCTTGCTGTAGTGGTTCATGAATGTACTATTTTCATATGTTGAGGTTGCCAGCCTCATATATAACCACTAGCAAGAAAACATGTTAAATTCACGTTTGTAATAGAAATGTTTACACTTACCCCAAATAATGGGTGTACAAAATCTCCTACACAGATTAGAATGGACACACAACACTTTAGGTTAGATGCTGTTCGAATCACTGTGGTCTGGGAAATTAGAGTGAATTCCTCTGACGGCCAGTGTCTCTGCAAAATCACTACCTGGGAAAACTTGAGTTAAAGTCCTCTTATGACTAGTGAATCTGATTCCTAGGTTTCCAGTCTTGTTATATTAAAGTCCTGGCCCCTTAAGTTTCCAGTCTTGTATTTAAATGTGCGGGTTTGGGACCCAAAGACGCAGCAATAGAGAACGCAGTCAGCGACCCATAGCTTGACTGCCTGCGTCAGGACCAGCGAACCAGAGCTGGTCAAGACCGCACTCCACCTCCACGTGGTGGTCCTGGAAACAGTCTGCAGCAGTGCAGTCTGGCTGAGCGAGTGTGGATTGCAATGGGAAGGCAAACCCGGTCCTAAAAAATGCCGTGCAGAAGTCGGATGTGTCGACCGAAAGGTGCAGATATCACAGCTTAGGCGTAAACAGACACAACGCAACCACCGTCCTTTTCAGGACGAACGAGGAAGAAGGAAGAAGAAGAAATGTGCGGGTTTACTCTTAAGTTTTCAGAGTTGCCCAAATACGTTGAACTATCACTTATAAGTATGGAATACTAAGTCCAATATCTCACTGGCTTCTTGGGAGTTGTTCACTGTACAATGCGATCTCTCTGTGTGTGTTCTGTGTCTGGGATTTCACTACATTATATTGTACAGTTTCCAGTTCAAATCCCGCTGGGTTTCCGCTGAATGTTCCAATCAAATTCATTGTAGATTCTGGCGAACCAATTGTTCTCTAGCTTTAGAGGGGTCAGTTTGTTTATCATTACTCATCCCACGCATATTTGAAAAATATTAAATTTAATATGCACGTGTGGCCTCTTACAACAGTGATGTCATATCGTTACATAAGACTTCCGGCCGCACCTCTGTCTATCACAATATTGTGATTCCTCCTAGATGTCTACCCGACAGATTATCTAATTATCGCCTTTATCTGCGGGCTCTGCCAGACAGATGGCCGGTCAGACAGTGTTGTTTTCTTTCATCGTACGCACCATACAAGCTTGTGTCAACACGATCAGCAGCTTTTCACTGGGGTCAAATGTTGGACCGACACGTTTCCACAGGTGGTCAGACGGATTCAAAGAGATAAGTTGGTGACCAGTCTGATGACTGGGTATTGTTACAATAATACCACAGTTCACCTGGCGGAACGTAAATACGTCTGAGGAGTGGTAAACAATAAGATACGAATTACTCCTGTATCAAATACTGCCATAGGGGAGTAGCGTGTTAGAGACTTTCCCCATGCTATGTCCAGCATAAAGAGTAAAATGTATGAAAGGGCAAAATGAAATGCCAAATAACAAGTGAATAATGGAGAAAAGAAGTTTACTGCCGGAGGGCTGAAGGTGTAAGAGATCACACAAAAGAACAGGGACAGACATTTCGTCACATTCATTTCACTTACAAGCCTTGTTATATCGGGCGTAATAGCTGAAACTTGTATTCTGAGTTTTGACTAAGTTTTTCAAACGGTTTCTATACTTATTTTTAAGATAAACGAGAGCAGAGAATGATTTTGCACACAAGCATGTTGTTACGAAAGACATCAATACTTTCATAATCCTCTTCGATAGTTCCTGAAAATGTGCTTGTAAGTGAGCCCAGAAATTTGGAAGGGACTTCCTTGAACTGCAGTTTCAGAGTACCATCCTTGAATATTTCTATGAGCTTGTCTTCCTCTGCTGCTGTGAGCCCTTCTAGTTCATATACATTAACTGAAAATGGATCTCTAATCCAGTTTTTGCTTGCATCAGGAACAGGAAAATATTCACGAAAACTATGCTGCAAATCTTTCAAATGTCGTGCGATAAGTTATGTGTCCTCCTCAGACAACTCATCATCGGTGGTACCAAGAAAATTTGTGAGGTTTGGAAATGTCTCATAGTTTCGGTTCGATAGGCGATGATGCCACAATTCCAACTTTTTCATCATTGCTTCGATCTTGTTTTCAACTTGAAAAACTGTAACTTTTTCTCCTTGAAGATTTAAATTGAGCATATTTAAATGGGTGAAGATATCTGACAGATATGCTAATTTTACTAACCAGGAAAAATCTGTCAAACGATCACTGAGGTGAAATTGCTGCTCCATGAGGAATAATCTTATCTCGTCTCTCAATTCCCAAAAAATGAGACAAAACTTTACCTCGTGATAGCCAACAAACTTCACAGTGTAGCAAAAGTTGATGGTGTTCACTGTCCATATCTTTGCAAAGCTGCTAAAAAAGTCTTGAATTCAGTGATTTGCTTTTTTAAAATTGACAATTTTGACGGATTCATTTAAGGTCTGTTTTAGTTTTCTGGTATCTTCTTAGCAACTAGAGCTTCCCTATGTATGCAGCAATGGTACCTAGTCACTGATGGTATGATTTCCTTAATCCATGCTACAAGTCCAGTAAGCTTTCCAGATATTTTCGTGCCCTGTCTTTGCTAATTCCAACACATTTCAACCAATCCATGTCACGAGATGTTTTAAACTCATTTAAGCTGTTAAATACTTCTTCAGCTGTAATGTGTACAAATGAGAAGATGAACAATATGTCTTTCAAAATATTTCTCTCGTGCTCAATAAGTAGCACAATAAGGTCGCTTTGTTTGTTATGTCTGTGCTTTTCGTCCAGTTGCAGAGCAAAATAGGGGGGCATGTGAATTCTTTCAAATAACTGTTCCTTGATATTGACTGACAAAGCGTCGATTCGCTTCTTAACTGTGTCATTTGACAAAGGTATTAAGGAAAGGTCCTTGGCAGCTTTCTCGTTGATCAATGCAGAAACCATGATTTTTGCAGCTGGTAATATAAGTTCTTCAGCTATTGAGTGCGGTTTTCCTGTGTTTGCTATTAGTTGAGTAATTTCAAATGAGGCCCTCATTGCATTTTCATTGTTACAACCAGTTGCAGTCTTTTTTACCATTTTCTTACTTTCCCATTTTCTGCTCCTGTTCCTTACTTTTGAAAAAATCGATGCTCCTTGTGGCATGTTCTTTATGTTTAGTATCGAGATGTCTTTGCAATTTTGACGGTTTCATGGCCTCGTTGGACAATGTATCGTAACATAACACACACTGTGGTAGTTCCTTGTCTTCTGGGTCTGTACACGTGAAGCTAATCGACAGATATTCCTTGCTATAATAGCAGCACTGTTTAAGATGGCTGGAAGAAGCTTCATTTTGCTTTGAACAGGATGCACCATCAACATCATCAGTACTTTTACGTTTCAAATTCAGCCAGTGATCCATCCTGACGCTCAGCCAAAATGTATTGTTACGAAATTCACTGCGAAAGGTCACTTTACCCGACAATAATCAAATGCTTTTATTCGCAGAAATCGAAGAAGAAACACAATCATATTGACTGACTCTCTCTTCCCGTGAACACTTCTTTGATCCTTAGCCGCCGACCGTCAAAGCAGTCAGTGGCCATCACGCCTAGTGGCATCTTGTAGGGCAACAACAAATTGATTCCACTTTGCTCGGTCGGCAGCCATCCTTCGTACAGTGCCCCAACTCTGGTTCATTCTTTGCATCTCAGCCTCCACAGTCCTCCGCCAGGTTGTTTTTGGAAGGCCTCTCTTTCGTTTTCCTTCAGGGGTCCAAAGCATAGCTGTTCTTGTGATGGCATCGGGGTCTCTTCTGAGGACATGGCCAACCCAGCTCCAGCATCTGCCAGCTATGATAGTGTGCATGTCCTCTTGCTTGCTCCGAGTAAGCAGATCTTGGTTGGTGATGGTATTCGGCCAAAAGATTCAGTGAATTTTTCTTAGGCATGTTGTGTGAAAAGAGGACAATTTCGACATTTCCTTCTCTGTAACTCTCTTGCATTCCACACCATAGAGAAGCACAGAAAGCACACAGCTCTGATATAATCTTAATTTTTCCAGTGAATACGGTTTTCCTTTTATACATTAATTTCTTCGAGAACATTCTCGACACAGCCAGAGAATTCTGGGAAGCAATAGACGTTCCGAGAATGTGGTGGCACAACATGGACAACAGTAGAGTTAGGTGCAGCTACGAAGGTGGCTTCTGGCTGTATGCGTAGTAGCAAGAAATGTCACATGCTTTCTCTCAGCCACTCAGCGTCATTCACTTGCATGTTCTCACCGCGTGCAGAAGTATCAAGTGCTGAGTACATTTTTTGCGATCAAACAGTTATTTTCATAATCAATTTTTACTTTTGTTTGTTTTTAATGGAGGCAGTAGGTTAGAAAAGCCAAGTTTTACACAAACAGGCGAGAGAAATTAAGATTTTGTTCTTCGTTTCCTTTTCTTTCTTCCTTTCTTTCATTCATTCATTCTTTCTTTCTATTTTAACTGTAAAAGCTCATAACATTTCTTCAAGCAATCGCGACCCCCCTGTGAGGACATCGTGGCCCGCCGAGGGTCTGCAGACTACAGGTTAAGAACCGCTGGGCTAAAGGAAAATGGATTACATCTCTGCACTATGTTTAATGGTAGAGTAATGAAAATATCTTTATTTGCATGGAATAGTTGTTTTGATCTTTAATATTTTGCTTTTTTATTCAGTCATTCACTTCCACTGGAATTGTAGCTCTTTGAAATAAGAATGAAAATTTATCCACTTGTATTTGTTGTCCTTATATATTAATATCCACTGAAGAGACTTTAAATGTTTTCTCTCAGGTTAATGCAAGAGCTACAGCCTTTGGTGCTGGGCTTATTAACCTTGGATTACATCAGGATAATAGTACACGAGTGGGAATCTACTCACAGAACACACCAGAGGTCAGTTCAGGTATATTTTCTGTAAATTTAATTAATGGATAATACTTTCCCTGAAAGCTGTCCTCATTTTGCACTTGTGCACTTTGCGCATCATCATTATCATCACCACCACCAAAATCATCATCACTCACCAACATCACCATCACCATCAACATCATCACCTCTACTATCGTCATTATCACCATCACCATCATCATCACTATCATTGTCGCTACCATCATCACCATCACTACCATTATCATCACACCCCTACCATTGTCACCACCATCATCATCATCACCACCAGCCCCATCAACATCACCAGCACCACCATTATCATCACCACCACCATTATCATCATCGCCAATACCATTGCCACCATCATCATCATATCCACCACAGCCATCTTCATCACCACTATCATCACCACAATCATCATATTCACCACCACCATCATCATCACCACCACCATCATCATATACCCACCACCATCATCATCACCATTTCCCATTGTCACCACCATCATCATCACCAGGTTCCAAAGGTTGTTATAGCCAGGAGTTGTAGTGAGGATAAGCTCTAACTGCAGATAAATGCTTCTAAGGCATGCACCTCAGTTAGCCTCTGACAACCAAGCCCAGCTTGTGGTCTTCATGTGTGACTCAGTTGTTTCCACTGATGGGAGAAGGGGTTAAGGCGAGCCACTGGCACCTTAAAACCAGTAGCTTCAGGCAGATAAGGCTCATGATCCTTTGTTGGTAGCCTGAAGGTAAAACTCTGAATTCAAACCACCGCTGCCTAGCGGGAATATCTTTTTATGGGAAAGGCTTCGGGAGTAAACCCTGAGGAAAAATCCGGAGTTGGAGTCCCTAAGGCAGTCTAATGTTGATTCAACATTATTCTGGCAACTCCTGCGACGTGGCTGGTACCAAACTGTAATGGCTACTGCCGTTCCTTTGGATCTACCGGCTGCGTGGAGAGGGGAACATGCTGCATGGGCAACAGCTTGATCTCCATATAACTGTGCCCAAGCTCGCGCCCTGGAGAAGACACTCCAGCTTCACCCTATAGGTGACTGCAAAACACTGGAAGTAACAGTTACCAGTTATAAGCATTTTGCCCTGTTGGTGTAGGGCATGGCGCCAGGGGCTACTTCCGACAGTGGGAGAGGTTCTAGGATGTCACTGGACAGCTACCACACGCTTCAAGCTGGGCAGCCCCCCCGTCAATTAGCTTTTGTCCCACCACTGTCTGCTTTCCCCATTGGGTGCATGGGGATTAGGGTCAAACCCGAACTGTGGACAGAAAATTTTGTACCAAGCAATTATTAAAAAACAAGAAGTAATAGGTCAAAAGAACAGTTGGGCGACCGCAGCTGAGATTCAAAGATGTGTGCACTGGACATAAATCCAGCAACCTGGGAGGATGAAACTGCTGATCGGCACTCCACCTCCACGTGGTGGTCCTGGAAACAGTCTGCAGCAGTGCAGTCTGGCTGAGCAAGTGCGGATCGCAATGAGAAGGCAAACCCGGTCCCTAAAAATGTCGTGCTGAAGTCGGATGTGTTGACCGAAAGGTGCAGATATCACAGCTTAAGCGTAAACAGACACAACGTAACCACCGTCCTTTTCAGGGCGAACGAAGAAGAAGAAGAAGAAACTGCTGATCGCACCAAGTGGCAATGCTATCTGTGGCACCACCTCAGATTGGGTGAAAAGAAGCTCACACAACAAGCAGAAGAGAGGAGAAAACGTCGAAAGGAACACCAGGAAAATAAGCAACTGATGGCTGTCACCTCAGGGGCACACATCCATAGTCAGTTATGACTGAAGGGGCTATTATTATTGTAATACATCATCTCCATCATCATCACCATCATCGTCATCACCACCACCACCATCATCATTATCCTTCAGCTCCTTATAGAGCATGTTAGTCTAAGATTCACAAACCTACTTTCAAGATACACAAAACCTACTTTGAAGATAATCAAAACCTACTTTGAAGATATACAAACCTACTTTGAAGATACAGAAACCAACTTTGAAGATACACAAAACCTACTTTGAAGATAATCAAAACCTACTTTGAAGATATACAAACCTACTTTGAAGATACAGAAACCAACTTTGAAGATACACAAAACCTACTTTGAAGATAATCAAAACCTACTTTGAAGATATACAGACCTACTTTGAAGATACAGAAACCAACTTTGAAGATATACAAACCTACTTTGAAGATACACAAACTAACTTTGAAGATACAGAAACCAACTTTGAAGATATACAAACCAACTTTGAAGATATACAAACCTACTTTGAAGATACACAAACCAACTTTGCAAACAATTGTCAGATATAAATTAATTGATAGCTTAAAAAATGCTTGTAAGATTTGGATTTCATATCTACATTTCATGTGTGTGACTTAATATAATTGGAATACATTAACAAGTTGGAATAAACTAATTCTAATATGTCCACAGTACATTATTGCTGACCAGGCATTTTCCCGCCATTCCTTAACTGGTGTTCCTCTCTATGATACTTTGGGGCAGGAAGCATGTAGTTTTATCATTAACCAAGGTATAGATCATCTATTTATTGTTATTTAAAAATGTCTCACGGACTATATTTATTTCAGTTGTTTGATCTGAGATTTTTTAAAAAGAAATTAGCACTATGTTTGTTATTGACCAGCAAGTGTGTAAAATTTGTAAATGTAGTAAATATGTGAGCAAATGAGATTTTTTAAAAAGAAATTAGCACTATGTTTGTTATTGACCAGCAAGTGTGTAAAATTTGTAAATGTAGTAAATATGTGAGCAAATGAGAAATGTTATATGATGGTAAGAAACTCTTTACAGAGCGATACAACAGGAAGCAATCTGATCATCAGAAGCAGTCCCCCCCATCCGACAAGTGTTTCGGCCCGATATACTCCTTTACACTCTAAGGGAGCCGGGCCCACTTGGGTCATGACTCCCAAGCGTCTCAGCCTCCTGTTGTCTTGTATCGAAAATGAACCCATTTCACTTATGGTAGCAACTTTAAAATCCACAACTCCGCCAGCCGTGGAGGCAATTGTGAAAGTAACAAAGAAAAGACAAATTATTCCGTTTGTTCCATCGCACATCACAACTAAGGACACACACTGAGACCCCTGTGCGAAGCCGACGAGTCTAGCCACTGCGCGCTAGCCACTGAAATTCTGTGCCTGACTCCCCTTATAATAGACGCCGCCTGTTGCCCCTCAGTCACAGCCCTTTCACTAGTACCACCAAAAAACTCAGCGTATTGTGGACTTGGACAAATTTTGGTGTTTTCTGAACCGCAGCGTTTATTGTCACGATTTCCATTGCCCATTGCGGTTGTTCCACAGCCAGCCTGATGCCTTTTCGGCAGTTTCACTAAGCCTCTTCAGTTCCCTTGTTCTCGACTCAGCCCCAACAGTTTCAATAAATCATACACTGATGCAGCCACAAGCCCTCTTGCGCCCACTTCAACAGCCATGACCCTTGCAGTGAACCCATCGTGTCTCAGATCCGCGGCCAGATCACTATACTTGGCCGCTTTGAACGAATGTTTCTCGTCTAATCTGGATTCAAATGGCATGGTCAGTTCAATCAGTATGACCTGAAGCGTTGCTGAAGAATGAAGCACTATATCTGGCCGTCTCCACGATTTTCTGATACTCTCTGGATATGCCCCTCGTCCAGGTATGTCTACCGCCATCTCCCAGTCATTTGCACAGTCAAGAAGAGATGGTAAACTGCTACCAGGTTTACTTGGTTTGGGGTGTGCTGACTTTCCTGCCCTCAGAAAGTATGTATTTGCGGTGCTCGGCCTGGGTTTGCTATTCGCCTTCATCCTTGCCAGATCTATTGTCGCAGCAAGCTCATTTAGCACTTTGTTATGGCGCCAAGTGTATCGCCCTTGCCCTAATGACACCTGACACGCTGAGAGCACGTGTTCAAGTGTCTGCCTCCCCTGGCACAGGGGGCACCGCTCATCATCCGACTTTCCCCATTTCACAAGGTTGGTGGCCGACGGCAGCAGGTCATACATTGATCTAACAACGAAGCTGAGCTTAAGAGGTGCCATATGCCATATATCATTCCATGTCAAGGACCTCTGCAGGGCTCCTTCCCATGTAGTCCATTGGCCTTGTTGGACCTGCTGCACTGCTTTTTGCACCCTCTTATCATTCTCAGCTCCTCGTATCTCCTGAACTACCATGTCTCTGCACTCCCTGCTTAATGCCTTGGACCACCAGCGGATGTCTCCATGACCAAATCCCCATCTATTCATTTGTGTGTATCGGATTACCTACCTCAGTCTGAGTAACTCTTGGGCAGCATCAACAGCTTCTTCCACTCTCCACTTCCTTCCCGTTTCAGTGTGGGCTGAATGGACTTAACCACGTCATCAGCTGACTCGCTTAGCATCATTGCAAGCCTTGCCTTTCCAACTTTGTACTCTTCAACAAGTGACTTGAAGGGAAGCAGAAGTTTTGACTTTTTGCAGTACAGTGCTACATCTGACAGACCTGGTGGTACCCCTAGCCATATTTTCATACACAGCAACTTATATTAACTTATAACATATATTTATAACTTATTCTTCTTCTTCTTCTTCCGTCCTTAGCCAAAGACCGACCAAGCAGTCAGAGGCCATCACGCCTTGTGGCGTCTTAAGGGCAACAGCAGATTGATTTTCTCTGTTGTAGTTTCCCATCACGCCTAGCGGCGTCTTTAGGGCAACAACAAATAGATCCATCTGCCGTTGTTTCCGTAATCGGTGTGACAAGCCAACGGGTGATCAGCCCATTGGGCATTTATAACTTATATATAACTTATATTATTAAGTAAATCCAGAGAATTGTTTGGTTTGTAACTTTTGCCCAGTGAAACAGTTTTTATCCTGTTTATATTCCAGTAATGAATCCCAGTGAGAAACTTAGAATTTGTTTCTTTGCATTTCTTTTCATTAGTAGTATGACAGCATGAAACAGGTAATTTGTCTCAGTTTTGAAATATTGCAGCTGCTGGAAAGGTTTTCCAGAGGCTCTTGCAATGATGAAAATTATTTCAGTAAAAAGTTTATTATAAAGTAATGTGCATTTGAAGAAATTAGTTTCTTATCTTTACTTTATTCAATGTTTATATTATATGTACACACACGCACACCCCCCCCCCTCTCTCTCTCTTCTCCCCCTCCCCCCATGTGCCTTGTTTGTTTTTGCAGTTAACTCATGTATTCCAAAAATATCCCATGTTCCTTTTATTTTGTTCCATTATAAAATTATGTTCAGCTAACTAATTTATTTTTATTCTCACCTGTTGCTCCACGGGTCTCTGGTTTTATGTCTTAGTTCCACATTGATAATCCCGTTATACCCTTTCCCTCATTAATTAAATCTTCTGTAATTATGTTAGGGCCTATAAATAATGAAAACTAATATTGTGCCATAAATATTTGTCTCCCCTTTTAGCTGATTTATCAACAATAATTTGTGACAACAACACAAAGGTCAAAGCTTTGCTTGATCGCCGGAAGGAGATCCCTGTGTTACAGACCATCATTATTATAGAACCACTGAGTGATGAAAACAAGTTACTGGCAAAGAAGCAGGAAGTGACGCTACTACAGTTTGATGAAACAGAGGTGAATAAGAACCCCCCCCCCCCCCCCCCCCCTTCCTCTCCCCCAACATGTTAGTCTTGTATTCATCTCTTTTTATCCATGATATTTTGTAGTGTGATATAAAATTCTTTTTTTCACAGATTCTTCTTTGCTATTGGTTGTTGCATAAAACTGGATGATGTTACTTTTCTTTTTTATTGTATGTTTTGAATGTTACTGATATTTATTCTGGGTGCCATGGCTTCTCATTAGACATCATCAGAACCCCCGTCGCCCCCCCCCCCCCCCGACCCTGCTATGATGTGCACTTTCTTCCTCATATCCTGAGGGTAACACAGTTTCTCTTGTGTTAAGTTTTTTTTCCTTTCTATGTCATCATTGTTTAACACAGTCCCAGGATATCAGTTTTGTATCTTACATTTCTGCTGTAACCTGTGCAGTTTCCCGCCCGGTAATTTAATGAACAGACATTCCAGGTGCCAAATCTATTTTCTTTAGTTGACGTCCATAATGTTGTTGGTGTTTTTGTTGCATAAAGTATCTGCTCTTGACTTAGGGAGGGCAGGGGCATCGATGATGGGAACTGGTCACCCCCTACCTCATAAAGCTGGATCTTGTATAGTGGTCTCAAACACTTTACTCCTCTGTGGCAGTATCTGCTATGAAACTACCATTACCTTTTTATTATGTAATAATTTTATATAGAAGAACTGTAAATATGACAAGTCACTTCTTAAGCACATCTCAGGACTTATATCTCAGCATGAATAACCAGTGCTAATTGTAGTTAGTAGCTACAAGATGAGGTTCTTTGATAAGTAAAGAAATATTAGATAGATTTAGTGGAAAATGAAAAATTATTAATGCAGAAAAATGCTGAGGTCTGATACATCATTGGTTCTTAAAAAACTCCTTGCTTTTGTCTTTGCCTAGAAACTTGGACGGGAGAAACCAGTGGACGCAAAAGTAAGTTTATTATCATTTTATATACTGTTCATTACAGGTCTGTATCTTTTTTATCCAAAATCCTCAGAAATAATTGTGTTTTGGAAACCAGATTTGTTTCTGTTTCCAGATGTTGTCCAAATCATTTATGAAAAGTTGCCTAAAATGTGTTTGAAAATTGCCCGAAGTAGTCAAACTGTGAACTGAAAAGTAGCCCAAAGTCACCCAAAAAAACTTTCGAATTTCAGAATATTCATACATGCCACACCTCGGAAATGAAAAACCTGTACAAAAAGTCCAAAACCCTGTACAAAGACCCACAAAACCTGTACAATGACTGAAAAAAAAAACATATCAAAAGAGTTAATTCGTATAAAAATATTTTCAATTACAATGGGCTGCATTATAAATGAGGCACGGGGACTTTGCCTTTCAAAGCAGGTCTTCACGTATTTTAAAACTCAAACAATAAATGTCTGAGTTTATTTTACTCTGTAAAAATAATGTGATGATGTCATCATTTAGTCTATTTCTGTGCTTAATTATCACTAACAGACTGGGAAATCCTGTGTTCAATAGGACCTTATAAAAGAACTCTGAGACACAGTAATTTTTTTTTTTTAATTATAAAAAGTAATAAGGAGAATGGGTTAGAAAACCTGTACAGAAATTATGTACAGGGTGTATACATCTGAAAACGCAAACACCTTGAACAGATTATGGGTAAACCATCGCATGTGGCATGTGTGGAATATTTTGGGTGTTTGGATAAAAGGATACAGACCTTTACTTAGTGTGATGTACTATGCCTGGCCACCACTTTGTGTAAAATTGTATGCTGTGTATGAAAATTACCATCATTTTATGTGAGTTCATGTGCTTTTTATGTATGTTGTGAATTTGTTAAAGTAATATTGACCCTTAACTTTGCTGTACTGCAAATATTGGGTAAGTGCTACAAGCAACACAAAAGCATGCAAGAAAGTCCATAAAATTGGAACATGGTTTTGACAACTTTTTGGGACCTAACGAGAGTTTGTGTAGGATGGAAAAGGTCATAAATCTACTATATGTCTACAATCCCTTATCCAAAATTTTGATATTTAAAAAGCCGTAAAATCCTAAAGTTTTTTTTTTTTTTTCATTTTTGCACGGTATGGATCATTACATGTATGAGGCATCAGTTGCATAGACAAGATACTTATATTCTATTATAGATAAGCCACCGTAATACATTCACCAAGACAGTATTATATAGCATTTTACATCATCTACTGCACTACATTATGATGACAATGAATTAGAACTGTTCATTAAATACCAGTTTCAGAGAATTATACTTGTGTGATACTTCTAAACCCAACGGGCTGATCACCCGTTTGCCAGTCACTTTGATTACGGAAACAACAGCAAACGGATTGATTTGTCGTTGCCCTAAAGACGCCATTAGGTGTGATGGGAACAACGGCAAAGAAAATCTATTCGCTGTTGCCCTTAAGACGCCACTAGGCGTAATGGCCACTGACTGCTTTGCCGGTCGTTGGCTAAGGACGGAAGAAGAAGAAGAAGATACTTCTAAAATTTAAAAATTTTACTGTTGAAAATAGTTATATTAATTTATGAAGCATTAAAATTATTATGTTTTCAGCATTAGACAACAAATAATAGATATTATTTTTAGTACAGAAATTTTTTAAATTCTTGATTAACATAAATGTACATAAGTTAAGAAATATATGTATTAACAGTATTGTATCAAAGATCATTAGTGAATAAAATCTGAAGAAGTTTTAGTATCCTATCCATTTTCTGACACTGCCATGCTATCACATGCAGCAATATATTAGACAAGTTGAAGTAAGCCCCAGAATGTCTTAAAACTAATCTACAAACACATTTATCTTTTGAAGGACTAAGTGAGCATAGCATGGTCATTTGTGTCTCAGATCTGCACCTGTCTGATATTTGTTTAATTTTTTTGTATTTTGAGTTTAATTTTACTGTGGAAATGTCAACAAGAGCTGCAAATACCTCTATGGATTACTGCATGAAGAAGAAAAGGAAGCATCTCTCATTATCTTGGTGCAGAAAGTATAGCTATTGCAGAATCTATATCATAATGGTGTCTGTGCAGCATTTTTCTGAAGAATATGGTTTGGGAACTACCACCATATGTGACAACGAAAAAAATATATATAATTTGTAGAAGTTTTTCACGAGCAGTGATGACCATAGTCTAATGAAAAATAGGAAACCTTTAGACAAAACAAACAGAAAAAAAAGAATGAAAGGCTTGACCATGTGCTGGAAGAGTGGATTTGACAACAAAAAAGTCAACTTAGGCCACTGACTGGTTTGTTGGTCCATGAAACAAGCTTTAATATACCATGAAGAACTGAATATTGAAGATAAGTGTGAATATTCATAAGGTTCACTGTAGAAATATGTAATGTTTTTGCTTATGGATGTTACGTTAGTGCATGGTACATATCCTTCTAAAAAATCCTAATTCCAAAATGGATCTGGCCCCAAGTGTTTTAACTCTTTCATTCCAGAGTTATTTTGCACGCTGTGCCAGACTTTTTTTGTGGGCAGAATTTTATAGAGTGAAGTGTTCATCTTTCAGTCTAAATTTGTTTGTGAATTTTCCTTTGAACATGTACTTATTATATACCAAACTGTAGGGAAATGGATAGGGAATTCAAATATATAATGTCTGTGGTAGTATTAACACAAGTATGTTCAGTATAATTTAATCATTTTGCATGTAAAATTGAAAAACGCTAAAAAGTTGACTGTAGAATACGATCTTACCAAAGACAAATTACTGTCGTAGACAATAAAACTTTCTTTTTAGTCTTCAAACGTCAAGTTAATCCATATACAAAGTAAAAAAAACATGCTTATGGTCAAAATTAGTAGATTTAGTGTTATTCGCACCAGTTTGTCCGTGGTTCTTTGTAAGAAAAAAATAAATTATGCAATCGTGCATTACGTAATTTTCAAACAAATAAATAAGAATAACGTCATATAAATACTTTTTTACTCTTGTTTAATGTTTTAATAGTATCCCTAGCTTCATCTTCTACCAAGAACTAGTGATTAGATGTTACGGTAGGTCTAGTTTTGTTGCTTTTTGATCGGCCAGAATATGACCGCCCACTCATCAACTAAATCTAGTGTGTCTAGCTTTTCTGCATATATTCCGTATTTTGACAACAAACTGTGACTACCAAACAATCATCATCAATGTCAGCAATGTTTCAAAGTAGTTTGACACAATTATTTGCTTAGGAGACTTAGAAAATGTAAATATAAAGCGTGACATATTTCTCTAGCAAAAACAACGAAAAACGTAAACACGCGAATCTTCACAAAAATTGTGATAATAACATCAAAACACGCACATGTGCTGATTAACTAAAGTCAAATTAGTTGTTTAAATAGTAGCGGAAGTCATTCTACGAGTTTTAATATATGAACTGCATTAAGCGGACGATTTTTTAGGGTTTATTCGTGATAAACTAAAAACCACGCTCTGAGCGTTGCTGGGGCACGGCGTGTTGAATTTTGCAACGCTCAGAGCGTTGCTGTGGAGTCAAAGAGTTAAATAAGGGATTGTGGACCTGTAGAAGATAAGTTGTGTGTGTTTTCTGGGGTAGTCTTTAAAAATATTTGAATGGGGAAACCAATGTTCTATTTACATGTTTTTCATTTATATGAGAGTCTGTTTAATATATCATTTGCATAAAGAAAGAACTTACTGTCATTAATTGCTTACGAGCTGGGTTATTATTAGTTATACTAGTGAGAACCTGTCAAAAAATTGATGTGGAAAGAAGTGAAGCCGTCTTCAGCATCTACAGTGTCAACACACGCAGACATTTAGAAACTATAATTTAAAAAAAAACAGTACATTACCGGAACCTGAAAGGGGAGCAAAGAATAATATCACTGTAACCTACCAAACATGTTATATAAAGTGACTAAGGAGGGTTGGGCATGGGACTGACTACCCATCCTGTAGAAACTTTAAGCTGCAAAAACTTCAACAAACATTATGAACAAGTCATCTAAAGAAAATAACTCAAATCAGCCATTCAAGACAGAAGGAGGTCCTCTGGTAAGGAGGCTCAAGACATGATCCAGAGAAAGCCATTTTAGTCTGGGTTGCTGACTCCTATTTTTCTTCTAGGGAAATGTTCAGCTTTGGCACTGAAATGTTCATACATTGAACAAACATGGGAAAACTGCACATGTGGCAGCAGACATACAGAGCAAACAATTATGCAACAGACTATGTGCAATTGAACTCTGTAGAGCAGTCTTTCTCAATCATTTTTACCCTGACGGAATCTGTGAAATAATTGTTCAGGTCTTGTGGAACCTCTGCATAAAAATTATTATATCTTTAGCTCACAGTTGTTTTAATTAATGTTATTTATAACATGAAAATTTATTGACAGTGTTGTATAGTAAAGCTACTAAAAACCATAGGCCCAGGCAATATGAATAAAAATATAGCCTAGGACACAGTTTTTTACAAGTTAACAAGTTTGTTTTTTTCTATCACAATCTCTCTCAGAACCCCTGGCGACCTCTCGCATAACCCTAGGGTTCCACAGAACCCCTGTTGAGAAATGCTGCTTTAGAGTTATTGAATTTAGAGTGGAAAAATCTGAATTCTTCATCACATTTCTTCCTCACAGGTTATTTCATATTTTGGTAAAACATGACATAGGTTCATACAAACCCAAGAAATGTTTTTAAAATTTATACATAATGTAATGGTTTTTTTTTTTTTTAAATTATTATTATTTTATTTCTACTGTATAGCCTCCACATCCTTATGACCTGTGTATGGTATGTTATACAAGTGGAACTACAGGTAAGCAGTACAAAAATAATTAGCATATTTAAGGTTAACATCTTAAAGACTGCAAGTGTAAGGTTTGCGTGATGCAGAATAATAAACAGATACAGGTGAGGTTAGGTATTGCTAGAAACACAGCAAAAATCAAAAAAGATTGTGACAAATCAGTGATTATTAAAATCACACCATAAAGAACCTCATGCATAATTCTATTCACCATTGTATGCAGTAAACAAGAACCAAACCAGCAGAGTAAGAGATGAGAAGAAGACGCTTTCGATGGGCAGCACAAACACACTGAGGAAACTAGGTCATAGCTTTACAAGGTGCTGCTTATTCCAGAATCCCCCAGGGTAAGAGAAGCAGAGGTAGACCAAAAAACATGGAGAAGAGAACTGGAGACAAATGAAAATGTTGAGGAAGATATGAAATGATCTTGTGCTGATGGCATGTCATGGGAGGACTTGGCATACATTTGTTGGGGAGCTAAAGAGTAGTGAATGAGGGGATTGTATGCAAATTATGTGGAATGTGCTGCATAGGAGACACTGGACTTTGCCTAGGAGATAGATTTTGATCATACCTGTCAACCTCCTGAGACAAAAACCTGTACGCCAGACCAAATAAATCCTTACAAACACCCAAAAATCCTTACGCAAAAAATATATTAATAAATTATACACAATACAGTTTTAAAACGAGAAATGACATATACAAATCTATTAGCATTTGAATTAGTATGATACAAAACAAATAGTCTCATGCTGTTCTTTACATATAAAAAAACTTAGATTGTGAGGTACTATTCTTTCGATGCACAGTGTTTTGCATTATAATCAACACATGCACTTTTAGCACTTTGCAGAATTGCATTTATGGGCTTAAAGTCTGCAAAGCATGTATCAATGTTAATCTTACACTGTAAAAAAGAAGTGACTGTGTCCGCATTCATGGACCTCCTGCAGTCTGTGTGGATTTTTTTCATCATTGAAAATGATCTTTCGCGGTCAGCATTGCTGTGAGGGAGTATCAGCAGTCGCTGAATGATGACTTTCAAATTAGGGAAGCGAATGGCACCAGTACTAGTTTTCTGGTCAACAACTTCCAGCCAATAGCTATAGAAGCTCTTTTTCTGACCACTATCTGTCAGTAGAGGCACACACACATCAGACAACATACAGTAGTCATCGAACTCATCTTTCAGTGCTTCCTGATCAAGATCTTGGGCAAAAGTATCTGCCAATCTGCAGATGTTTGGATATGTTACTGTTGTGTTTTACTTTATATTACTGGCACTGCTGACAATAGTGTTGTCAGGACTGTCAGACTTACTGTTAGTGGCCGACGTATCATTTGGTTGCGCGAATGTGATGTGGGCCGTCAGTTCATTTAGGGTGATGAAGACAATACTAATACAACAGCAACGACTGGGTCATAGGACTGACCAACTGGTAATCAACGCACACTGGACCCATTGTTGGGCATCAATGACGAAACGGTTTATTACATGAAGACGTAGACATCATAGGCAGGAACATTTCATAAATGCAGTTACATGTGGTAGGCATCATACATCAGTCAGTAAGTATAAATGCAGCCGTTGATTGACAGCACTGGCCGTTATAGCATCAAGGTCAACGGCTTGACAGAATACATGACACTGTCAAATGAAAAGTTCATCTTATATATTAATCTGACATATTAATCTGCTCCAGATGTCAGAGGGTCACACTAGCAGCTGGACACATTGAGTTCAGCTGAAGCTCTGCCATAACATTCAAGTTTGCAAGTCTCTGAGGTGAGATACTTAAAAAACAAGCCGTTGTCTGGCTAAAGATATATGTTTGAACGATTCTTGGTAGAGTACACCAAAGAGGACTTCTTCATCTTTCCAATAATTATTTTATTATCAACTGCATGTCTTCCCTATACTTAGGGCAAGTACATGAAAAAATCACGTCTATCAGAGACGGCTAATATTGGGATCTGCCTCAGAATATTAGCTGGATGGCAACAGCACGCCGCGACAAACGCGTCATACCGTTCAAACATCGTGCGCGGTGGTACACAAATAACACTGACAAACAACATTTTTCTTTCTTATATAAGAATAAGTGTTCTTAGGTCAGTTTCTTGCGCTGATTTCAATTTTGAAATCCGTTTATCTCTATCACATCAGGTTTTTAAGATATTTGTGAATACATATATTTTTGGGAAACCGTTATTTGCTCCGTTTCATTTTTACTATATAACTTATTAAAAATTAATAAAATGCAAAATAATTCCACTTTTTATACTGCTAAAGGTGCATGACATATGTTACGCTATTTTCCAATAGTTACTGTATTTTGAAATAATTCTGAGCGAAATATGGCTTCTAGAAGTTGTAGAAATTAGGCTGATCTGTTCTGTTACGTGTGCGGATATTTTACCGATCGTGTTCACCAGAAAAACTTTACACCATTACTAAAGAAAGCATATGAACTTTATTTCGATTCGAAAGTTGATGATGCAAATAAATCTTGGAAGCCAAATGCAGTTTGTTTGACTTTGTGCAAATACATTGGCAGGTTGGTTACGAAAATCGCCGAAGCATAAGTCGATGCCTTTTGGAGTGCCAGTAATATGGCATGAACAAGACAAATCACGCTACTGATTGTTACTTCTGCTTGACAAATATCCATGGTTTCACTTTTAAAACTAGAAAGTCTGTGGTTTATCCAAATATTGAATCGGTTTCGAAACCAGTGCCTCGTGATCCAATCACGTGTCCGATCCCAGTTCCACCAGAAAAATATCCGTTGGACGTGAATGAACCATCAGAAAGTGATAGTTTACCTGCTTTAGAAACTAATTCTGACTCGGATTATATACCGGTGAATGATGGTGTTCACTTAATTAACCTTTCAGATCTAATACGTGATCTCGCTCTTACCAAAGGACAAGCGGAATTACTCGGTTCGCGAATCAAAGAATGGAATCTTTTAGCGCCCAGTACTTCGATATCTAAATTTCGTCATAGACACAGAGAACTTGTTCAATACTTTGAGATGGGTGATGACATTTGCTATTGCAAAAATGTAAACGGTCTAATGGTGCACCTCGGTCACGAGCACTGAGTCAATGAATGGCGACTTTTCATCGACTCTTCCAAGACTAGTCTAAAAGCCGTGTTATTGCATAACGGAAATTTATTTTCATCAATTCCAGTCGCCTACTCTGTTCATATGAAAGAAACTTATGACAATATGGCTATACTTTTGGCAAAAATAAAGTACAATGACTACCAATGGCGGATTTGTAGAGACCTAAAGGTCATTGCAATTCTCACGGGCATGCAGACTGGGTATACTAAATTTTGTTGCTTCCTATGTGAATGGGACAGCTGCAACAGACAGGAACATTATGCAAGAAAGGTGTGGCCTATCAGGGATCGTATGCAGCTCGGGCATAAAAATGTAATACACGAGCCATTAGTTAACAAAGACAGCATCATTTTACCACCGTTACATATAAAGTTGGGGCTCATGAAGAATTTCGTAAAAGCGTTAGATAAAATAAGCAAAGCTTTCACTTATCTTCGAGAAAAGTTTCCGCAAGTTAGCGATGCAAAGATAAAGTGTGGTGTTTGATGGTATTGTATGATGGTGATATTACTAAATGTAATGTATGAGGCCAGCTGTGAAGGCTCCTGAGATAAAATGTAGTTGAGAATTGTCAGAAGGCCTTTCTTGCTACCACTACGACCTCACACTTAATTTTTTTTTTTAATGAATGTGGCTACGTAAAGTGTCTAGGGTTATGATATGTAGTGTGGTGTAATAGGTTATAGATATACCCACAGATATTTAACAAAACTAATAATATTTAACAAATATTACAACACACTGAACTAACTCAATAGTGTAAAATTTTTTGATAGAATTATATTACATTTATTTTGTTCTGTGTCAATTTTTTAGGTTGACCAGAACTTAAAAGGATTTAGAGATTATGAAAAGAAATGCATGGAATATTATATCATAAATGCAATAGTGTACATATATATGTACTATACTAGTTAGTTTTATTAAAATGTTCTAGTAGTCATCTACTTGGGAGGATAGTTAATGTTTGTGCTGTTGGGGTGGCCTCATCACACCTGTCTATATTGACTACACAGTGTCCAGAAAATGGTGGGAATTTTTTATGGGGGTATTAGTAACTAAACGGTGTTGGTGAATGTCCAGCAGACCAGAGGCTCACTCATCTGGTAGTTGTAGCTCTGGTGCTGAAATCTTGTGGTCCCACCTCTCCGTGCTGGCGGGCAATAATGGTGGTCTCTGTCACAAGTACTGCACAGATACACTCGAGT
Source organism: Oreohelix idahoensis (assembly GCA_024509875.1). NCBI lineage: Eukaryota > Metazoa > Mollusca > Gastropoda > Stylommatophora > Oreohelicidae > Oreohelix > Oreohelix idahoensis. Next base: position 166,114 of record JAMPIV010021251.1, on the reverse strand, counting down.
AAAGTCACCAACTGAATAGACACTGCTTGGTTGACAACAGAAACTCACAGCTCTGCAAGCAAAGTATGGGCCATGTGTCAAAATCTATTCTCTACCCACGTCTGGACACAACACTGACACAACAACCACATCATACAGACAGGTCAGATCTCTCTGACCAAACAGCACATTTACCATGGTGGGTTTACATCAGATAGATCCTCCCAGACTATAGATTCTGAAAAATATTTTATTAGTTGTCTGCCCTAAAAGAGGATAGGTAATATGTTTCATTATTCTCAACACTTGATCTGTCTTGCCTAACCCTTGCTGGAGTTTATGTACATTGTTGGTCCCTAGACCCTGACTTGGGCGGGGGGTCTAGAGCAAATCCCTACTTGTTTGTAAGGCTAGATTTCGATATGGCAGTATCAAATCACTCGAACATGAAACAATATTCAAAATATATATAAGGAAATAATTTCAATCTTACCAGATTATGAATAAATAACACAGAATTGCTAGCAAAACTCAGCTGAGCTGCTGGCTATAGTATGGCGTCCCTAAACTTCTTACACTTTCTTTCATATGGAAATCACCACACTTTAAAATCTGTGTCTATCACTGAACAAACTATTGAGAAAATGACCCCAAATCCGCGTCTAAGCGCCGACAATATGCTTGTCTGTGGCCAATCACTGCCTAGGTTTATTTGAATTTCAAATTTCCTACACTAAAGTCATTTCAGTCATGCTTCAGTCAAGTATGGATGTTTATCTGTTAGTCTGTCCGTCTCTACTTGTGTTTCTACAAAATGTACTTGATTTTTGAACCAACCTTTCTCTCCCCTCCAAAATTTTGTCGTTAAAAGTTATTTTTAGACACAGCCACCACAATATCCCCTCTCCTCCATACCAAGTAGATTTGAACACCTGCGTCTCGAGGTCGTGTCTTTTTGTGCAAAACAGCGACACTTTTAGATTCAATACAGTCTGTCGATGATGTAAACTACACTGTCTTTTGTCATTATCTTCAATATTATCTATCCGTCTGTAAAATTAAGAACATATTAGTTCACTGCTCAGAATAGGCCATCCGGCCAACTAATTTTTATATTCCTAACATTAATATTAAGAAAAAAGTACTTTTTAATTTTTGTAATATTCCTAACATCTGCGTTTAGCCGCTGAATTCAAATCAAGGGCTTGGTATCGCAAAAGCGTCCATTTCCGTACCTCGTGTCAATTTGGGGGACGTGAATTTTTACTTTCCTCCATCCCCCCCAATTGCGTCTCCTTAGCCTTTCCAGTCTCACGCAATCTTTCCAGTCATATTTTTTTCCTTTTTGATCCGCCGTTCCCCTCCTGTCTAGCAAGTCAGTTATTATGGAGGATGATGACCCGCGGTCTAGGCGATCATGTACTATTCGCAGCCTACGCATTATGTTTTTATCCTTAAATGTTATCTTTGGAGTTATTTTACCGTTGTATCTCTGTCAATTTCACTACACTGTGCATATTGTTAAGCAGTGCATAGATGCATACAGAATTATGGGCTGTAACATGTCCCTCAAAATCCATTTGCTCGATTCGCATCTTGACTTTTTCCCTGACAACCTTGGCAAAGTCAGCGATGAACATGGAGAACGATTCCATCAAGATATCGCCGTAATGGAGTCACGTTATCAAGGACGGTGGAGTGTGACCATGCTTGCCGATTATTGTTGGATGTTTCATCGCGATGTACCACATGCCATTCACCGACGAAAGTCGACTGCGAAGAAATTCAAGCCTACATAACTGTTATACTTCATGTACGAATGATGTTATAATACTGTATGCGTTTTTTAAAAACTTCAATTGCGTATTTCTCGAGATCCCGACCTGATAGAGAAAAACGGTTTGCAGATTTAAAAACAGCGCATTAAAATTGACCAGAAAAACATAGAAATGTTAGAGAAAGAAAAAAAAAAATTTTTTTTTGTTAGCCAGTGTAATCAGTCATACAATTAACTTAGATACACTCAAAAGTGCGTCTATACTTAACAGTTTACATTGACCGCCCGATAAAAAAAAAAGCAAAGCTTTTTTTTTTTTTTTTTCTGAATAAAAACGGTGAGGTCAATCAAGTGCCATAAACAAGCTAAACAACAGATAACTATCATAAATACTTGTATATTTTAAGTTACTATAAAGAAAATAATAGTTGGATGTAAATGTGGAGGGAGATTAAAACACCGAATTAAAACAAAAGTTGAAAAGAAATGAGACAGATCAGCTATGTACTAAATATAAAACAATAAATGGTAATTGAGATGAACAAATGAAATGACATGAAATAGGGAATGATCATAAATGGCGAAAAGATTATAAGAAATCAACCAAGATGATAAAAAATGTCAACATTTAAAAAAAAATGAGATGTGTATTGTGCGTGCATAAACACAAGTGTGGGAAACGAAATGAAATTCAAAACAATTCCCAAAACAAAACGCTAGAAGAAAACAACACATCCAAAAGATTATGATGAGAAGAAAATTAATCCTAGGTAGACTAATTAGACTAATAAATGCAAATTTTTTTCATCATGCTGCACCCAACGATTACTAAATGGACTCCGCCAGGCTTTTCAACATCATTGTGGCTTTCAAAATAAGATGAGAGAGCTGTATACTGGTTAATAATTCTATCCACTACCTTCTGCAATGATAGCCAGCGAGTCTGACAGTGTTTAGGAATATTCAGGTCATCTGCTTCTGTGAATAGTTGGAACTCCTTATAAGCCTTTCGTCGTTTTGAGCTGTGCTCAAAATGATAGTACATGTCTAACAAAAGGTTTGATTCCATCTTGTGCACTTAAATTTGCAAGGTGGCAAAAGCACCCAATACTAAAAACATATGGGTTCCTCTGCTTGATCCTGGTAAGTACTGAGTTTGATTTCCCCGCCATGACATTGCAGTCCAGCAGCTGGGAGACTTTTTCAGGCCATAAATCGAGGATTCCTCAGCAAGAGAGAGGTTGGTAAGAAAACGAAGATGGCTGTATACCGCTCCACCTATGTCCCAGTCTTGACATATGGATGCGAGTCATGGGCAATGACTACAACCCACAAAAGCCAGATCCAAACCTCAGAAATGAGGTATCTGAGGAAGGTGGTTGAAGTAACAAGAAGAGACATGGTACGCAACCAGACGATACGTCAAGGCCTTAAACCCCACCCCCTGCAGACCCAAGTAGAACAGTCCCAACAAAGATGGTTTGGCCATGTCTGCAGAATGGGAGAAGATCGGCTACCACGACAAGCATGGGAAACAAAGAGCCAAGGATCCAGACCCCCAGGACGACCCAGAGTCCGCTGGGAGGACAACATTAGACAATCTTTGAAGGACCGAGGACTAGAATGGAACCAGGCCAGGAGGAAGACAGCTGATAGGATAGTCTGGCGCTCTCTCTTCCAAACCTCTACACCTCACAGTAGAAGGGGAACGACTAAGTAAGTAAGTAAGACATTGCAGTTGTCACTAACAAAGCTGATGCAATTTTTCCATGGAATATGAAATTTTATGAACAGATTACACTAGTCAACAAATTTTCAAAAGTTACACTGACTAACAAAAAAAAAATTTTTTTTTCTTTCTCTAACATTTCTATGTTTTTCTGATCAATTTTAATGCGCTGTTTTTAAATCTGCAAACCGTTTTTCTCTATCAGGTCGGGATCTCTAGAAATACGCAATTGAAGTTTTTTAACAACGCATACAGTATTACAACATCATTTGTACAAGAAGTATAACAGTTATGTAGGCTTGAATTTCTTTGCAGTCGACTTTCGTCGGTGAATGGCATGTGGTACATCGCGATGAAGCATCCAACAATAATCAGCAAGCATGGTCACACTCCACCGTCCTTGATAACGTGACTCCATTACGGCGATATCTTGATGGAATCGTTCTCCATGTTCATCGCTGACTTCGCCAAGGTTGTCAGGGAAAAAGTCAAGATGCGAATCGAGCAAATGGATTTTGAGGGACATGTTACAGCCCATAATTCTGTATGCATCTATGCACTGCTTAACAATATGCACATAGTCGACAGATTTGTGATTTCCCAGAAAGTTATCGACGATCGATTTGAATGCCATCCATGCGCGAAGTTCACTACCATGTAACAAGTTCTCGAATTGTTTGTCTGCAATAACTTTCCTAATCTGAGGTCCTACAAAGATACCTTCCTTTATCTTTGCATCGCTAATTTGCGGAAACTTTTCTCGAAGATAAGTGAAAGCTTTGCTCGTTTTATCTAACGCTTTTACGAAATTATTCATGAGCCCCAACTTTATATGTAACGGTGGTAAAATGATGCTGTCTTTGTTAGCTAATGGCTCGTGTATTACATTTTTATGCCCGAGCTGTATACGATCCCTGATAGGCCACACCTTTCTTGCATAATGTTCCTGTCTGTTGCGGCTGTCCCATTCACATAGGAAGCAACAAAATTTAGTATACCCAGTCTGCATGCCCGTGAGAATTGCAATGACCCTTAGGTCTCCACAAATCCGCCATTGGTAGTCATTGTACTTTATTTTTGCCAAAAGTATAGCCATATTGTCATAAGTTTCTTTCATATGAACAGAGTAGGCGACTGGAATTGATGAAAATAAATTTCCATTATGCAATAACACGGCTTTTAGACTAGTCTTGGAAGATTCGATGAAAAGTCGCCATTCGTTGACTATGTGCTCATGACCGAGGTGCACCATTAGACCTTTTACATCTTTGCAATAGCAAATGTCATCATCCATCTCAAAGTATTGAACAAGTTCTCTGTGTCTATGACGAAATTTAGATATCGGAGTATTGGGCGCTAAAAGATTCCATTCTCTGAGTCGCGAACCGAGTAATTCCGCTTGTCCTTTGGTGAGAGCGAGATCACGTATTAGATCTGAAAGTTCTGAATGGTTAATTAAGTGAACACCATCATTCACCGGTACATAATCCGAGTCAGAATTAGTTTCTAAAGCAGGTAAACTATCACTTTCTGATGGTTCATTCACGTCCAACGGATATTGTTCTGGTGGAACTGGGATCGGACACGTGATTGGATCATGAGGCACTAGTTTCGAAACCGATTCAATATTTGGATAAACCACAGACTTTCTAGTTTTAAAAGTGAAACCATAGATATTTTTCAAGCAGAAGTAACAATCAGTAGCGTGATTTGTCGGTTCACGCCATATTACTGGCACTCCAAAAGGCATCGACTTATGCATCGGCGATTTTCGTAACCAACCTGCCAATGTATTTGCACAAGTCGAACAAACTGCATTTGGCTTCCAAGATTTATTTGCATCATCAACTTTCGAATCGAAATAAAGTTCATATGCTTTCTTTAGCAATGGTGTAAAGTTTTTCTGGTGAACACGATCGGTAAAATATCCGCACACGTAACAGAACAGATCAGCCGAATTTCTACAACTTCTAGAAGCCATATTTCACTCAAAATTATTTCAAAATACAGTAACTATTTGAAATATAACGTAACATATGTCATGCATCTTTGAGCAGTATAAAAAGTAGAATTATTTTGCATTTTATTAATTTTTAAAAAGTTATATAGTAAAAATGAAACGGAGCAAATAACGGTTTCCCAAAAATATATTTATTCACAAATATCTTAAGAACCCGACGTGATAGAGATAAACGGATTTCAAATTTGAAATCAGCGCAAGAAACTGACCTAAGAACACTTATTCTTATATAAGAAAGAAAAATGTTGTTTGTCAGTGTGATCGGTACCACTTGTGATGCGAGGAAATGCGTGTTATACCTTGGTGGCTGTTTTGTTAAAAACATGTTCGTAACACCTGTCTTTCCGAAGTTCGCGTTTTCTGTTCCGAAATACGGTTAAAGTTATTGTTGCTTGTGTGCTGTTAGTTGAATAAATAAAGGCTAATGTATGCCAGCACTCGTTCTGTCAATACTGGAGTGTTACCACAGCAAATCTTTGCTAGGAGTTGTAGATAAAGGTAGTCCCATAGCGCATACTGACGTAGGGTAGTGAAGTGTTAGAGACTTCACATACTAGACCCAGCACCGAGAGGTGGGGTGACCAGTTCCCTTCCTCGCTGCCTTTTCCTTCCCTAACTCAAAGTCAGGTACCCATTTACAGCTGGGTAGACTGGAGCGTGTCGGTACCGTGATTCTAACCCGGCACCTGTGCCGTGAGAGACCAACGGTCTAACCACTCTGCCAATCTTACGCTAGGAGTTGTACATTTATTAACATGCGCGCCACGACTTTGATTGTGCTATCTTATTTCCAACTTTAATGTCTGGAGCTAGGCTATCTCTGGTTTACTCCTAATGTCAGGAGCTAAAGTATTTCTGGTCCACTCTGGTGAACAGAGCTGAGCTGTTTCTGTTCCACTCTTTACATCTTCAGCTAAACAGTCACTGGCTGATTGTCGGTGTCAGGAGTTCAATAATTCTCAATTTAAATTTGTCAGTTAGTTGTTACAATAAATAAAAATATCCCTGGTTTAAGAAACGCTAAAAAAAAACCATGACAGCTAAGATATTAAGTCATTCTTATAGACGACCTGTTCCTTTGAGTGGTATTCTTTCAGTTTTCCAGTAGAATCTTTTTTGGGTCAAATTCTTTCTTTTTTATGCATTTATTCTGAGAAATAAAACCTGATACTGAAAAAAGGCTTCGCCATTCTCGTGAGTCAGCAAAACGCATCTGCATGCATGCACGGCTTTTGTCTTGACTTACATACAACTCATGTGTAATCACTAATTATTTAAGTTTCATTAAGGTTTTTGTCTTCTTGCTTTCAACCTAGACCGACATCTGTCTGTATATCAGAGCGTAATAACCATTCGAAAATAAGTAAATTTTGTCAACTGAATATAGTGACTGAAAGCTAAGCCATGAAAAGGGCGACTAGCTTCTATCAGCTAGCACGATGAAGCCCTGAAAAGTATTGTTAGCTCGTGAAGCGTTGATGAATGTTAAGCCATGAAAAGTACAGTTAGCTCCTGACATGTTGATGAATGTTAAGCCCTGAAAAGTACTGTTAGCTCGTGCAGTATTGATGAATGTTAAGCTCTGATAAGTACATTAGCTCGTGTAGCGTGGATGAATGTTAGACCCTGAAAAGTACTGCTAGCTGGTGAAACGTTGATAAATATCACTGGCTAACAAAAAAAATTTTTTTTTTTCTTTCTCTAACATTTCTATGTTTTTCTGGTCAATTTTAATGCGCTGTTTTTAAATCTGCAAACCGTTTTTCTCTATCAGGTCGGGATCTCGAGAAATACGCAATTGAAGTTTTTTAACAACGCATACAGTATTATAACATCATTCGTACAAGAAGTATAACAGTTATGTAGGCTTGAATTTCTTTGCAGTCGACTTTCGTCGGTGAATGGCATGTGGTACATCGCGATGAAACATTCAACAATAATCGGCAAGCATGGTCACACTCCACCGTCCTTGATAACGTGACTCCATTACGGTGATATCTTGATGGAATCGTTCTCCATGTTCATCGCTGACTTCGCCAAGGTTGTCAGGGAAAAAGTCAAGATGCGAATCGAGCAAATGGATTTTGAGGGACATGTTACAGCCCATAATTCTGTATGCATCTATGCACTGCTTAACAATATGCACATAGTCGACAGATTTGTGATTTCCCAGAAAGTTATCGACGATCGATTTGAATGCCATCCATGCGTGAAGTTCACTACCATGTAACAAGTTCTCGAATTGTTTGTCTGCAATAACTTTCCTAATATGAGGTCCTACAAAGATACCTTCCTTTATCTTTGCATCGCTAACTTGCGGAAACTTTTCTCGAAGATAAGTGAAAGCTTTGCTCATTTTATCTAATGCTTTTACGAAATTCTTCATGAGCCCCAACTTTATATGTAACGGTGTTAAAATGATGCTGTCTTTGTTAACTAATGGCTCGTGTATTACATTTTTATGCCCGAGCTGCATACGATCCCTGATAGGCCACACCTTTCTTGCATAATGTTCCTGTCTGTTGCGGCTGTCCCATTCACATAGGAAGCAACAAAATTTAGTATACCCAGTCTGCATGCCCGTGAGAATTGCAATGACCTTTAGGTCTCCACAAATCCGCCATTGGTAGTCATTGTACTTTATTTTTGCCAAAAGTATAGCCATATTGTCATAAGTTTCTTTCATATGAACAGAGTAGGCGACTGGAATTTTGCAATAGCAAATGTCATCATCCATCTCAAAGTATTGAACAAGTTCTCTGTGTCTATGACGAAATTTAGATATCAAAGTATTGGGCGCTAAAAGATTCCATTCTTTGAGTCGCGAACCGAGTAATTCCACTTGTCCTTTGGTAAGAGCGAGATCACGTATTAGATCTGAAAGGTTAATTAAGTGAACACCATCATTCACCGGTATATAATCCGAGTCAGAATTAGTTTCTGAAGCAGGTAAACTATCACTTTCTGATGGTTCATTGACGTCCAACGGATATTGTTCTGGTGGAACTGGGATCGGACACGTGATTGGATCACGAGACACTGGTTTCGAAACCGATTCAATATTTGGATAAACCACAGACTTTCTAGTTTTAAAAGTGAAACCATGGATATTTGTCAAGCAGAAGTAACAATCAGTAGCGTGATTTGTCTTGTTCATGCCATATTACTGGCACTCCAAAAGGCATCGACTTATGCTTCGGCGATTTTCGTAACCAACCTGCCAATGTATTTGCACAAAGTCGAACAAACTGCATTTGGCTTCCAAGATTTATTTGCATCATCATCAACTTTCGAATCGAAATAAAGTTCATATGCTTTCTTTAGTAATGGTGTAAAGTTTTTCTGGTGAACACGATCGGTAAAATATCCGCACACGTAACAGAACAGATCAGCTGAATTTCTACAACTTCTAGAAGAAGCCATATTTCGCTCAGAATTATTTCAAAATACAGTAACTATTGGAAAAATAGCGTAACATATGTCATGCATCTTTTAGCAGTATAAAAAGTGGAATTATTTTGCATTTTATTAATTTTTAATAAGTTATGTAGTAAAAATGAAACGGAGCACATAACGGTTTCCCAAAAATATATGTATTCACAAATATCTTAAAAACCTGACGTGATAGAGATAAACGGATTTCAAATTTGAAATCAGCGCAAAAAACTGACATAAGAACACTTATTCTTATATAAGAAAGAAAAATGTTGTTTGTCAGTGTTATTTGTACCAGAAATTAAATATACCATTTCTTATTGATTTTGACATGCTGATTTAAAATATCATAATGAAATTCACCAGTTGGCTCTGGTTTTTTAAAAAATATGAATTTACATTACAGTAATACAAATAATGTCTTCTTCTTTGATCCTTAGCTGCCGACCGTCAAAGCAGTCAATGGCCATTACGCCTGGTGGCGTCTTGTAGGGCAACAACAAATTGATTCCACTTTGCTCGGTCGGCGGCCATCCTTCGTACAGTGCCCCAACTCTGGTTCATTTTTTGCATCTCAGACTCCACAGTCCTCCGCCAAGTTGTTTTTGGTCGGCCTCTCTTTCGTTTTCCTTCAGGGGTCCATAGCATAGCTGTTCTTGTGATGGCATCGGGGTCTCTTCTGAGGACATGGCCAACCCAGCTCCAGCGTCTGCCAGCTATGATGGTGTGCATGTCCTCTTGCTTGCTCCAAGTAAGCAGATCTTGGTTGGTGATGATATTCGGCCAAAAGATTCTGAGAATTTTTCTTAGGCATGTTGTGTGAAAAGAGGACAATTTCGACATTTCCTTCTCTGTAACTCTCCAGCTCTCCGCGCCATAGAGAAGCACAAAAAGCACACAGCTCTGATATAATCCTAATTTTGTGCTGTACTGAGAGGACTTCCAGATGTTGTTTAGTATAAAAAAGGCTGTTCTTGCTTTGTTCATTCTGTTGTTGATGTCTTTGCTTGCTCTGCCGTCTGGTGTGTAGCGAAAGGTTTTTCTAGTATGATAATAGTGGTATAGGAGAAGTAGAATCTCTCTCCAGAAAGGATGAAGTTCCAGTGCCCGAGAAGTACACTGGTATCACAAGTGAGTTACAGCTGTGAATACTCTGAGCTGGACAATAGATTTAGGCTTCAGAAGTATAAGTTGCTACTTTCGCTATAGTAACCCTATGTGATAATATAATTAAATTTGAAAAGGTAACTCAAAATTTAACAAGTCAAATGAGTACAATTTCTAAATTTATTATGTACATCTAAACGTACAGGAACATTGGCTCCTAAATACCATCGCAATAAGGAAGCTGAAATTTTTTGGTCATATAAAAAGACATAATAGTCTGGAAAAAACAGTGATGGAAGGCATGGTCCCTGGAAAAAGGGGAAGGGGTCGACCTAGACGACGGTGGACCCAGGACATCACAGAGAGTCTGAACTTGTCTTTGGCTGATGCAGGTCGACTTGCCCAGAATCGTGATACGTTCAGAGCAGCTGTAATGGAGACAACGTTCTGGAAAGAATACGTCACATGATGATGACATCTATATATATTCTTGTAATGAGAAATGGGTGTTGGAAGATGGTAAAATGTATGATTATTTACAGTTACAAATCAAAATAAACAAGCGAAAAAGTCTTGGATTTATCTTCCACTGAAATTATAACAAAAGGATTGTCACATTATCTCTTGCCATCTAGTTGTCATCATTAGACAGTCGTTTTAGAAACTGCTCACAGGATTTGGTGGATTGTATACACATAACTCATCTGAAATTAGTTCGAGGTTCCTGAGACACACTTGAATCCGGAAGACTTTCCTTCAGCCCGCCCTATAACTACGGGGGACTAAGGTGTTGAGGATTGGTTGACCTCTAGGCTTCAGTTAGCAAGATCAACGGTCTTCAAGTCTTTTGGGTAAATTGGGTCAGGAATGATCATAATCTTGATCGGCAATGATCATAAAAACTGATCATAAAACCTGGAACAAAAGGTAATAGGTGGCCATGGTGTTCCAACAATCTCACCACCCACTGCTGTTCATGATGCGACCATGTCTTCAGTGTTTGTATATAAATGAATGAATCATGGTAGTATGTTACAGAGATAGCATGATAAGATAATGTATACTGTGCAGAATTAACAAAATACATGAATAAATCACATGTTATGATACATGGGTACGATATAACCTTTGCCTTCCACTTATGGATGTCAAGTCACTTATGTACTTGCTGGTATGTCGTAAGCTTCCAGGCAAGAACTATCCATGATATATTTGGCTAACCAATTAATGGTTATGCTTCCTGACAATGCAGGTGAAGGTTATCTCTGGTTAGCGTCATTCCCTTTTTATCATGTCTGATACAATCAAATCGTAAATAACATCTGAAATAAAATGATATTAGTCATACATATATCTTTAATAAACTTACATACCCTCTTAGGATTTATAAGCTCACGGTGAGACTATTTTGGTTGAAGTTAATCTGCCCTGCATGCAGCGTGAAAAAATAACTTTTCTTGCAGATACTGTCTTCCAGTTTCTCATTCTGGCTTCTGGATTTGGTGTGTGTGATTTTCAACGCGCCCCTCTGTCCTTATATTTGGGTCTCTTGCCCGTCTGAGAAAGCACCTCCTAAAGTCCCAAAAGATTTTCGTTTCATCTCCTGGTTTGAGGCGATTTGAGGCAATCTGTGCTTTTCCTGTACTTGTTTTCTCTTCTGTTCACTTACACACTTATATCCTTCCTTCTTTCCTAGGTATCCTTTCATTTTCCCCATATGAGGCTTTCATTCTATCCTAGTTTTATTTATATCCGTTTAGGCCTGTAGTTATAGTAAATTTTTAAAGATTATTAGCTAACTTTTAGCAGATGTGATGAAGGTGAAAAATATTAATTATCTTTAAAACTATTTATATTTGAATAATATCCTTTTGGATATAATTCATAGTCCATCTCCTTTAGTGAACTATTATTATTTAATTGTATTCCAACCAGGCGTTTTCTTGTAGTTCTAAATTTAATTTCCTGTAAATGCAAACTTTGAAAGTCTGCCATACATTCCTATATTAGCTATTTCCTTATTCTTCAGTAATAGCTGGCTTAAACATATTTCACATTTTTTCGCCATCTTCAAATTTCAAAGAAAGACCGCCGCGTTGTCCTTGCGCTGTGTGTGTGTGTGCGCTGTGGGCGTGCGTGTCGCGCTACAACCAAGCAAGTGGTACCAAATCTCGCTGCATGGTGTTACTATGCATCCTAGGTGTCAGAATGACTGTTTGATGGATGTGGCGTGTGTAGATGATGATCAATACTAGGGATATGGATGAACACGAACGCCACTGGTTACAGCTTCATGACATGTATTTAACAATTCACATACGGGTCCTGGATATCAAATATATCAGCAAGCATACGAACATCACACCCAGGCTGACAATGCCTGTAAGAAATAACTGTCACGACAATAACTAGGGACTGGCCTCCCTGACGTGCACAAACAGCACACTGAATACTTATACGTGCGGTATACCCTCCTCGCACAAATAAATCACCGTCCAGGTGTATATATCACTTATCAGTGATTGGCGGCATAACCCTCGCCATACATTCATATAATCTCCTCCCAGGCGGGACAAATCACTTCGCCTGATTTTAGCTACCAGGCGGGAAACGCGTCGCCTTACTCCTTCGTAGCTCCAAGGTGGAAAACCCTCACCTTATAATGTTCTCCGTGAACATGAAATGCTGGCTCCAACAGGAGCGTCTCCAGGCGAGAAACACATCGCCTTTAATAAGTAACTAGATAGAATCTATCACAGCATAAATATTATAGTCACAAATACGGATCCTCTCAGTCACAAAAATACGAGCTTATAGCTCGGCTTCTAAACACAGACTCGAGCGCTTAGCTCGGCGGTCAAACACAGAATAATCCAGTCACACCAGACTTGTGTTCACTACATGCTTTCTCGCAACGCATGAACAAGTCACACCATGTTGACATAAAGTCAGACATGAACTCAATAGCTGAGTTACACTTCACCACGTGTTAACAACAGTTCAGTGACCCTTAACGCCAAACACTATCATCATCCATACTCATGAAACTGTTCTGTGACACTAGGTATGTGAAGGCATCTGTCTGTTCCAGTTGCTGATTCCTTACTGATATGGGCTCAGGGTTGTTCACATTGAGCGTCATGACCTCTGTCTTCTTTAGGTTGATGTTCAAGCCCACCTGCTGCCTATACTTATTAAGTCTATCCGTTTTTTCCTGGATGTGTTGATGTGAATGTGCTACAAATAATGTATGCTTGTTTAATTCTCTGGAGTGAACAGCTAGTCTTTCTACTTTAGCATTATAAAAATTGTGGGTACATACTCAATAAATTGATATTTCAACATAAAATGATAGAAAAAATAAAAACATTTTTTAAAGTTCACATATTATGTTTTAAAAAGGCACATTTGAACCCATTCTGTCATTATTCAGTCGCTGTTCGAGCTCTCTTTGCTTGCTTCTTGTAGTCAATCGATGGATGAGGTGTCTCTTGTCACAGTCCAACAGTAATCAGCAAGCATTGAAGGGCTCCAATTGCCTTGATACCTTGTCTCCATAGCAGCAATGTCCTGGTGAAATCGTTCACCATGCTCATCACTGACCGCTCCACAGTTTGACGTAAAGAAATCCAGATGAGAATCCAGAAAATGAATTTTCAAAGACATGTTGCAGCCAAGACTCTTATACTTCAGAAGGAGATTTTCTACAATTTCATTGTAATTATCAGATCTGTTGTTTCCAAGAAAATTATCCACCACTGACTTAAATGCTAGCCATGCTGCTTTTTCCTTGCCATGCAACACGCAAAGAAACTCGTCATCATGAAGAAGTTTTCGAATTTGCGGACCAACAAATACTCCCTCTCTTATTTTAGCTTCACTCAGTCTTGGAAATTTTCTGATGAGGTATTTGAAAGCCTCATCTGTTTTCTCTATTGCCTTGACAAAGTTTTTCATGAGACCCAGCTTAATGTGCAAGGGTGGCAACAAAATCTTGCTGGTGTCGACAAGTGCTGGGTTCTCAACGTTCTTACTGCCAGGCTGCAATGACTGCCTGATTGGCCAATGTCTTCTGATGTAATGGTCACTTCGTGCACGGCTATCCCACTCACAGAGAAAGCAACAGTACTTGGTGTATCCACCCTGTAGTCCAAGCAAAAGAGCGACCACTTTTAAGTCACCGCAAAGTGACCAATGATGATGATCGTAGTTTATACACTTCAAAAGCTGCTTAATGTTTTCATAAGTTTCTTTCATATGAACTGCGTGACCAACTGGAATTGACGGTAACACATCACCATTATTCAACAAAACAGCTTTAAGACTTGTCTTGGATGAATCAGTGAAAAGCCTCCACTCTTCCGGTATGTAATTGATTTTGAGGGCTGCCATTAAACCAGAAATGTTGTGGCATGCAGAAAGGTCACCCTCTTTGAAACAGAATGTAATAAGCGGCTTCTGGCGGTTCATATACACAGAAATTGTAACATCTTCTGCCAGGAGATTCCACTGTTGCAATCTGGAACCCAAAAGCTCCGCCTTGTTCTTCGGTAAATTCAGATCTCTTACAAGATCATTCAGTTCACCTTGGGTTATTAAGTGTGGTTTAGTGGATGTAGTTTGCTCAAAATCTGGGTCGCTTGAGGTTGATGGTTCAGGACCACCAATGTCTTCTTCTTCATCAGTGGAAGCAGTTGAAAATGATTCTGGCACTTTGGGAACTGGTAGGTCATCGCCATGTAGTACCGGACGTATTGCAGAGGGGATGTTTGGATATTCCAGAGTCCATTTTTTCTTCTTTGATATGCCTTTCCCAATTAGAGGGACCATGCAAAAGTAACAGTTGTTGAGATGATCAGTGGGCTGTCTCCAAATCATTGGGACTGCAAAAGGCATAGCTTGCCTTTTGCCAGTCAACCACAGTTTAAGATGTGCTGCACATGTATTGCAGCATATGTGTGGCGCCCAGCTCTTATCTTGATCTCCTATTCTGCAGCCAAAATACAAACTGTACGCCTTCTCAATCACTTTAGTTATATTTCGCTTTTGTGATAGAAATGTCACCTTACCACATATATAACAGAAATTATTAGCACTGTTCACACGTCCTAGGCATTTCTAACTACGATACTTTTGATAAGGACAAATGCACTAACTAATGGCAAAATGTTATCAGAGATAAGATATTTATACACGAAGGTGATGTAATCATAGGTAGGATTGCATCATCAACTTCTAGTTACATTTTTATTAGTCATTAGAAAAAATTATGCAATCGCCCACAACAGTTGCGTCATATATATAAATTGACCGTAATTAAATAAAATAGTAGCATATATCTTGAAAACTAGAGCCAATCAACATTTGTTAATGTCATTTTCGTTTTCAGAACACCAAAATTAGTTAAGATCAGCTATTTTCATTTCTGGTACATTTTGGTTGTTGACTAGTGTTATCAACGTCACTGAATATCGCCTCACTGGTTCCATTACTGCATACAGACATGTCCAACAATCTCGTTCTTGGTCCCAATCCTTCTTCAAAAACTCTCACCATAATAGCTAACCGCTTCTCTGTTTTCTTGTCATTTGACTCATCAACCATTAATGAGAAGGGTGTTTCCCTGCACAGCTTTATCACTGGTTCTGTTGCAGATGAAGCCATGCAGTTTTTAATGATAAGTGTTTTCTTGGTCCTCTTCGACTGGAACTTTCTGGCAATATCACTGTCAGGAAACATTACTGGTGGCAAGTCACAAAAGTGATCAGCAACAGATGCAGTTAAGTTATGCTGGGCAATGAAATTGACAAATAAAACTTCAGCCTTTGTAATGCCACCCTCTTCCTGCTTTGGCTGTGCAAATTAGGTCTTAATAGATGCTCCCTTCTTCATTGCCAACATTTGTTCATGCAATTTCGATTTATAATGTACTTTCAGATCATATAATCCTGAAGCTACTCCTTTAATATCTTTGCTGCATAATCTACAAAAAGCATGGGTTGATCCTATCTTGAATTCATCTACAATGCCAGGGAAAAGTTTAACCCATTCGGCCTGAAACTTACCATGACCTGCAAGCTTTTGTTTCTTTGAATTAGGCTCAGCCATCATTCAATGGATGAAATATTTCAACTAATAATCTTTGCAGACGAAGAGAATGATTAAAAAATACAACGAAGCAAAGCAAACAGCTAACAATAATTATAAACAGAATAACAAATCTAGGAGGAAAAAAACATGTGCTACCAAAATTTACAAAATTATTATTAAAAAGTTGCTAGGAGTGATAATAGATCGCCACTTTATTGAAAAATAAAGCAGCGAAGTTTATGCAAACAAACATTTTTCTAGTTATGTAGAACCGACACAGAATATTATGACATTAATTTATTAGAAATATTTAAATGACCAAAATAAAGCAGCGAAGTTTACGCAAACAAACATTTTTCTAGTTATGTAGGACCGACATAGAATATTATGACATTAATTTATTAGAAATATTTAAATGATCAAAATATAACTGGAAAGATTAAGAGAACGAGAAAAAAAAAAAAATACAAGGAAGCACAGCAAATGGCTAACAGCAACAACAACAAAATTAACCAAAATATGAACAGAATATCGAATCTGGGAAGAAAAAACGTACCACCAAAAATTTACAAAATTATTATTTAAGAGTTGGTAGCCTAGACGTACAGGAACATTGGCTCCTAAATACCATCGCAATAAGGAAGCTGAAATTTTTCGGTCATATAAAAAGACATAATAGTCTGGAAAAAACAGTGATGGAAGGCATGATCCCTGGAAAAAGGGGAAGGGGTCGACCTAGACGACGGTGGACCCAGGACATCACAGAGAGTCTGAACTTGTCTTTGGCTGATGCAGGTCGACTTGCCCAGAATCGTGATGCGTTCAGAGCAGCTGTAATGGAGACAACGTTCTGGAAAGAATATGTCACATGATGATGATGATGAGCCTAGACCACTGATAATAGATTGCCACTTCATTAAAAAATAAAGCAACGAATCTCGACCGCTGGAATAAAGTAGGTAGGCCTACTCAGTTGGTCATTGAAAATATATTTTTTTCATTTCCACAGTTACATATCCCTTGTCTCTTTGTTTTGATAATGCTGATTGCTGAAGAATTTTTGTTGCTCTATTCGTTTGTTTTGTATGTTCATGAAAGTCTTAACCTCACCTGTATTTGTTCGTTATTTCATTATTTTACTCATACTAAACTCAGAGTAAGTCATTCACGACTTGTACAATATTTATTTGTACATTAACTTCCACCTTTTTCAAGTGTTCATTCTTGTTTTCTTTTGAAACATGTTATCTGCTGCATTCCTTGTTAAGGCAAAATTAATCATTTGAAAGATTTTGGTACCTTTTTTAAATCTTAAGATGTCATTTTCCTCTGTGTTCCTTATGGAGCATGGAGCCACCACCGCAACTGGTCCCTGCGGGAAGTCTGCACAAAGCATTGACATACTTTGTAGTGGTAATTTCTATAGCATTTGTTTTTACATGAGGTTGCTAGCCCCCATGGACAACCTCATATTAGTCACCTTATTCAACATGCCTAAGGGCGCAGTAGTCCAATTCTTTCTTTGTCTCATCAGAGATCCCCTGGGAACTACTTGGGGCAAATCCTAAGACAGCTGACTGACATTTTGATTCGAGTGTAAGCAAGATGTACACCATGAGGCAAAGAAATCCATGACCTTTAAATATTTTTTTAAACTCGGTCGAAAATGGCCCGAATATTATGAAATTTGGTGACAATTATGATAACGACACCGATGACAACACCAATGCTGTTAACGAGCTTGTGCAAAGTCAAGAAGGACATCCACAAACACATCTTTCCCAACGTCAAATTGCTCGTCAGATAGGCACTTCTCAAAGATCCGCTGGCAGAATCATCAAACATAAACTTAAGTTAAAATGTTTGAAGAAACATCGGGCGACAGAGTTGCCTGAGTGCAACAAAGAGTCACGGCTTTCCTGGTGCCATCATCTTTTGCGTCACTTCCCAGAGCATAAAGTGAGTTTCATATTTTTCACGAATGAAAAACTTGTTACTGTTGCTCAGCCTACCAATAGTCAGAACGATCGGGTGTATGCACTGGTTGTCACCATATCTGCTAATCGTTTGCTGCGAGCGAAACCAACGTTCAGCAAATCATTAATGGTTTCTGTTGGTGTCTCATCACTGGGCCGCACTGGAATTCATTTTGTTCAGCCTGGTATCAAGATAGATGGCGATTACTACCGCAGTGAACTGTTGATGAAGTGCCTTCTTCCTGACATGAGGGAAATGTCAGAATTCTTCATCTTCCAGCAAGACGACGCGCCTGAACATCGTGCTAGGGATACAGTTGCGAGCTCACTCAGCAGACACATGAATTCATTGAACCAAATTTTTGGCCACCAAATAGTTCAGATCTTAACCCCGTTGGCTATGGGATTTGGGGGGTTTTGCAAGAGAATGTCTACCAAAAGAAAATTGGCAATGTGGATGAGCTAAGAGACCAGATAAAGCAGGCATGGGATGAGCTAGAACAGCGCACAATTGACGCGTCAGTGAGAAAGTGGCGCAACCGACTTCACGCATGTGTTGCAGCTGGCGGTGGAAATTTTGAGCACCAACTGAAATATGCAAAATGTAGGTAAACATTTTCTCACCATTTGTACCAAATTTCATAATAATCAAGTCATTTTTGGCTGAGTTTTACAAATATTTAAAGGTCATGGGTTTCTTAGCCTCACGTTTATAACCTTTCTGAGGTTGTGAATTCCAATAATGTCATTAGATAAATTGTTAGAAATATATTTCACAGTTGAAACTTGTTTTTATACTAGGTACACCTAAAGGGGCAATGCTGACACATGGAAATATGGTTTCCGTCATATCTGCAGGTTTGAAAGTTTTGGTAAGTGGCTATTCCCTATAACAGAATTTAGTTTTTAACCTTTAGCACGCTGCGGGCGACACATGTCGCCGAAGATAACCTATGCTCTGCACGCTGGAGCTGCCATGTGTCGCCTTACGGATATCACCGTTTCTAGCATGAGGACTTGTGTACACGTGATTTCAGCCCCGTATGTTAAGTTGTAATGTTATTTGCAAGAGAGTTAGCTTCCGTTTCCGATCTTAAAAAAGCGATGGGTGTATCCGCATTTATTTTTTGTAAATTTTTTAAATCGAAATGAATCTGCATCAACACACAGCCATTTTTGCTCTAATTTTATTGGATTCTGACGCCATGCGGTGGGGATGAGATTTTTGTCTTTATAAGCGCTGATATCGGTTCTCAGAATATGTTTGATGGCTGAGATGGAAACGAAAGTAAAATGGCCTTTCAAGTATGTATAATGTTAGGGGTTAGGACTAGGAATATCGGAAAGATTTAGAATTTCGGCCGAATGTCACAGCTGACGAGAGCGTTTGTTGCTTTGCTACTGATGATGGGTGTAACGAAAAGATCGTCATTTGATTTGTATTGGTCTATTGGTCAAATGACTTTCATTGAGATGCAAGGGATATGGACCCTTCGTTTGCTGGTTATTTTTTTAAATTTTTTTTTAAATTTTAAAATAAAAAAAAATATTTTTTTATTATTTAAAATTTTTTTTTCGTTTTTTTCATCTTTCCTTTCCTCTCTTCCTATCACATCTAATATGTACACAAACAAATTTTATATCATCAGATTCACCATTCATTTATTTATATAAATTCCAAACATGATAGCAATTGACCAAGAAACACAAAAACTATAGACATTAAGGGTCACCCACTATAGAAACGGGACGCTGTGAAAAAGAATGCAGCTGGAGGCGAAAATTTTCGCCAAAGAATGCAGCGTGCTAAAGGCTAATGTAAATTACATAAATAATATTTCTGTACTGTCTTAATAATTAATAATCTTTCTGCGCTGTTTATTTAGAATTGGAAAACTGCTGCCTCAGGTACTAATATTAGGTTGTGCATGGGGCTTGGCAATCTCATCAGTTAAAACATTGCTGCAGAAACCACTACTGATTAAAGATATGCTTTATTGAGGAGGCCATCTGCAGTAGTAGATCCTATGATCCATCAAGTGCAAAAAAAAAAAAACAGATGATGATGACTGTCTGTTTATATTTCAAACAAAAAACATTTACCCAGCTATTTCACACTTTGAGCATATTCCACATTGATATCTGAACACTGTGTAAGCAAATAGACCAGATTTTCTCATCCAGGGTTCCATGGAACCCTAGGGCTGTGCGAAAAAAAAATAAACGTGGTTTTTTTTAATTTTACGTGCTGGGCTATGTTAGTGATCGCAATGGTGGGCAGTGGCCAAGCAGCTTTGTATGGCAGTGCGTTTATAGGACCATGTTCACTCTTGCTTGTGTACCCTGACAATCCCCAGAGCTATGCCAGTGGGAGATTTACTCCTGGTAGGTTCAAACAAGCTGGACTGGTCTGCTTGGGTAGGGGTCAGACAAAAGCTGGTACTCTGGTCCTCCAGGTTGGGGGTTTTAGCACAGGGCCGACACCCCTGTCTGTGTAAAACATTGCACATGTTACGGAAACAACAATAAATGGAAAAACTTTGCTGCGGGATGGACATCCGGAGTCTCATGCTCGTATGACTGACAGTGGTGAAAGCCGAAAGGAAGCCACTGGCATGAAAACGGATGCCCCGACCGCAAAACATGAAACCAGAATTGGTTTTTGGAATGTCAGAACTATGAATGAGGCAGGAAAGCTAAGACAAATCACAGCAGAGATGAGGAACTACAAGATATATATCCTGGGAATAAGCGAGAGCCGATGGACAGGTAAGGGGAGAATAAAGACAGCTACAGGGGAAACAGTACTTTATTCTGGCAGAGAGGATGGTCAGCACAACGAAGGTGTAGCCATTATCCTGAAGAAAGGAATGGAAAGGTCTTTACTGGAATGGAAACCCATTAACAACAGACTGATAAGAGCAAGACTGAGAGGGAGGTTCACCAACACCACAATTATACAATGCTATGCACCAACAAATGACAGCGATGAAGAGATCAAGGACTAGTTCTATCAACAGGTACAAAAAGAAATGGAAACTACACCCAGGTACGATCTCATTATAGTAATGGGAAACCTAAATGCGAAAGTGGGAGCACACAATAATTATAACGAAAGAGTAATGGGGAAATGCGGCAGTGGAACAGCAAATGAGAATGGGGACAAATTAATAAGCTTCTGCAGTATTAACAACCTGGTCATTGGAGGAACACTTTTTCCACACAAGGAAGTGCACAAGTTAACATGGGAATCACCAAACGGACGAGACAGAAACCAGATAGATCACATAATGATCAATGGCAGATGGAGACATGCACTACAAGACGTGAAAGTAAGAAGAGGCGCAGATGTGGGAAGTGATCATCACCTATTAGTAGCAAGACTGAAAGTGAAACTCAGAGCTGCTGGACCAGTTGCAGTCAAACAGAAAAGATACAACATCACGAAACTGAAGGATCCCCTCACCAGAAAAGCTTTCGTGGTTGACGTAAAGAGAAGATATGAGATTATCAAAAGCCAGGAGAGAACAGAGACCGATGATGTTGACCAGAGATTCAACACCATCTCAACAATATATACTCATGGAAAAAAGTAAGTGTGTAGCACTCAACAGGGCACTGTGCGTGTGTTCTTGGGTGAACTCAAATGCAAGTTGGCACACATTTCTGTGTGAGTGTTGTTCACTTACCCGTGCAATTACAATTGGATCACACTATTCATGGGGAGATAATCACGGTGCAAGATAAATTACGTGAAAAGTGCCATAGGGGAGAATTTATCACAGATAAAAGGAAGGTAAGTGTGTAGCTCTAATCACAAGCATGTGAAAACGTAATCGTTGAAATAGAGAGTACCAAGAGTCCAACAGAAACATCTTTTTTGACAATGCCAAGATTGAACCAACAACAGCGAGCAATAGCTATAGAGATGTTAGCTGCTGGAGCAACTATATTAGCTGTATCACAACATTTCAATGTTCACAGGAACACTATATCACGCATTCAAGCTCGTTTCCACCAAACTGGATCCACTGCTGATCACCATAGAAGTGGCCGACCACGAGTTACCACCCCTGCACAAGACCATTACATACGCCTTATGCACTTGCGTAACAGGTTTATTCAGGCAACATGGACTGCCAGGAACATTCCAGGTTTAAGACCCGTGTCATGCAGAACAGTGCGGAATAGGCTCAGAGAGGCAAATCTCTTACCTCACAGACCTGCAGTTAGACCAGCACTGACAGTTCGCCATAGACAAGCGCGCTTGGCCTGGGCCAGACAGCACGTAGCATGGCCCTGTCATCAATGGAGACGCATTCTGTTCTCTGATGAGTCAAGATTCTGTTTGCAAGGCAATGATGGGCGTGATTTGATGTACAGGCGTCCAGGAGAACGTTTTGCTTTCTCCCATCGAGCACCTGTGGGACGAACTGGAGTGTAGGCTGCGAAGAAGACAAAATCCTCCTGAAAACCACCACCAGCTAGCACAAGCGTTGCAAGAAGAATGGAATAACATCCCCCAACAACAGATCCAACATCTCATTGGCTCGATGAGAAGGCGCTGTCAAGCAGTGATAACAGCTCAAGGTGGACATACACGGTACTGAAATCAAGATTTCATTTTTTCGTGGGGATGCCACACTGACTTTAGTTTTTATCTTTCTTTCATGACACTTTCACTAAAATCAAAGTGATCACTTGGTCTTTTATTCAATATTCAACCACATTGTGTGCCAACTTTTATTTCATTTCGTCCATGAAATCATGCACAGTGTCCTATAAAGTGTTGCACACTTACTTTGTTCCATGAGTATACAAGGAAAGCAGCAAGTCATGCTTGGGATTCCAGGAAAGAAAGAGCCAAGACTGGATAACACCAGATACGCTAAACACCATAGCGAAGAGAAAGGAAATGAAAAGAAAGAAAACAGAAGCTAAGTCTCCCAGGTTAAAGGCAATATATAGTGAACAGTACAGTCAGCTGGACAAGGAAGTTAAATGTCAAACCCGTGCTAACAATAGGACATTTCTGGATGACCTTGCAAGACAGGCAGAAGAGGCAGCACTGAGAAATGAACAAAGCACAGTATACAAAATAACTAAAATCACTAGTGGAAAACGAGGTGCAAACAATATTACATTAGTAAGAGATAAGCACGGAAATCTCATCACAACAGTAGAGGGACAGGAAACAAGATGGGCAGAGCGTTTCGGAGAAACTCTGAATAAGGAACCACCAGAGACACAATTGAATGTTCCTGAGGCTGAAAATGATCTAGATGTTAATACAGACATCCCACGAAAAGAAGAAATCATCACAGCAATCAAAGGGTTAAAGAATGGAAAAGCTACTGGTCATGATAACTTAAATGCAGAGCTATTTAAGACAGACCCAGAGCTAGCAGCACAACTATTAGAACCACTATTTGCACAAGTCTGGAAAACAGGGACAACACCAACAGAGTGGAGAAAAGGAATAATTGTCAAATTGCCCAAGAAGGGAGATCTTGCAGACTGCAATAATTGGAGAGGAATAACTCTTCTCTCAGTTCCCAGCAAAATACTAGGCAGGATATTTATACAGAGAATCTCAAAAGCAGCAGACCACAAACTGAGGAAAGAACAAGCAGGATTTAGAAAGAACAGAAGATGTGTAGATCATATATTTACCCTCAGGAACATTATAGAGCAGTGCTCAGAATGGCAAAGACAGCTGTACATTAATTTCGTTGATTTTGAAAAGGCTTTTGACAGTATACATAGGGACAGTTTATGGAATATACTGAGGGCTTATGGAATTCCAAGCTGCATAGTGTCAATCATAAAAAGCCTTTATGCCAACTTTACTAGTAGCATTGGGCAGAGCAACCTAACCTTTGAAGTGAAGACAGGAGTATGACAGGGATGCCCCTTATCAACCACTCTATTTTTAACAGTCATAGACTGGGTGATGCGCCAGACAACAGAGGGCAATCCAAGAGGAATAAGATGGACTACATTTTCTACATTGGAAGATCTGGAATATGCAGATGACATTGCACTGCTAGCACATTCACATCAACACATCCAGGAAAAAACGGATAGACTTAATAAGTATAGCCAGCAGGTGGGCTTGAACATTAACCTAAAGAAGACAGAGGTCATGACACTCAATGTGAGCAACCCTGAGCCCATATCAGTAAGGAATCAGCAACTGGAACAGACAGATACCTTCACATACCTAGGATGCATAGTAACACCAGACGGCAGAGCAAGCAAAGACATCAACAACAGAATGAACAAAGCAAGAACAGCCTTTTTTAGTCTATACAACATCTGGAAGTCCTCTCAGTACAGCACAAGCACAAAATTAAGATTATATCAGAGCTGTGTGCTTTCTGTGCTTCTCTATGGCATGGAGAGCTGGAGAGTTACAGAGAAGGAAATGTCGAAATTGTCCTCTTTTCACACAACATGCCTAAGAAACATTCTCTGAATCTTTTGGCCGAGTACCATCACCAACCAAGATCTGCTTACTCGGAGCAAGCAAGAGGACATGCATACCATCATAGCTGGCAGACGCTGGAGCTGGGTTGGCCATGTCCTCAGAAGAGACCCCGATGCCATCACAAGAACAGCTATGCTATGGACCCCTGAAGGAAAACAAAAGAGAGGCCGACCAAAAACAACTTGGCGGAGGACTGTGGAGGCTGAGATGCAAAGAATGAACCAGAGTTGGGGCACTGTACGAAGGATGGCTGCCGACCGAGCAAAGTGGAATCAATTTGTTGTTGCCCTACAAGACGCCACCAGGCGTAATGGCCACTGACTGCTTTGACGGTCGGCGGCTAAGGATCAAAGAAGAAGAAGAAGTTCACTCTTGCACATACCATATTTCATTAGCATCTTAAAGAGTAGAAATTTATGATAACACTTTTAGGCCTACTTGGATAAGGTACCAAAAAAAAAAGGTTAAGTACGGAATTTAAAAAAAAGGAAAAACTGAAGTTTCTTCTACCTACACTACTGACTTGCATTAGAGTTGGGGAGGGGAAACCGCAACAACAAACTGTAGGCTAGTAGGTAAAAGGTAAAGGATCCTGTTACATGCCATTGAGGTATATTGGGAATATGGTGCTAGGCCCATATTTTCTTGACCATACGGCACACTAGGTCAGCATCAAGCTGGCTGCCATAACCTTCCCAGAGCTGCTCTGGTACCCAATTCATGAGGCTAGGTCAACCCCAGGGCCGTTTGCAGTCTAACAAATTCCACCTCAACTGGGGGTTGAACTATGGAGCTCGGAAACCAGTGCACTAGCCACGGCACTACCGCATCTCTCGTAGGCTAATAAGTTGGCCACAGAAACAGATTCACAGAAAAAAATCATTCTCTACTCCAAAGAGCATTGACAATTTGTATTGGATTATTATATTTACAACTTACTTATCATGCTAATGTACCATGAGCTGTTGGCATATCAATTTTTATACAGGGGTTCCCTAAGACCTTAAAATTTTTTCAAGGATTCCTCCAGGTTAAAAAAGGTTGAGAAAGGCAGAAATAGACTAAAAGAGCAATTTTATTTTGTTCACATTTTTTGACATCCTGGATAAGGATACACTTTCCACATGTTATTTTTAGAACACTGGACTATGACTGTTTGCTACACAGTGGTGATTGTTTACTTAACTCCCTTTTTCTTTGTCTATGTTGTTGTTTCATCAGAATGAATAAGGCAAGAACAGCCTTTTTTAGCCTAAACAACATCTGGAAGTCCTCTCAATACAGCACAAGCACACAATTAAGATTATATCAGAGCTGTGTGCTTTCTGTGCTTCTCTATGGTGTGGAGAGCTGGAGAGTTACAGAGAAGGAAATGTCGAAATTGTCCTCTTTTCACACAACATGCCTAAGAAAAATTCTCCGAATCTTTTGGCCGAATACCATCACCAACCAAGATCTGCTTGCTCGGAGCAAGCAAGAGGACATGCACACCATCATAGCTGGCAGATGCTAGAGCTGGGTTGGTGTTACTGGTTTGGTGTTACTGGTAGCGAAGAGACGGCCACCAGTTGTGTTGCATATTAATGTTACTAGTTATGTTACTGCACTTTTGTTGTAACGTGGTTGTCGTTTGGGTACACACTGACAGCTGACGAACACTATAGAAGTAAACAGCAGTAAAGGACGACTTCTAGATAGGACACAAGGTTTGTTGTTGCCATATACGCCCACACAGGGCTACTATAAATGGATACACGAAGACATCATAGTACCACATGATGAAGTCAGGAAGCGTTGAACGACTTGACGTTTCAGACAATTTATTATGGACAACAGTGACATACGCTGACATCGGACGATTACAAGTCATGTAAGCACATATAATCATGTAGATAGCAACAACTCATAGTATTCAACATCATGGAGACTTTGCATGTAAACCTTGGCTGCAACAAATAAGCCGCGCAAATGGCGCGCTTTAAATGACTACTGTTCTTGGTTCCTCATGACCAAGCAGGTCATGTAGATCTAAACTGCAAGATCAGCCGCACGAATGGCGAACTACTTCAAAATATCTAAACTCAGTCTCTTCTATATAATACATCTCCTCACTCGGAGTAAGCCACCTTAGCAATAAAGTTCTGGGCTACACATGAGCCGTACAAGCAGCAAGGTTTTCAAAATGGCTAACATCAGTCTCTCCTATTTAATATATCTCCGCACTTGGAGAAAACCACCCTAATAAAGTTCTTGACTTCTCGTGACCAGACAGGTCATGTAGATCTAAGCTACAAAGGAATAAGCCGTACAAGCGGCAAGGTTTTCAAAATGGCTAACATCAGTCTCCTCTACTCAGTACATCTCCGCTCTCGGAGAAAGCCATCTTAATAATGTTCTTGGTTACAAGATAAGATTCAAAAGTCTCTTTACCTGACTGCCGTCAGAAATAAATCACAACACATTTTTCACTTCCATGGCTATACAGACACAAGCCAGAAATATCACAGGGGAAAACTTAAATATTTTAACACCTAAAAGGCTCCATTCCCCAAAATTATAGACAGAGACGAGCGCTGACTTCTTGTCAGCTCGGAGACTTCATATCGACTGCAGGAAGATCAGTCTTCAATTCCCGCACATGCGTAAGCCCTAAGTAGAGCTAGCCACGAAACAACCATTCCGCGAACACAGAACAAGACCGCTCCATATATGGCCAGCTGTATGATCGATATCTAAGTAGAGCTAGCCACGGAACAACCGTTCAGTGAACACAGAGCAAGACCGCTCCATATATAGCCAGCTGTATGAACGATATCCTAATATAGACATACAGAATAATGGACATTGTCCAGACAAGGGAGATAACCAATAAATCTCACCCTGAATTTAAAAATGTACAATTAATGGTTTCCCTTTGACCACAGAATAAAAAGTACATATATTCCTATCTGCAACAGTTTACCGCAGCCCCCGGGGAAAAAAAAATTATATCATTTTAAAAAAAAAAATTACAATGACTGGAAAACAAAGGAGGGTGGAAGCATACACATATCTACCTTCAAGTATACTCTAAATATAAAGTCATAAACACAAAGGTATAAATAGTAGCGAGAAAAAAAAGTAGAGAAGGACGACGAGTAAACACAGGAAAGATGAGATATGCAAAGAAGGAGAAAAGGAGAAGACAAGGATTATGACACGGTAATCGGATACAATAAACAATGCATGACATCAATGCATATCATAATAATATATAACCGTGTACATGACAAACCCTAATAAACATACACACGAAAACAAAATAAAGAGCATGATACTCTAGACAACCAGCCCACCACGCATAAATGACGCGCAGCTAGAGGGCATCAACACATACATCGCCATAATGACGCACAATGGAGCGTCGGGTGAGAACAGAAATTATCTCACAACTTTAGAGAAACTATGTTCTCACAATCGCACTATGAAGTGCTGGGAAAATTACATACATATGACTTCCATATATCCCAAAAAAGATACAATATAGCCATATTTCACAATAATGAATTACCAAAAAATAGAGGTGTCATTACGATATTATTCTTTTAACATTAATATACAACAATATAGAGACACCTGTATATATCTTCAAAAGGTTATGATTACATAGTAACATATATTTAACATAATATCATATGACAATGTACAACAATGCTAATTAACAAGTAGGAATTCTTGATGTAGTCAGGAGTTCCAAAGCATAGTGTACTGTAATGAGAGCCATAGACATCAATAGAAGCATCCAACGCTAAATGAAAAGCAAGGACGTCACATCTTAACACAGCTGGCAAGCTGTTGACACTCTCCATATCACAGCCTGATTTGCTGTGAGAAAATACAAATGATACACTCTGTTTGATAACCGTAGGATTTTATAATATATAACATTCAATCCTACATTTTTATCTATAAAATGTGGCTGTGTAAACTTTTGGCCCATGTATGGATATAATCAAACCTTCCTCTGTTACAGAGAAAGTTGAACAGACTATTCTAGAGTCTTAACTTAACAGGATCATAGCCATGTAGCACTCGAGTGTTAATCTATAAACACAGGTATCTACTTAACCCCGAAATTTATAAAGAGAGTCACGTAGAATTATGTGGGCATCGAGACAGTATATCTGCCATTACATTATCCGACCCACGATTAGCTCGTACTGAGAAGTGAAAAGGTTGAAGAGCAATAGCATAGCTAGTGGATCTTGAGCTCTTCAGATCCTTACTTTGTTTAGCTGTTAGAGCCTTTTGGTCAGTTTCTACAATAAAGTGCGCACCAAGAAGGAATCTCTGAAGTTTAAGGATCGCCCAGACCATAGCTAATAACTCTCAGTCTAGTACAGAGTAATTCCGTTCTGCCGCATTTAGCTTCCTAGAGACATACATCACCGGATGCAGAGTTCCAGAATACTCTTGCATCAATGTGGCTCCGATTCCTATGGATGATGCATCACTGAGAAGAACAAAAGTCTTATCTGCAGTGGGTAGTCTTATGATAGGGGGAGAAGAAAACAGACCCTTAATCATATCTAGTGAGGATTGGCATTCTTGGGACCAGCGTACCATATTAGGTAACCCCTTTTTCAATAGTGTAGAGAGAGGTGCTGTAATAGATGATAGATTAGGTATGAACCTACCATAGAATAGTATCAAGCCTAATACACTACGGACTTGCTTCTTTGTTTTGGGAGTAGTAATATTGAGAATTTTAGTGGTGTTGTTGTCCTCCGTCCGCAGGAGACCATGACCAACACGATGACCCAAAAAAGAAATCTTGCTAAAGCCAACAAAGGCTTTTGACAGTTTTGCCATCAAATTATGCGAGCGTAGAATAGACAATAGGTCAACAAGACCTCGATAGTGATCTTCCCAGGAATCACTAAAGAGACAAATATCGTCCAAGTACGCAGTGACATCAGGACGATGAGAAAGGATCTGACGCATCATGCATACGAAAGTAGCTGGGTCATTCATAAGGCCGAAAGGCATGAAGTTCACTGGAACAACCCCCTAGGTGTTGAGAAAGCAGTAAGAGGTTTGGCGCGTTCAGTGAAGGGAACTTGCCAATAACCTTTGGACAAGTCGAGTTTGGTAAAGAACCTACATTTAGAAAGCTTAACAAGTAAATCCTCTAATAAGGGCATAGGTTCAGCATCGAATTTCATTACTTGGTTTAATTTCCAATAATCGACGCAAAGACGTATGTTATTGTCTTTTTTACGGACAATAACCATAGACGAAGAATATGACGAAGTGGATGGTTCAATTATTTTCATCTGTATCATTTCATCCAATTCTTTCTCGACCTGTGTTTGAAAGTGTAAAGGAATAGGATAAGGTCGGACTCTGATAGGATTATGATCAGTGAGTATTATGTCGTGTTTAACAATTGATGTTTGTCCAGGAATGTCAGTGAGAACATCCTGAAAAGTCTGTAAAAGAGAAGAAACTTGTTGTTGTTGCTCAGCAGACAACTCTGAAGAAACAGTCACATTTTCCCATGATTCTGTAGAATGCAGTGGGATTACGGAGAGAGGAAGATTTATGTCTGAGAAAGTAGATTCCTCTTCTTGTATGACTGACAGAGATGTGTAATGACCATGCGGGACTAGCGAATCGTCCGTCGCTTCATAAATAGGTTGTAGGTAATGTGGTCGTTCATGAAATTCTGTTAGCATGTTGATATGAAAAGTTTTATGTTTTCTGTCCACATCGACGACATAGTCGACATCATAAATTTTAGAGATGATAGTGTAAGGACCTTTCCATGTAATAAGAAGTCTATTTTCTCTACAAGGCAGTAGTACAAGTACCTTGTCACCAGGAAAGAGTTGACGTAGACATCTTTTTTTATTTATGAAGTTTCTTGCTTTCTGCTTAGCAGACTCGGTTGCAGAGGTAGCTAATCTACATGCTTCAATAATTTTCTGCCTTAAAGCAATTACATATTCGTAAGAGGATTTAGTGTCTTCGCTGATATTCTCAGCAGTTATTAGGTCGTGCAGCAATGACATGGGACTGCACGGTTGCGCACCAAAGACAAGTTGGAAAGGAGAAAACCCTGTATGCTCGTTAGGGACCTCTCTATACGCAAAAAGAGCAGCTGGTAAGACCCTGTCCCAATCCTGAGGATGATCCTCAGTTATCCTTCCTAGTAAACTCTTGAGCGTTCTATTGAAACGTTCAACTAAACCGTTTGACATCGGATGATAGATACTGCTTTAAGACCTTTCAATCCTGAGTGTAGACATCACCTGAGACATAGTGTCTGATATTAGTTGTGTGCCATGATCTGATAAGACTCCAATTCAACCTGCAAGTCTGGAAGGAAGAGCTGGAGAAGAGAGGGATGGTCATAAGCAGCTCTAAAACAAAATCCATGATGATATCAAGAGAAGAAAGAAGACATCAGATTAAGCTGGGAGAACAGGTCCTGGAGCAGGTAGACCACTTTAAATACCTCGGAGCTATTATTGACCGAAAGGGAGGCATCAAAGAAGAGTTGGCCACTCGAAAAGCAGCAGCTGGGAGACTTTTTTCAGGCCATAAATCGAGGATTCCTCAGCAAGAGAGAGGTTGGTAAGAAAACGAAGATGGCTGTATACCGCTCCACCTATGTCCCAGTCTTGACATATGGATGCGAGTCATGGGCAATGACTACAACCCACAAAAGCCAGATCCAAACCTCAGAAATGAGGTATCTGAGGAAGGTGGTTGAAGTAACAAGAAGAGACATGGTACGCAACCAGACGATACGTCAAGGCCTTAAATCCCACCCCCTGCAGACCCAAGTAGAACAGTCCCAACTAAGATGGTTTGGCCATGTCTGCAGAATGGGAGAAGATCGGCTACCACGACAAGTATGGGAAACAAAGAGCCAAGGATCCAGACCCCCAGGACGACCCAGAGTCCGCTGGGAGGACAACATTAGACAATCTTTGAAGGACCGAGGACTAGAATGGAACCAGGCCAGGAGGAAGACAGCCGATAGGATAGTCTGGCGCTCTCTCTTCCAAACCTCTACACCTCACGGTAGAAGGGGAACGACAAAGTAAGTAAGTAAGTAAGATCTGATAAGATTTCATTGGGAAATCTTAAACGTGAGAATACTAGCCAAAGAGCGTCTGCAATATCGGCAGTAGAAATGCTCTTGAGAGGTATAGCCTCTGGCCAACTAGTACACATGTCAACGCATGTTAAGATAAATTGATGTCCTCTGGCCGACTTGATTTTAAAAGGACCAATAATATCTATCGCTATATTTTGAAAGGGACGGATAGGAATGTCCGCAGCCTGGATAGGTGCTGCATGGCATGGACCGCGTGTCTTAACCTCTTGGCATATCTTGCAGGAGCGACAATACATACGTATGTCTTTATTTACTTGTGGCCAAAAGAATGAGGCAAGAACCCTCAATTTGGTACGGGAAAATCCCATATGTCCTGCGCATTGAGAGTCGTGAGCATGTTGTAGAATTCGAACTCTCATACTCTTAGGTACTAGAATTTGCAAATGAGTAGACGCAGTAGAATCTTGCACCATGCGGACTAGTACTCCATTTTTTTTAGAAATCCAATATTTACGATTTGTGTTATGGTTTGGATTATCATTTTTAACTTGTAGGAAGAATTTTTCCAAAGAAGTGTCATCTTGTTGGAGTTTTATAAAAGACTCTTGGGAAATCACTGAGTGATCATCATGGTTATGCACTTCTTCTGTTTCGGTAGATGGAGTTTGATAAATATTTTGAGCTTGCGCTCTTGTAGTGACTGCATAAGCAGCCTGAATATTTTGCTCCTCCCAGATAGTAATCTGCTCCGGAGTACACTCTCTAACTCCGTGTATACATCCGACGATAAGGTCCGCAATAGGATTCGGAAGTAAACACGCGTGAACATCTCCCGTGAAAAACGGAGTAGCTATGTGGATGATAGCAGTGGAATACTTTTCAAGTGACCCACCGAATGTCACACATTTTACCACTTTACCAGTAGCACAGGAAGGATTTATGAGAGATTGTCTAACTCCAATAGTAGTGCATCCAGAATCAAAGAGAACTGAGACTGGATTATTGTTCACTAAACCTTTATGTAGAATAAGAGACCCTCTTCCATCATGCGCAGCTGCGGCAGGAAGAGCGGGTAGAGGATGACCACAACTCAAAGTAGATATAGTTGTAGGTTCAAATAAAGTTGTGCATTGTCGGCACTTAGATGCTCTCTCAAAATCGAAAGCATAGCAAGCATTAGCATTAGAGGTACTATTACCATTATCACCCTGATTATGGTTACATTGGGACTCTTGTTGAGCAGAGTAAGCATGGTGACGTGATCTATTATTATGTTGCGATTTATCACGAGTATTATTTCTCTTGCAATCATTGTTATTTGGTCTATTGAAACTATTGTTCTGATTCGAACCAAAGTTTCCCTGGTTGTGATTGTCATTTTCACATTGATCAGAAAATCTCTTAGATGGGTTTTGTTGTCTACCTGAAAAGTTATTATAGTTTCGATTACCTCTATTGTAGTAACCTTTTTTAAAGTTCCTATAATTATTAGGACCAAAATATTGGGGACTGTTAGATTGTCTCCAATTCCTTGAAGAAGAATCATTCCGTGATGGACCCCATTGGTTCTGTCCAAAATCATGATTACTCCTCCTATCAAAATTGCGTTGAGTACCTTGATATTTACGACGAAAATTAGGACCATATGGTGCTGCTGACGCCACAGGTAAACCTTCTTTGACTTTAGAATTACTAACAGTTACCTCTGGGTGTGCAGTGACATACTGGCAACAATATTGTTCCATATCTTTTAAGTTCGTAGGCTTACGCTCATGTAAGAATGCAAGAAAAGACTCATTAACCGATGACATGACTTTGTCACGAAGCAATAAGTCCATAAGGGCTTCATATGTGTGTTCAGTCTTCGAAAGTTCAACCCAACGTGAGAATGTAAGAAGTATCTTTGAGATAAAATCTGAAAATTCTACCCCAGTTTCTGGTAGCATAGTCTTAAAACGAAGACGATAACCGTCTTCATTGAGCTGATATTTCTTTAACAAAGCCGCTCTGGCAACATCATAGTTAAACTTCTCAGGCCCTTCCACCATACTTATAGTATTTAATGCCTCACCTTTAAGTATTTCCATCAGTT
Organism: Oreohelix idahoensis; assembly: GCA_024509875.1. Classification (NCBI taxonomy): domain Eukaryota; kingdom Metazoa; phylum Mollusca; class Gastropoda; order Stylommatophora; family Oreohelicidae; genus Oreohelix; species Oreohelix idahoensis. Next base: position 132,311 of record JAMPIV010021251.1, on the reverse strand, counting down.
GTGCAACATATTGCGATTTGTCTACCTTATGAGTTTCGCATGAAAGCTCAAATCGATTCAGGTAGAACGTTATATCATCACAGGTAGAGTTGAAAACAGGTAATTTGACTTTATAAGGGGAGGTTAAACCCCCAAAATGAAAAACACAGAATTATAAGTTAATATCTATATCTGGTCATTTATACAAGCAAAATGACTGAAAAAAATACAAAACATTGAGGTATATACTAAAAACTTGCAATCTATGGCGGAAAAACAGTGAATAAAAGGCAAATTTTAGCTTTTTTGGGTATTTTGTTGCCCAAAATATCTCAAATGTGAGTACAACTTGAGTTATGAAATTTGGCTGTTTCATTTGTTAATATATGATAATGGTTGTATACTAAAATAATTTTGATTGGTTTGATATCTGAGTTTTTTTGGATTTTAACATACCAATCGAAAAAAAGTAGAAATTTTTAAGGGGGGTATCTTAGCTATTTCTTAACAGTTTTGTAGTTTGTTAACATATATCCTTTATTTTAGTTTATTTTAATGCGCACTATGTGTACAGCATGTGGTCCAAAATTTACTGCTGTATCACTAATAGTTTTTTGAAAAATCATGGGCAACGTGCCCACATTTGTGAGAAAAATGAGGTTTTGAGAAAATTAAGAAAAAAGGGAGGAATTACACTTTTACACAAAATTTACTCACCTCAGTATCCCACTGCTATGTAGGAATCATCTCTGGTATTTTCCTTTATTGATTCCATGTTCTGTGTCATACTTTGCAGCTTACTTTTCATTAAATTCTTCATTTCAGCAGACTGTATGTGCTTTTCGTCAGTTTCCGAAAAAATACATCCTTTCTCTGGTAGACATGTACTATGTGGGGGAAGCGATTGCTCTACCCTCAGCAGACTCAGTACATGTAGGAGAGGCTTTGCTCTCAATATTCACAAGATTAGGATACCCTTATCAGATATTAACTGATAGTTCACAGTTCAGAGGGAAACTGATGGATGAAGGGTTCTTGTGCGTTAATTCACCGGTTAAATCAAATTCTGGATATTTATTACCCAAACTGATAACCATACTTTTTCTTGACTGAAAAAGGTTGATTTCACATTGTGATTTGGGAGGCAAGTTAAAAAAAAAAAAGCGTTTCTCGTGCATTCTTGGTTGACACGCTTACGACAGACCCCCCCCCCACCCCCCCCCCCCCCCCCGTATTTTTTTAAAACTTTATAAACCAATAGAACGGAATTGAATCAGTTCTACAAGTTAACGGTACACAGGAAACAAGGGAAATCGCTGCCGTTGCCTTCTCTAACTCAAGATCAGAGTGAGGTACCCATTTACAGCTGGTTAGACTGATGCGTGACACCTGTTCTCTTCCTCGCTGCCGTTGCCTTCTCTAACTCAAGATCAGAGTCAGGTACCCTTTTACAGCTGGTTTGACTGATGTGTGACACCTGTTATGGAGTGTTAGAGACTTCACCATACTAGGTCCAGCATCGAGAGATGGGGCCTACCTAGCTATAAATGGGTACTTAACTTTGAGTTAGGGAAGGAAAAGACAGTGAGGAAGGATACTGGTCTCCCCACCTATCGATGCTGGACCTAGTATGGTGAAGTCTCTAACACTCCATAACCAGCTGTAAATGGGTACCTGACTCTGATCCTGAGTTAGAGAAGGCAATGGCAGCGAGGAAGGGAACAGGTGTTACGCATCAGTCTAACCAGCTGTAAAAGGGTACCTGCCTCTGATCTTGAGTTAGAGAAGGCAACGGCAGCGAGGAAGGGAACAGGTGTTACGCATCAGTCTAACCAGCTGTAAAAGGGTACCTGCCTCTGATCTTGAGTTAGAGAAGGCAACAGCAGCGAGGAAGGGAACAGGTGTTACGCATCAGTCTAACCAGCTGTAAAAGGGTACCTGCCTCTGATCTTGAGTTAGAGAAGGCAACGGCAGCGAGGAAGGGAACAGGTGTTACGCATCAGTCTAACCAGCTGTAAAAGGGTACCTGCCTCTGATCTTGAGTTAGAGAAGGCAACGGCAGCGAGGAAGGGAACAGGTGTTATGCATCAGTCTAACCAGCTGTAAAAGGGTACCTGCCTCTGATCTTGCGTTAGAGAAGGCAACGGCAGCGAGGAAGGGAACAGGTGTTACGCATCAGTCTAACCAGCTGTAAAAGGGTACCTGCCTCTGATCTTGAGTTAGAGAAGGCAACGGCAGCGAGGAAGGGAACAGGTGTTACGCATCAGTCTAACCAGCTGTAAAAGGGTACCTGCCTCTGATCTTGCGTTAGAGAAGGCAACGGCAGTGAGGAAGGGTACAGGCGACCCCACCTCATAAAGCTGGGACCCAGTACATCGAAGTCTATAACACTTCACTCCCCAACGGCAGAATGTGCTACGTGACTACAACCTTACAAACGGCAGGCGTGTTTTAAAAAAAATTCTAAGCAACGGGGGAGGGGGGGAGAGGACAATGTGAAATGACACTTTTTCAGTCAAGAAAGAGTACGGTGCTCGGTTTGGGTAATAAATATCCAGAATTTAATTTAACCGGTGAATTAACGCACAAGTACCGGATGAAGTTTTTAGGATTTTTCAAAATATTCTCGTCCGCACATTTTATCATCCACAATCGATTGGACAAGTGGAAAGATATAACGGGACTCTACTTACAAATTTATGTAAGCTCGCACAGGAGAAACCAGAATCCTGTGATTCGTTCTTACCTGCAGCTTTATTTGCGTATAAGGAGGTACCCTACCACTCTACTGGAATACCTCCAGCCACGTTATTATTTCGATGACCTATCAAAGGACCCCATGGTTAATAAAAATTAGCCAGTCAAAATTATTTTTACACATGAAACTATGTTTGAAAAACTTGAATTCTGTTTGCTTCAGGGAAATGAATATGGTACCGAAAATTAAAATCCATGCATTAGAAGCAATATAGCATCACAAATATACCAATTTGTATATTTTACATATATAATTAGGTAAAAATACACTTACCTGACATACTTTAAAAATTTATATAAAATCATCCACAACGGTTTTAGTGAAAATAAACATACAGAAATGTGGGCAAATGAATGTACTTTCCAGTGCAATATGTATCTAAAATTTGATATTTTCAAAGAAATTCTTCATTTTTGGGGGTTAAACCAGCATAGTCTTAAAACGAAGACGATAACCGTCTTCATTGAGCTGATATTTCTTTAACAAAGCCGCTCTGGCAACATCATAGTTAAACTTCTCAGGCCCTTCCACCATACTTATAGTATTTAATGCCTCACCTTTAAGTATTTCCATCAGTTGTGCAACATATTGCGATTTGTCTACCTTATGAGTTTCGCATGAAAGCTCAAATCTATTCAGGTAGAACGTTATATCATCACAGGTAGAGTTGAAAGCAGGTAATTTGACTTTATAAGTACCAGCATTCATCTTACTAGAAGATGCTTGATTATTTGAATCATTCTGTGAATTACCCATATTCACCAACTTTAATTTCTCCAACTCCAAAGCTAAGACTCTTTCATCATGTAACATTTTCTCTTTTTCAGCTTCTAGCTTCTGTTTTCTCTCTTCAGCTTCTAACTTCTGTTTTCTCTCTTCAGCTTCTCTTTCTAGTTTCTGTTTTTCCATTTCCATTTGGAATTTTCTCTCATCAGCTTCCATTTGCATTTGAATTCTTTTTTCTTCCATTTTCTGTTTCTTTTCTTCAGCCTTTTGCACCTTGCCATATTCAGCAATAGCAAAATCTTTAACTTCTTCAGGAGTCATCCCAAGGGATCTCCCTTGCTCAATGAAATAGTCCAGGGTAGACATTATGTCTAATAATATGATATAACACCTTGTATAAATATTTATCACCTGAATAACTCACTTTGTATAAGTCACACTGTCCCAACTCTTCTTCTTCTTCTTTGATCCATAACCGCCAACCGTCAAAGCAGTCAGCGGCCATCACGCCTGGTGGCGTCTTGTAGGGCAGCAACAAAATGATTCCACCTTGCTCGGTCGGCGGCCATCCTTCGTACAGTGCCCCAACTGTGATTCATTCTTTGCATCTCAGCTTCCACAGTTCTCCGCCAAGTTGTTTTTGGTCGGCCTCTCTTTCGCTTTCCCTCGGGGGTCCATTGCATAGCTGTTCTTGTGATGGTATCAGGGTCCCTTCTGAGGACATGGCCAACCCAACTCCAGCGTCTGCCAGCTATGATGGTGTGCATGTCCTCCTGGTTACTCCGAATAAGTAGTTCTTGGTTGCTGATGGTGTTTGGCCAAAAGATTCAGAGAATTTTCCTTAGGCAGATTGTGTGGAAGGAGGACAGTTTCGACATTTCCTTCTCTGTTACTCTCCAACATTCCGCACCATAGAGAAGCACAGAAAGTACACGGCTCTCATACAGTCTTAATTTGGTGTTTGTGCTGTACTGGGAAGACTTCCAAATGTTGTTGAGAACAGCAAAGGCTGTTCTCGCTTTGTTCATTCTGTTGTTAATGTCCTTGCTTGTTCCGCCGTCAGGTGTTACTATGCTTCCTAGGTAAGTAAATGCGTCTGTCTGTTCTAACTTCTGGTTCCTTACTGTTACTGGCTCAGGATTGTCCACATTTAGTGTCATGACCTCTGTCTTCTTCAAATTGATGTTCAGGCCAACCTGCTGGCCATACTTATTCAGTCTATCGGTTTTGTCTTGAATGTGTTGGTGTGAATGCGTGAGTAGTGCAATGTCATCTGCATATTCCAAATCTTCCAGTGTAGAAAACATTGTCCATCTAATTCCTCTTGGACTGCCCTCTGTAGTCTGGCGCATCACCCAATCTATGACTGTCAAAAATAATGTTGTTGATAAGGGGCATCCCTGTCGTACTCCTGTTTTCACTTCGAAAGTTACATTACTCGATCCAACACTGCACGTAAAGTTAGAATAGAGGCTTTTTATAATGGAAACAATGCGGCTGGGAATTCCATAAGCCCTCAGAATTTTCCATAGGCTGTCCCTGTGTATGCTGTCGAAAGCCTTTTCAAAATCAACAAAGTTAATGTACAGCTGTCTCTGCCATTCTGAGCACTGCTCTATAATGTTCCTGAGGGTAAATATATGATCTGCACATCTACTGTTCTTTCTGAAGCCCGCTTGTTCTTTCCTCAGTTTTTGGTCAACTGCTTTTGAAATTCTCTGGATGATTATCCTGCCTAGTATTTTGCTGGGAACTGAGAGGAGGGTAATTCCTCTCCAGTTGTTGCAATCTGCAAGGTCGCCCTTCTTGGGCAATTTGACAATTATTCCTTTACTCCACTCTGTTGGTGTTGTCTCAGTTTCCCAGACTTGTGCAAATAGTGGTTCTAATAGTTCTGCTGCTAGTTCAGGGTCTGTCTTGAATAGCTCAGATTGTCGTGACCAGGCGCTTTTCCATTTTTTAGTGGGTGACAAGTCTTTATACCAGAACTTGTATAATTACCTTACTTGTCACTAATATAATTACTCAATTGTGTACATAATGTGCATAATAATATTGACAGTGTATAATAGCATATACGGTACACACAAATATAACAAGGACAAGATATAAATCACAAATGAAAACATTCGCAAAAAACCAATAAACAAAAAAGGAGAACTAAAAGAGAATGTTACAAAAAATTGTAATGACAACTGCGAATAATTACAATAAGACAATGACAACACAGTGTATAAACGAAAAGGTGTATAGAAATAAATGATAGGAAAGGGAAGGAAGACAAATACAAACAAATCAAATCAAAAACTAAAGAACGGAGAAAAATATACGAAAACGACACTAACACATCTCGCCACAACTAAACAAAAAATATAAGCAACAAAAGTCGCCTGCAATTTCCACTGTGGGAAATTTGCAATGGTCCCTAAAGAACGCTCACAGTAGGCCCTCGGTTAAGTGGGATGTACCTTACTGGAGTCACCACCCAACCGAACCCGCTGAAATATCGATACAAATATAACATATAAACACAAAAAAACATGCATCATGAAAGAAAATATAGTGTATAGTGTTCTGAGGAAGGCTCAATTAGATCAAAACACAGAGGCACAGCTTACAAACAACATAAAGCCACTTATCTTAAACTGTGAAACAAAATCTCCTGGCCTCTGGGATAGCAGCAATGATGACACAGCAACTGTCCTACAAATAACAGCAACACCGTACAGCGAGACGAGGATCCAATGCTGAAGGAATATCGGAACTGGCCTCCACAATAACAGCAATGATGGTACAGGAACTGGCAATGATGATACAGGAGCGTGTCGCAGTGGTTCATGTAGAATGTTGTAGATCCAACAAAGCGAATGATGTAGGTATAGATCCTAGATGAACTGGTCCACCAGTTATGTTACTGGTAGCAAAGAAACGGCCACCAGTTGTGTTGCATATTTATGTTACTAGTTATGTTACTGCACTTTTGTTGTAACGTGGTTGTCGTTTGGGTACACACTGACAGCTGACGAACACTATAGAAGTAAACAGCAGTAAAGGACGACTTCTAGATAGGACACAAGGTTTGTTGTTGCCATATACGCCCACACAGGGCTACTATAAATGGATACACGAAGACATCATAGTACCACATGATGAAGTCAGGAAGCGTTGAACGACTGTTGACGTTTCAGACAATTTATTATGGACAACAGTGACATACGCTGACATCGGACGATTACACAGTCATGTAAGCACATATAATCATGTAGATAGCATCAACTCATAGTATTCAACATCATGGAGACTTTGCATGTAAACCTTGGCTGCAACAAATAAGCCGCGCAAATGGCACGCTTTAAATGACTACTGTTCTTGGTTCCTCATGACCAAGCAGGTCATGTAGATCTAAGCTGCAAGATCAGCCACACGAATGGCGAACTACTTCAAAATATCTAAACTCAGTCTCTTCTATATAATACATCTCACTCGGAGTAAGCCACCTTAGCAATAAAGTTCTGGGCTACACATGAGCCGTACAAGCAGCAAGGTTTTCAAAATGGCTAACATCAGTCTCTCCTATTTAATATATCTCCGCACTTGGAGAAAACCACCCTAATAAAGTTCTTGACTTCTCGTGACCAGACAGGTCATGTAGATCTAAGCTACTAAGGAATAAGCCGTACAAGCGGCAAGGTTTTCAAAATGGCTAACATCAGTCTCCTCTACTCAGTACATCTCCGCTCTCGGAGAAAGCCATCGTAATAATGTTCTTGGTTACAAGATAAGATTCAAAAGTCTCTTTACCTGACTGCCGTCAGAAATAAATCACAACACATTTTTCACTTCCATGGCTATACAGACACAAGCCAGAAATATCACAGGGGAAATCTTAAATATTTTAACACCTAAAAGGCTCCATTCCCCAAAATTATAGACAGAGACGAGCGCTGACTTCTTGTCAGCTCGGAGACTTCATATCGACTGCAGGAAGATCAGTCTTCAATTCCCGCACATGCGTAAGCCCTAAGTAGAGCTAGCCACGAAACAACCGTTCCGCGAACACAGAACAAGACCGCTCCATATATGGCCAGCTGTATGATCGATATCTAAGTAGAGCTAGCCACGGAACAACCGTTCCGTGAACACAGAGCAAGACCGCTCCATATATAGCCAGCTGTATGAACGATATCCTAATATAGACATACAGAATAATGGACATTGTCCAGACAAGGCAGATAACCAATAAATCTCACCCTGAATTTAAAAATGTACAATTAATGGTTTCCCTTTGACCACAGAATAAAAAGTACATATATTCCTATCTGCAACAGTTGGCCATGTCCTCAGAAGAGACACTGATGCCATCACAAGAACAGCTATGCTTTGGACCCCTGAAGGAAAACGAAAGAGAGGCCGACCAAAAACAACCTGGCGGAGGACTGTGGATGCTGAGATGCAAAGAATGAACCAGAGTTGGGGCACTGTACGAAGGATGGCCGCCGACCGAGCAAAGTGGAATCAATTTGTTGTTGCCCTACAAGACGCCACTAGGCGTGATGGCCACTGACTGCTTTGACGGTCGGCGGCTAAGGATCAAAGAAGAAGAAGATGTTGTTGTTTCATAAAGCACAGAAAGCATTCATAGAATGGGAAGCAATGTGACCCAGAATAATAACAGCAACATCAAAACAGCCAAAAAGGAGATGAAGAGAGACATCAAACAGTGTTACGCAGCAACCAATGAAAAAGAAGAATTCATAAAAGAGGAATGACTACAAAATACCATAAGATGGGTGGAGAGAGACCATAAGATGGGTGGAGAGAGACCAAAGAACAATCGGAGAAGAGAACTGGAGACAGATATGAAAAGGATGGACAAGACATGGAAGAGCTGATTGAATGGGACAGGAAGACTTTGCATACGTTTATTGAAGGCCTATGCTCCTTGGGTAGCTGATGGGTGATAATACCAAATCATCAGTTTACTGATGTATTACCTTCCTCTTTGATTGTTTTTTTTTAAACTTTGTGTTTTATTTTCCAGTTGCTACCAGGCTTTCTAAAGTTTCTCTTCTCCTGATAGTGTCCAAAGCACTTGAACTATCAGCAACCCATATGTTGCTGCTTAGATTTCTGTTTCTTTGAGAAACTTATCATTTGATTTTTCTGGCAGTCCAAGACAAACATTGCACCCTTCTCAAGAATCACAAAAAACATTACTAGAGCACACGTTCTTTTGCATTTGGACATGCACACTAATATAAATGAAATACCATGTGTCTAGGTTGAACAGAGCATACCTTGCCAAAATAAGGCAAAAGTCTTAACAGGGGGAAAAAAATTAAACAGTCATTCACTGACACCCTAGAAGACCGTCTCAAATCTATCTCGTTAGACGGCCAAAGTGCGGAAACAAATTGGACAGCCCTAAGCGAGCAGATCTACAACACTGCTACAGAGGTCCTGGGTCCCGCCATCAAGAAACAAAATGACTGGTTTGATGAGAACTCAGATGATATAAAGAAGATGTTAGCTGAGAAACACCATCTCCATAAAGCATATTTAAATGATCCAAAATCTACATCCAAGAAAGACGCTTTCAACAACATGCGTAGAATCGTCCAACATAAACTACGCCAATGCGGATTCATGGCTGAGTAATAAAGCAGATGAGCTCCAAGGCTTTGCTGACAGCCATGACTTGAAAAATTTTTACCATGCACTCAAAGCGGTCTATGGTCCAACATCATCAGGATCATTTCCCCTCCTTAATGCAGATGGAAAAACATTAATTACAGACAAGGAAAAAATTCTCCAACGCTGGGTCGAACACTTTAATAATATTCTGAACCAGCCATCATCTATTAACGATGAAGCCATCAACCGACTGCCCCAAATTCCTATAAATGAAGCACTAAATGTTATACCGACTTTGGAGGAGACTCAAAAAGCGATTCGTCAACTTTCTAGTGGAAAGGCCCCTGGCTCCGATTCAATTCCTGTTGAGGTCTATAAAGATGGCGGTACAGTTCTGATAGAGAAACTTCACATGATCTTCCAGCAAATGTGGCAGAGTGAAACCATCCCACACAATCTCAAGGATGCGTCAATTATACATCTTTATAAACGTAAAGGTAATCGCCAAGACTGTAACAATCATCGAGGCATCTCACTACTATCAATCGCTGGGAAGATATTTGCCAGAATCCTTCTTAATCGCCTTACGGCTCATCTTGACAAAGGTCTTCTACCTGAAAGTCAGTGTGGATTCCGGAAAGAACGTGGAACCACCGATATGGTGTTCGCTGCAAGACAGCTTCAAGAAAAATGCCAAGAACAGCACTGTGACCTGTACACAGCTTTCATCGACTTGACAAAGGCGTTTGACACGGTCAGTAGAGAGGGTCTATGGAAGATCATGGCAAAATACGGCTGCCCAAAGAAATTTATCTCAGTAGTGCAGCAACTGCATGATGGAATGCAGGCTAGAGTTCAGGAAAACGGTGAGCTGTCGGAGCCTTTCCCCGTCTCAAATGGAGTTAAACAAGGGTGTGTACTTGCACCAACGCTTTTCAGTATCATGTTTTCTGCTATGCTGACTGATGCTTTCAGAGACGGGGACACAGGAATCGACATCAGATATCGTATTGATGGAAAATTGTTTAACCTTAGGAGGCTTCAAGCAAAAACCAAGGTCAAATCACACACCATCAGGGATCTTCTGTTTGCTGACGATTGTGCCCTCAGTGCTGGCTCAGAGGCTGATCTGCAGCGTAGCGTTGATAGATTCTCCGAAGCCTGCTCCAACTTTGGGCTTACCATCAACACGGGGAAAACAGAAATCATGTACCAACCAGCTCCTGGCACAATTTATACTGAGCCAGTCATCACGGTAAATGGTGAGAAACTGAATGTTGTGAACAGGTTCACATACCTTGGTAGTACACTATCCCAGAACATCGTCATTGATGATGAGGTGAACACCAGGATCTCCAAAGCCAGCAGCACAGTTGGCAGACTATACACCAACGTTTGGCATCGAAGTGGCATTAGTCTACAGACAAAGCTGAAGGTATACAGAGCTGCGGTGCTTCCAGTGCTGCTTTATGCATGTGAAACATGGACTGTATACAGGCGCCACGTAAAAAAGCTCAACCACTTCCATACAGTCTGTCTCAGGAAGATAATGAACATCAAATGGCAAGACATGATCCCAGATACCGCCGTTCTTGACAGAGCTGGTATCCCTAGCATCGATACTATTCTGATGCAGTCACAGATTCGCTGGGCAGGTCATGTAGTCCGCATGCCAGACCATCGACTGCCAAAGATACTCTTTTATGGTGAGATGCAGAAGGGTAGACGCTCCCATGGTGGCCAGAAAAAGCGCTTCAAAGACACGCTTAAGGCTTCATTAAAAACCTTTGACATAAACCCAGACACTTGGGAAGCTGCTGCGCAAGACCGAACTGCCTGGCGCACATCTCTTCGTAAAGGTGCAGTGGCATGCGAATCTTCCAGAAGAGCAGCAGCGGAACAGCGGAGACAAGCTAGAAAAGATCGTGAAATAAAACCTTCACATGAAGCAAACATTCCCTGCCCACACTGTCCGAGATCCTTCCAGGCCCGCATCGGGCTCATCAGTCACCTTCGTACTCATAGACTATCCTAACATCCTAATAATTGGATGAACAGAGTGGTCTTCATCACTTGTGATGGACGAACAACAACAACCTTCCTCTTTGATTGTTTTTTTTTAAACTTTGTGTTTTATTTTCCAGTTGCTACCAGGCTTTCTAAAGTTTCTCTTCTCCTGATAGTGTCCAAAGCACTTGAACTATCAGCAACCCATATGTTGCTGCTTAGATTTCTGTTTCTTTGAGAAACTTATCATTTGATTTTTCTGGCAGTCCAAGACAAACATTGCACCCTTCTCAAGAATCACAAAAAACATTACTAGAGCACACGTTCTTTTGCATTTGGACATGCACACTAATATAAATGAAATACCATGTGTCTAGGTTGAACAGAGCATACCTTGCCAAAATAAGGCAAAAGTCTTAACAGGGGGAAAAACATTAATGGCTGCTTCTTATTTATTTTTTATATATTTGTTCATTGTCTAGGTTTTGTTTTAAGGACTATCTTCATTACTCATGGACAACTCCATCAGTGCTCTGATCTCCTCCCTTACATCACACAAGGAAGATCTCAGCACAGTGCACGAACTCTGTAGCAGCTGTGAGAATACCAATGTGTGTATATAGGAATCATATTCTATAAATATTTTTGTGGTGGGTAGGTTTCTAGTTTTTAAATTCTGCTAGAGCAGCGGCCTTCTGGCCTACTCCTGCCATTTGCATACATAAAACTAAGTAAACTGTAGGTAGCACTCTAATCTGTCCATTTTGTGGACATTTTTTTTTGTTTACCTTTGCAGTTGTTGCCTTGATTTCATTTAGGCATATACCACGAGAGCCCCGTGTAGTTCCTGGGGACTCTCTGAAAAGACAAAGAAAGATTACGGCTACTGCACCCTCAGATGTGTTAGACATGCGCCTTAATATAACTGACAGACCGTGTGTGTCTAAGTTAAATGGAGCACACTTCACCAAAATGAGGCAAATATGAGGTTGCATATGGAGTTGGCAACTCATTATATACATACAACAAATTGCCACATAAGCTACTGCTGCAAGAGCATGTGGGCTGGCTTGGTGGAGGCTTTACTTCAAGGGGACCGGCTACAGTGGTGGCTCTATGCTCCATAAGGGACTGGAAAGGAAAATGATGATGATATAGCATGAGACATTATCTATCCACACTGAATGTTAATTAGTTTTGATTTTATGTGACCTGCTTCTGCTATCAGATTTTCATCATTTAGTTTTCTTATTTTGCCATTTTAAACAAAAAAATTCAGCAAGCCTCTGGACTTTCAATCACCAATGATGACTGTTTAATATCATATCTACCTCTGGCTCATTCATACGAGAGGATTTTGGAGGTAAGGGTTTAGTAAAGTTTGCTTCTTCCTGCATTGTTTTTGTTAAGGTGTATGCTTTTATGAGCTGAGTTTATTGCTTGGCCTTGTTACGGACTTTTGTACCTTCATCTCATTTAGAGCTGTCTGCATGAATATCATAAGGGTAATGACCTTGTTACCACCACCTAGCTCCCAGTGGTTTCCTAAAAGACAGAGAAAGAATAGAACTACTACATGTCATACAAGGTGAACTACTACATGTCATACAAGGTGAACTACTACATGTCATACATGGTGACAAATATGGTCCTGGCAACCTCATTATGTCAAACAGATTGCCATAGAAATCACCACTGTTAATGCATGGTGCACGCTTCCTGCAAGTGGACCAGCTATAGCTGGTGGCTGAGTGCTCTGTTAGGAGTATAAAGGAGAATGATGGTGATGAGTGACCTTTGGCTCATGATTAGGCCACATGCTACATTTGAGCATACTAAAAACTTTGTTTTAATTAATGGACAAAGATATCCTCTTCTACTCCTGTTATGTGTTACAATGGACAAAGATATCCTCTTCTACTCCTGTTGTGTGTTACAATGGACAAAGATATCCTCTTCTACTCCTGTTATGTGTTACAATGGACAAAGATATCCTCTTCTACTCCTGTTATGTGTTACAATGGACAAAGATATCCTCTTCTACTCCTGTTATGTGTTACAATGGACAAAGATATCCTCTTCTACTCCTGTTATGTGTTACAATGGACAAAGATATCCTCTTCTACTCCTGTTATGTGTTACAATGGACAAAGATATCCTCTTCTACTCCTGTTATGTGTTACAATGGACAAAGATATCCTCTTCTACTCCTGTTGTGTGTGTTACAATGGACAAAGATATCCTCTTCTACTCCTGTTATGTGTTACAATGGACAAAGATATCCTCTTCTACTCCTGTTATGTGTTACAATGGACAAAGATATCCTCTTCTACTCCTGTTATGTGTTACAATGGACAAAGATATCCTCTTCTACTCCTGTTATGTGTTACAATGGACAAAGATATCCTCTTCTACTCCTGTTATGTGTTACAATGGACAAAGATATCCTCTTCTACTCCTGTTATGTGTTACAATGGACAAAGATATCCTCTTCTACTCCTGTTATGTGTTACAATGGACAAAGATATCCTCTTCTACTCCTGTTATGTGTTACAATGGACAAAGATATCCTCTTCTACTCCTGTGATATATTTACAATTAATATGTATGGTGCAGATTCTTCTGTTCCATTGTTGACTGCTTATAGAACATAGAGCCACCTGTGTAGCTGGTCCCCTCACAGGAAGGCCACATCAAAGCAGGTGCTCTTGCAGTGGTTTCTATAGCAATTGGTTTCACACGATGAAGTTGCCAGCCTCAGCTTCAGCTATATTTGTAGATAATAAATGCATCAGCCTCAGCGCTGTATTTGTAGATAATATATGCATCAGCCTCAGCTATATTTGTAGATAATATATGCATCAGCCTCAGCTATATTTGTAGATAATATATGCATCAGCCTCAGCGCTGTATTTGTAGATAATATATGCATTTGCTGCCACTTGCTTACTGGCAACATCCTTATTAATCATTTATTCCTAGTGAAACCTCAGAAATGAGGTATCTGAGGAAGGTGGTTGAATTAACAAGAAGAGATACGGTTCACACCCAGATGATATGGCAAGGCCTCAAAACCCAGCCACTGCAGACTCAAGAAAAACAATCCCAACTATGATTGTTTGGCCATGTCTGCAGAATGGAAGATCATCGGCTACCATGACCAATATGGGAAACTAAGAGCCAGGGATCCAGACCTCCGGAACGATCCAGAGTCCGCTGGGAGAACATCATTAGACAATCTCTGAAGGACCGAGGACTAGACTGGAACCAGACCAGAAGGATAATGAAGTCTCTAGTACTTCACTCCCACTTGACGGGTATCTGCTATGGGTTTGCTATTAACTAAAACGATCCAGACATTACTAGACCTAGACTCGATAATTCCAAACTTTCTCATTAACAATACTGGATGTAATATAATGAAGTATCTAGTACTTCACTCCCACATGATGGGTATCTGCTATGGGACTGCTATTAACTAGAACGATCCAGACATTACTAGACCTAGACTCGATAATTCCAAACTTTCTCATTAACAATACTGGATGTAATATAATGAAGTCTCTAGTACTTCACTCCCAAATGACGGGTATCTGCTATGGGACTGCTATTAACTAGAACGATCCAGACATTACTAGACCTAGACTCGATAATTCCAAACTTTCTCATTAACAATACTGGATGTAATATAATGAAGTCTCTAGTACTTCACTCCCACATGATGGGTATCTGCTATGGGACTACTATTAACTAGAACGATCCAGACATTACTAGACCTAGACTCGATAATTCCAAACTTTCTCATTAACAATACTGGACGTAATATAATGAAGTCTCTAGTACTTCACTCCCAAATGACAGGTATCTGCTATGGGACTACTATTAACTAGAACGATCCAGACATTACTAGACCTAGACTCGATAATTCCAAACTTTCTCATTAACAATACTGGATGTAATATAATGAAGTCTCTAGTACTTCACTCCCAAATGACGGGTATCTGCTATGGGACTGCTATTAACTAGAACGATCCAGACATTACTAGACCTAGACTCGATAATTCCAAACTTTCTCATTAACAATACTGGACGTAATATAATGAAGTCTCTAGTACTTCACTCCCAAATGACGTGTATCTGCTATGGGACTGCTATTAACTAGAACGATCCAGACATTACTAGACCTAGACTCGATAATTCCAAACTTTCTCATTAACAATACTGGACGTAATATAATGAAGTCTCTAGTACTTCACTCCCAAATGATGGTATCTGCTATGGGACTGCTATTAACTAGAACGATCCAGACATTACTAGACCTAGACTCGATAATTCCAAACTTTCTCATTAACAATACTGGACGTAATATAATGAAGTCTCTAGTACTTCACTCCCAAATGACGTGTATCTGCTATGGGACTGCTATTAACTAGAACGATCCAGACATTACTAGACCTAGACTCGATAATTCCAAACTTTCTTGATGGCAGACCCTAGGTATGTGAAGTGGTGCACCACTGCCAATTCATAGTTATCGATAGTGATAACTGGTGCAGCACCCGCATCCTGACTCAGCACATTCGTTTTCTTTAGACTTATTGTGAGGACAAAGTCCCTGCATGCTTTAGTGAAGCAATTCATCAAGTTCTGAAGCTCCTGTTGGCTTTGAGTGATGACTGCAGCATCATCAGCGAACAACAAGTCTCTTATAGTGACCCTTCTGATTTTTGTTTTTGCCTTCAGCCTTGAAAGATTAAACAGACGGCCATCTGACCTAGTGTGAAGGCATATTCCTTCAGTTGCATCTCTGAATGCATGTTTCAAGAGTAAGGCAAAGAAGATCCCGAAGAGGGTCGGAGCCAGAACACAGCCTTGTTTAACGCCACTTTGTATGTCAAAGGGCTGTGACGTGCTTCCAGCATATTGGACTGTTCCCTTCATGTCGTTGTTACGGTGTTATTTTTAAATGATGGCGTCTGCTGGGGTTTACCCATGTGCAAACGTTTAGGGGTCATTAGTATTTATAGAATATGTCGATATTTTACGGTATAGTGAACGCGAAATATATGCGGAGATGATGACGCATTCGCGTTGGGTAGGTCACGCCGGGTGACTTGGTTACTGGGCCTTTGTTACGTTATCCGTCAAGCATGAAGGTCGTGTCTTGTATTTCTTCCAAGGAATTAAGGCTGAGTATATAGCCTATATTTTATAGATGAATCGATGTAGACTTCAGGGTCAGTTCGGAAAATTAATCTAAGCATGAGATTAATTAAATTAAACTAATAATGGAAGAAGAATCGTATTGTGATTCAATTTGTAGATGTCAAGAACTCATGTGCTCATTTCTGGCTGTTGATTAAACAGCACATGTATATAGCCACGATGTTCTTCTGACACATTTGTTTTGACACGGACGGACATGAATACTATGCATGTAATTTCCTAATGAACTATGTATGAACTATATCTGGATGTACCACAATGTGAACTGTTCTTCGTGCGTCAATTTGTATTAAATATTGGACTCAATCGAAGGCTTACCACATTCCTTTGATTACGTTTTGATTGCTTCAACTTTGCATTGTTGATGGTCCTTTGACCTGGTGAACTCTTTCTTGTAAAAGTTATAGAAATAAATGGATCAGTTCGTACGGAGCCGGGGTTTGCTTGGACACAAGTGGCGTAACGATAATTAAGCAAGCATCCCAACTGAACTTACAATAATAGAACAAAGGACCCTCCAACACCAGTAAACCACCCACGCAACAGTGGTGGCCATTGTGATAGGGAACTGGAATTTTATTGAAGAAAAATACTCAAGATTAGCAAGTTGAAAGAAATAATTTTCCTTCGAGCGAAATGAACACTTTTTCTATCTACACCGATGACGTCACACCCGCTTGGCAACAGGATGAATCAGCTGTAGTGATGGCAGCCGCACTTCAACGTCTTCGAAGAAAAATTATTTATAAACGTTTAATTGAACATTGCAAAAATAGATTCCATCAACATGAGCAGTAAATATAGGTCCTACTGTCCGTTGGCGAAGCAAGCACTGTATGAATCTATCGAGGCCAAAAGATAAGTAACTTATTTGAAGGTTACAATAAGTCAGTCCTATTTGTCCTACAAATGCCATGTTCTTTTTCGTTGTATCCATGTTATATATTGTTTTGTCTTTTTCATGTAGCGGGTATGGATGGGCGGCGATTCGGAATGAATAAAAATGGCTCTCAGGATGCCGATATTCATTCTGAATGTTCCTAAGGCTGTGAATTAATAGCACCTCGCGAAGAAAGCGTCGAATTATCGTTATCGGTGATCGTTCGGATTCGGTCTTGCATTAATTCACTTTGCATGTTAGGTGTATAGTCATGTTATAACTGTTGTTTTCATGTGTATTTGGTTCTTAAATTTTATTCATTTACAGTCCTATGTTCGTAATCTATCTTGTTATTCTGATCTAGCTATCTTTTATTTTAATTAAATGTATTGTGTTAACGTCAAATGAGTCCTGTGACGTCATCTTTCATAGTACCAAATATGTTCGTTTCCTCAGTTAACCTTCACCCTTCTACATTTCCGGTTAGTACACTTGGTTTTATAATAGCATTTATTTTTGTGAAAGTGTCACTTTTGTATTGTGCTCCTGTTCTGTAATCCTTGGTTAACCCATTTGTATTGTTTGTATTCATTACATATTTTATTAATTTAATATTAATGCTATAATTTCTTCATTAATTATAGTGTAGATGAATATGATTAAATTTTTATCAGCTTTGATGAGGAATTAGGGACTTTGCACCAATTTGCAGTGGTGGTCCTAGAAATGGGCAATGCACTTTTTAGCTCATGATTATGGCATAAGATATAATGATTAATAATTAAGACTTTATAACAAATTAAGACATATTTGATATAAATTAGTACACTTTCTCAGTACTATATTGGGGACTTAGTGACAATTAAGATTAAATAACTTAGTTATTTAGGAATAATACACATAATTATTAAATATTAATATTAAGCGCTTGATATAATTTCAGCAGCTTATATAACTAACTATCATAACTATTTATGATAGATATCAGTGAGTATATATATAATATTTTTACAAAATATTATAGATTGTGGAACTTATACATAACAATACAGTAATATTACAATTTCTTGTATTAATTATTCATTCGTTGAGTAATTATAATTATCGACATAGATTATATTGTTGATTACAATACATAAGTAATTGAATACTTGAATAATTCAACTTCAATAATGCTTACCTTGGATCATTTCATTAAAATTGGAAAAGATTGTAATAAAAAGGGAGAGGCACTCCTTGAATTTGCTGAACAACAACTGGCAAGATATAAAGCAGAGATGGAAGAACTTGACAGAAAGGAAGCTGAAAGGAAAGCCATTGCTAAAGCAGAGATGGAAGAACTTGAAAGAAAACAGGCGGAAAAGAAGGCAGAATTAAGGCAAGAAGAAGAAAGAAAGATAGCAAGAGATGAAATCCTACGGATTGAAGAAGAGAATAAATTGAAACGACAAGAAATCATATTGCAGCAAGAAATGGAATTGCAACGGCTTAAATTGGAAACAGCAAAACTTAATTCACAGGGTGCTGCAGCAAATCAAAATGATATTGCTCAATCTGGATCTTCATCCACCCGACTTAAAGGTAATTATTACTTTAAACTACCACCATTCAAGTTACACGTGGATGACCTTTCATCGTGGCTGGCGCGCTTTGAGGATATATGTAAGGTCAATAACCTTGACAAAACTGCATGGGCACTTAAACTTAAGGAATTTCTGGATGGCGAACCTGCAAGTGCAGCACAAAACATTGATCCTACATTAGCAACAGATTATGAGGCCATTAAGACGTTGTTATTACGTCGTTTCCACTTGAACGAAGAGGCATGTAGATTACGTTTCAAAAGTTTATTGCCAGATAACAATAAAGATTTCACAGGTTTTATTGCTAACATACGCAATACTTTTAACAGATGGGTTGAACTGGCAGGTGTCAACAAATCTTACGACAAGTTAGTCGATTTGTTATTAAGGGATAAAGTATTATCTTCTGTCAGCTCACCATTCTTTGCTTATTTGCAAGAAAGAAAACCAGAAACAATTGATGAGTTAGAAAAAATTTCTTTAAATTACTGTACAGCACATCCGAATGCTAATATTTCTGGCTCGTTGATAAGAGAACCACTTCCTGTAGCCTCCAATATGGCATATAATAATAACAAACCGAGAACACACAGTGTGGACAGAGGTAGGTTCAAAGGAAACTATGACAATAATTTTCATAAGGGACAGAATAACTTCAACAATAACTTTAATAGAGGAAGACAACAAACCAGAAATTATTCACCTCAGTCAAGATACAACAGTAATCCTCGCAACTCAAGTTATAATCGGTCATATCAATATAATAATGATAACAATTGGAAGAATGGCGATAATTATAACTCGAGACATCGAGATAACAATTATAATAGACGACAACGAGATAATTCAACTAATTATTCTCGTAATCGTTCCCATTCTCGTGGATCTTCACATTATAACCATAATACCGGGGCAGCAGTGACAAATGATATCACCCCTAAGGTTCAGGTTCCACCTAACGATAATACAATGAATTCTTCTGCTGCATGCTTTGCTATAAATTATAACGTGGCAAATAGTTGCCCACAATGCAATCTTATTTTTCAGAAGGCAAAGGAGACAGTGCTAAACTGCGGACACATTACACCAGAAGTAGGTCTTGCAGCCAATGATGGAACAGGCTCTCTGATTTTTAACAGAGGGATAGTAAATGGTTCTGTAGTTTCTGTATTGAGAGATTCGGGGTCCACAACCATTGGAGTGCGACAGTCGCTGGTACATCCTAGCTGTGCAACGGGGGAATATGTCCGTTGCATGACTTTTGGGGGAACTATTGAGTTTTACCCCACAGCTATTATTCATGTTAACACACCTTTTTTCACAGGTAACGTGAAGGTATGCATGCTGAAAAAGCCAATAGCAGACCTTATGGTGGGTCGCATACACGGCAGCAAGGATTGTTCACCAGAAGATATTATTGAATGGGAGAGACACAATCTATGCACTGGAAACGCCGTGACAACTAGAGCTCAGACTATACTCATGGAGAGTGTCAATGATAATAAGATGGATGCAGAAAAACAGGAGGATATTGAGGTCAATTCACCTATTGACAGGGAATCATTTGCTAACAAACAAAAAAATGACAAATCTCTAAATAAATTTTTTAAACTTGTTAATAAGGTTGATAATTTAACTTCAGGTAATAAGAACAAACATTGGTTTATTATGAAAAATGATATACTAATTAGATGTTTTAGTGATAAATCACTGGTAAAACAACAAGTGATGGTACCGGCTGCTTTTAGACGGTACATTCTTCAACACGCACATGACTCGCAGTGTGCAGGACATATGGGATATACTCGAACACGATCTCGAGTATTATCTTCATTCTTTTGGCCAGGAGTGTCACGTGATATTTCGCAATATGTACGTTCTTGTACTACGTGCCAGGAAGTGAAAGCACGTGGAGCTTTTCACACGGCGCCTATTCAGGCTTGCGATATCTCAGTACGACCTTTTGACAAGATGGCCATAGACATAATTGGTCCACTTCTACCATCTGCGAGAGGACATAGATTTGTTCTCACGTGCATTGATTTATGCACACGATGGCCAGAAGCCATTCCATTGAAGACGACCACTACCACAGATGTAGCTGATGCATTACATCTAATTTTCTCTAGAATAGGGTTTCCTAGAAAATTATTATCTGACCATGGGTCGCAGTTTATATCAGATACCATGAAGGAGGTAATGAAAACCTGGAACATTGATAGGAACTTGAGTAGTATTTATCATCCCATGAGTAACGGTGCAGTTGAAAGACTTAACCGTACGCTTAAGCAACTTTTACATAAGGTTACTGTTAAACACCCTCAGGACTGGGACAGAGCACTCCCAGCTGTCCTATTTGCTTACCGAGAGGTGCCACATGAACAAACTGGCTTCTCTCCATTTGAGTTGGTTTTTGGTGCCCCTCCAAGAGGTCCTATGGGACTGATAAAAGATTTATTAATTGATGCAGAGATGACTCAGGACACTCAGTCATCTTATGAGTATGTGATTAATCTTCGGAATAATATTATTGAGTCTTGCCAATTGGCAACAGCTTCTTCTGAGGCTGCAAAAGCTAAGGCTCGATCTATACAAAACCGATCTAGACGATTACGCCAATTATTCCCGGGCGATGAGGCTTATGTATTACTCCCTCACAATAACAATAAGTTATTGATCTCATGGACTGGTCCTTATAAGGTTACTGATAAAATTTCAGACGTTGATTACGTCTTAGATATCAAGGGACACAGAAAGATATTCCATATTAATATGCTCAAGCAATTTCATACACGTCCTATACACTTACAGTCAATTTTTCATGAATTAGATTGACAATACTGTATCTACTTGTCATTATTCTAATCTATCTGTTATACAGGAGGAAGAATCTTCTTTTCCTGAAGTGCAGATGCCTTTACCTGTACTTACTGTCCAATCTACTGAATCTTGGCGTGATGTGACCATTTCTTCTACGGTTACACCGCAACAGCATCAACGCGTTGCTGATCTTCTACAATCTTTCCCAGATGTGTTAACTGATGTACCGGGTTGCACATCTGTAATTAGTCACGATATTATTCTGAACGATGATACACCAATTCGTGTTCATCCTTATTCTGTACCTCTACATTTTCTGAGTAAGACATCTCAGGAACTCGAACAGATGATATCATTAGGTATTATTGAGACTAGTACATCTCCATTTTCTTCTCCTTTAGTCATTGTCCGGAAAAAGGACAACAACATACGTTTATGTGTTGACTATAGGAAACTTAATGCGCAGACAGTACCAGATAGCGAACCACATCCTATCCTTGACGATTTACTTCCTCGTCTATCCAATGCTACACTTTTCACTAAAATTGACTTAACTAAAGGTTATTGGCAGATTCCACTAACCGAAAGAGCCAAATACTACACAGCATTCTCAACTCCACGAGGTCTTTACCAGTGGAACGTGATGCCTTTTGGGCTAATGAATGCTCCAGCTACCTTTATTCGCATGATGCGAAAAATTTTATCAGGTAGATCAGATATAATTACCTATATTGACGACATATGTTTGTTCAGTTCATCATTTGAGGAACATTTTTTGGGTCTTAAATCAGTTTTGGAAATATTGCGGGATAACCATTTAACCGCTAAACCAACTAAGATTCAAATAGCGTGTAATGAGATAACATTCCTGGGACACATTATTGGATCGGGACGTATCCAAACAATTCCCAGTACGGTTTCTAAAATATTAAATTTATCTGTTCCTCAAACGAAGAAACAGGTTAGGAGTCTGTTAGGTTTAATCCAATACTATAGCAGATTTGTACCTCACCTATCATCCATCACGTCTGTCCTGTCATCATTACTAAAGAAGAACATGCCTTTAAGGATAAATTGGACAGACGAATGTGACAAAACCTTTCGCACTATCTTAAAAATATTTTCATGTCTACCTATTTTAAGAATACCAGATGCTTCTAAAAAGTTTGTTCTACGTACAGATGCGAGTAATTACGGACTCGGGGCATGTCTACTGCAATATCATGATGATGTCCTTCACCCCGTAATGTATGTCTCACGCAAACTGAAACCTCCTGAAACGAAATATTCCACTGTGGATCGAGAATTGCTCTCCGTAATCTGGGCAATTACCAAGTTGGAAAAGTTTTTATTGGGATCACCATTCCTGATCCAGACTGATCAGAAATCAGTGGCAGCATTACGTCGCTCAAATCATAAAAGTGCTAAACTTGCACGATTTGCTATCACGTTGCAACCCTACGAATTCGAGATACAGTCGATAGCTGGAACAGAAAACGTCATAGCCGACACGTTGTCAAGACATCCTACGGATTCTGAATGAATTTTCAATTTCACGAAAAATTTTCTGACTAGTCAAGCATTACATTTGCAATAAACAGTATTGATATCAAGTCAGAATATACAACAATTCAGTTGGACTTCCTACCTAAATAAGGACATTTCGAATAAACTATGGTGATCAAAATATCAAGATTTACGGATCGTTTGAAGGTTTGAACTTCAATTCCACTTTGAGTATCACTCAAAATAAACAATCTCTGATGAAGAAGGGACAGATACTTTGATGACTTAGTCAATTAACTTTCAAATTTTAATAAAGGAACTAACAATGAATGGATCATCAAATCATAATTTGATAATATGAACCTTGCGTCTTAATGAATTTTCATACAATTCAACAGGAGGTAACAACGATTGGATCTTCATGTCCCATATTATTAATTTTTCTAAATTAGTATATAATAGATAATAAAGTCAAAGTGTGATGAAATAAAAAAAATAAAATATACTAAGAAAAGATGAAACAAAAGAATATCACACCAATTAAACCTTTTAATTAGTGTAATTATCAAGGTAATGGATAATACATTATGACATTTCATATATATAGTTAAAATGTATGAATTTTTTCTGTTCTTTTGATTATGTCAATTTAATTAGGTGTCTATCCTTACACTTCATTTTCACACACATTCTAATTTAATGTAGACTTTAATATTTGGTTTTAATTGTCCGTACTTCTCAATTTTATTTCTTTTACTCTCTTATACTATTTCTCATTTTCTTCAATTAGATATTAATTAGTTAATACCATACGTACATACTATAATTAATTATTTTAATTTTAGTTAGTTAGAATAATTTTAATAACACCTCACATTATTAGTTAGTCTATACATACAACAAATTAATTAGTTAATTAATTAGTGACAGTAACATTTACTTGTTTAATATAAGTTATATGTCATAAAATATATTTCAGAAGAAAAAAAGCAAATTATATACTCTGGTAGTAATGATAATCGTCACACAGAGGGAGTAGCCATCCTAATGACACAGAAAGCAGCAGCATCGCTTATCAGCTGGGTACCTATCAATGAGAGGCTAATATTAGCTAGATTTCAGACACGATTTTTCAAGCTCTCAATTGTACAATGTTATGCACCAACTAACGACGCTCTTGATACCACAAAAGATGACTTCTATGAAGCACTTCTAAGTACCATCAACACAATACCCAAGCATGACATAATAGCAGTCATGGGTGATTTTAACGCCAAAGTAGGTGACAACAACGATGGAGTACAAAGATATCTCGGTACTCATGGCATAGGCTGTATGAATCAAAATGGCGAAAGACTTCTAGAACTTTGTGAAATATCAAACCTCGTTGTGGCAGACACCATCTTTCCACATAAGAATATCCACAAGATAACATGGAATTCACCTGATGGCAGAACTAAGAACCAGATAGATCACTTCTGCATAAGCGCTAAATTTCGCTCATCAGTTCAAGACGTCAGAGCATACAGAGGTGCAGAGATCGGAAGCGATCATAACCTCTGCATAGCTAAAATGAGAATTAAACTGAAGAAGTTATACCAACCGAATAAAAATAGAAGAATAGATGTACACAGACTGCAATCAAATGATATAAAGAAGGAATATAATGTCAAAATGAACAACTATTTCGATGCTTTAGGCAAAATTGACAACGATATCACCACCAAGACAATCGATACTAAATGGGAACAACTGAGAACAGCAATGACAGAAGCAGCTGTAGCGACCACCGGATACCTAGTACATAAAAAGAAAAAAATGGATGAGAGAAGATACTTGGGATAAAATACAAGAAAGGAAAACAGCAAAACTTAAACTACTAGCGGCAAGTACACATAATGCAGTTGAATCTTGCAAACTAACTTATAACTTGTTAAATAAAGAAGTGAAGACAAAAACTCGAAGAGATAAAAGACATTTCATCAATGAACTGGCCGTAGAAGCTGAAAATGCTGCAAGAACTGGTAATAGTAGGTGCCTTTATCAAATTACAAAACAACTATGTCACCAGCCTACTGCTATGGAAACACCTGTTAAAGGTAAATTAGGGAATTCAATACCAACAGAAAAAGAACAAATGAAGAGATGGGCTGAGCACTTCATGGAGGTGCTAAACAGACCACCACCAACAGTAACACCTGATTTTAATAATGAAACATCCACAACCACTTTGCCAATAACTTGCGATGAATTCACGCTGGACGAGATCAAACAAGCCGTTAAAAGATTAAAAAATTTTAAAGCTGCTGGAGTTGACGAAATTTCAGGGGAAATGATTAAAGCAGTTAATGACAACAACCTCTTGAGAATTTTAGATATTATAAATGAAGTATGGAGAGAAGAACAACCACCACAACAATGGAAAGACAGTATTATTGTAAAGTTACCGAAGAAAGGTGATCTATCAGACTGTAATAACTGGCGTGGTATATCTCTATTATCAGTACCTGGAAAATTATTATGTTGCATGATGTTAGAAAGACTTAAATTGCATGCTGACGAAAAGATCAGAGAAGAACAAGCGGGTTTCAGGCCGAAACGATCATGTATTGATCAAATATTCACACTAAGAACAATTATAGAAGAATCAGTGGAAAGGCAATCGCCACTTATTATCACCTTCGTCGATTTTCAAAAAGCCTTTGATAGTCTACACCGCCCGTCATTGTGGAAGATACTTACAATCTATGGTTTTCCAACAAAATATGTGAATATAATCAAAGCGCTATATGACAATGCAAGATGTTGTGTTAGAACAAATAAAGGGAATACAGAATGGTTTACAGTAGAAACAGGGGTGAAACAAGGCTGTATTATGTCACCACTACTTTTTGGAATAGCTATTGATTGGGTTATGAGAAACTATACCCACAATGAACAAGTGGGTATAAAATGGACAAATGGAAAATTCCTGGGGGACCTGGATTTCGCAGATGATGTAGCATTCTTAAGTTCAACACCAAGACAATCCCAAGAAGCAATAAATAATTTGTGTCATCTCTCGGTTAAAATTGGTCTCCAAATAAATGCCTCTAAAACTAAAGCTATGAACTTTTCTAACGAGACCTTTGATATCATCTTGAACGGGGAAAAACTACAGAAAGTTGAAAGTTTCAATTATTTAGGCAGTAAAATGACTCAGGATGGTGACACAACAAGAGAAATCCATACTAGAATTGCTTTGGCAGCTAGCGCCTTCAATAGATTATCTAACATTTGGAAATTACGATCATTGAATATACATACCAAGCTTCGTCTGTTTAATTCAAATGTTATCTCAGTGTTAACTTACGGCTGTGAGAGTTGGAAAATAACAAAATCATTGGAGAACAAGCTGAATACATTCGAGAACAAATGTCTTAGAAAACTCATGAACATCAGTTGGAAAGAATTCAAGACTAATCGACAAATAAGAGAAGACTCTAGGCAGAAATATGTCTCCGACTATATAAGGAAAAGACGATGGTCATATATCGGTCATGTCCTACGAATGCAAAACAACAGAATACCACTACAGGCGCTCACTTGGGTTCCTGAGGGTAAGCGGAAAAAAGGAAGACCAAAAGAAACACTCAGAAGAACAATAATAAGAGAAGGAAGAACGTTGGGCCTAAATAATGTGCAAGAGCTAAGAGGAGTGGCGTCACAACGAACAACCTGGAGAGCACTGGTTTCTGCCTTATGCGCCGTGTTTGGCGCTTAAAGAATCTATTATTATTATATGTCACCAGCCTACTGCTATGGAAACACCTGTTAAAGGTAAATTAGGGAATTCAATACCAACAGAAAAAGAACAAATGAAGAGATGGGCTGAGCACTTCATGGAGGTGCTAAACAGACCACCACCAACAGTAACACCTGATTTTAATAATGAAACATCCACAACCACCTTGCCAATAACTTGCGATGAATTCACGCTGGACGAGATCAAACAAGCCGTTAAAAGATTAAAAAATTTTAAAGCTGCTGGAGTTGACGAAATTTCAGGGGAAATGATTAAAGCAGTTAATGACAACAACCTCTTGAGAATTTTAGATATTATAAATGAAGTATGGAGAGAAGAACAACCACCACAACAATGGAAAGACAGTATTATTGTAAAGTTACCTAAGAAAGGTGATCTATCAGACTGTAATAACTAGCGTGGTATATCTCTATTATCAGTACCTGGAAAATTATTATGTTGCATGATGTTAGAAAGACTTAAATTGCATGCTGACGAAAAGATCAGAGAAGAACAAGCGGGTTTCAGGCCGAAACGATCATGTATTGATCAAATATTCACACTAAGAACAATTATAGAAGAATCAGTGGAAAGGCAATCGCCACTTATTATCACCTTCGTCGATTTTCAAAAAGCCTTTGATAGTCTACACCGCCCATCATTGTGGAAGATACTTACAATCTATGGTTTTCCAACAAAATATGTGAATATAATCAAAGCGCTATATGACAATGCAAGATGTTGTGTTAGAACAAATAAAGGGAATACAGAATGGTTTACAGTAGAAACAGGGGTGAAACAAGGCTGTATTATGTCACCACTACTTTTTGGAATAGCTATTGATTGGGTTATGAGAAACTATACCCACAATGAACAATTGGGTATAAAATGGACAAATGGAAAATTCCTGGGGGACCTGGATTTCGCAGATGATGTAGCATTCTTAAGTTCAACACCAAGACAATCCCAAGAAGCAATAAATAATTTGTGTCATCTCTCGGTTAAAATTGGTCTCCAAATAAATGCCTCTAAAACTAAAGCTATGAACTTTTCTAACGAGACCTTTGATATCATCTTGAACGGGGAAAAACTACAGAAAGTTGAAAGTTTCAATTATTTAGGCAGTAAAATGACTCAGGATGGTGACACAACAAGAGAAATCTATACTAGAATTGCTTTGGCAGCTAGCGCCTTCAATAGATTATCTAACATTTGGAAATTACGATCATTGAATATACATACCAAGCTTCGTCTGTTTAATTCAAATGTTATCTCAGTGTTAACATACGGCTGTGAGAGTTGGAAAATAACAAAATCATTGGAGAACAAGCTGAATACATTCGAGAACAAATGTCTTAGAAAACTCATGAACATCAGTTGGAAAGAATTCAAGACTAATCGACAAATAAGAGAAGACTCTAGGCAGAAATATGTCTCCGACTATATAAGGAAAAGACGATGGTCATATATCGGTCATGTCCTACGAATGCAAAACAACAGAATACCACTACAGGCGCTCACTTGGGTTCCTGAGGGCAAGCGGAAAAAAAGGAAGACCAAAAGAAACACTCAGAAGAACAATAATAAGAGAAGGAAGAACGTTGGGCCTAAATAATGTGCAAGAGCTAAGAGGAGTGGCGTCACAACGAACAACCTGGAGAGCACTGGTTTCTGCCTTATGCGCCGTGTTTGGCGCTTAAAGAATTTATTATTATTTATTATTATTATTATATGTATGATATGACGTTAATTTTATTATAAGATATTACTGACATGACTGCGACACTGTTCTAGATAGAACATCGTAGTTCATACGTCGGGTTTTGTTAAATTTTTGATTAATATTGTTCAAAAAAAAAAAAAAATCTATTTCATAGATTTTTTTTTTTTTTGCCCCGTCTGACAGGAAATCTGTTACGGTGTTATTTTTAAATGATGGCGTCTGCTGGGGTTTACCCATGTGCAAACGTTTAGGGGTCATTAGTATTTATAGAATATGTCGATATTTTACGGTATAGTGAACGCGAAATATATGCGGAGATGATGACGCATTCGCGTTGGGTAGGTCACGCCGGGTGACTTGGTTACTGGGCCTTTGTTACGTTATCCGTCAAGCATGAAGGTCGTGTCTTGTATTTCTTCCAAGGAATTAAGGCTGAGTATATAGCCTATATTTTATAGATGAATCGATGTAGACTTCAGGGTCAGTTCGGAAAATTAATCTAAGCATGAGATTAATTAAATTAAACTAATAATGGAAGAAGAATCGTATTGTGATTCAATTTGTAGATGTCAAGAACTCATGTGCTCATTTCTGGCTGTTGATTAAACAGCGCATGTATATAGCCACGATGTTCTTCTGACACATTTGTTTTGACACGGACGGACATGAATACTATGCATGTAATTTCCTAATGAACTATGTATGAACTATATCTGGATGTACCACAATGTGAACTGTTCTTCGTGCGTCAATTTGTATTAAATATTGGACTCAATCGAAGGCTTACCACATTCCTTTGATTACGTTTTGATTGCTTCAACTTTGCATTGTTGATGGTCCTTTGACCTGGTGAACTCTTTCTTGTAAAAGTTATAGAAATAAATGGATCAGTTCGTACGGAGCCGGGGTTTGCTTGGACACAAGTGGCGTAACGATAATTAAGCAAGCATCCCAACTGAACTTACAATAATAGAACAAAGGACCCTCCAACACCAGTAAACCACCCACGCAACAGTCGTCATGGAATGACTTTATCATTTCCAGCATTTTAGAAGGGCAGTGTTGGGTGTTCATTCTAATGGTAAAGAACTTCATTACGCGAATGGTTGCAAAGGAACAAAAATGTCAGAAAATGTTCTTCAAAACGAACTCCAACAAGTAGTGTTTAACTGGTCACTTACTGGCAGCACACAAGTCTGTGATGACTACATATATTTTATTTAACGTGACACATACGGAGTGGAACAAGACGATCATGGTTACAGGTGCAAAAGGGTCATACGTCAAAAAATGTTGATAATTACTTTTCAAGTTCATGAAGATTCTCTAACAATTAAGTCCTCTTATTCAAGTGACTAAGGGTCACTTCCTCTACCATATCATATGTATTGCAGTCAAGTCCGTTGACCTTCTTTCAAGGACGTATCTTATGGCCAACGGATTCATTCTCAAGGAGCAATACTTCTTATCATACTTGTAACAATTCCAGACTTTTTCCATACGATACTTAGATAGCATATATATATAAAATCCAAACAAAGTCATCCACGACAATACGACCAGGTTAGAGTTCTGTGTTGACTAACCTCTCTATATCCATGCCACGACTTTGGCATTGACGAAAATACAGCATATAAAAACATGTGAAGCATACAAATCAATTAACTTCGTTTACTCGTAGGTATCCTCCCTCTACGGTAATTCAAAAGGGCTAACGACTCCGTCTGTCCATTCTAGGAATGACATACTACGATGAATTCCCGCTAGACCAAAACTAGGAGCGGCCTGATACTTTAACTCAATAAACATTCGATGTGACATGGGGCGACACTTACTTGATACTTCCACTATTGGCTTCATCATGAATACCAGTAGATATCATTACAAAATAATGGCTTCTTCAAACTTGCCAGATAAATCCAAGAAATATATATCGGACATAAACATGGTCCGAACTGCCCCGTTCAAAACATGACATCAGAATTCCTAACTAGGTTACCCGTGCGTCCAAAGCAACTCACACTGCATTGTGCACGTCAGTGCGTGAATCAATCGAACGCACAAATAATATAACTATTTTAAGACTGTTGCGCACATTTGGCAGGACCGAAGACTACCCCCTTTAGGTAATAAATGTACGTAACAGGCAGCCTATTTTCAGGAGGATTTTGAAGAGTCCATCCCTACTAACCAGTTCAAATGCTTTTGTGAGGTCTGTAAAGGCGATATATAAAGGCCTTTTCTGCTCTCTTGATTTTTCCTGAAGCTGGCGGACAGATAAGATCATGTCTGTTGTTGATCTACCAGCTCGGAATCCACACTGTGACTCTGGATATATGCGCTCAGCTAACTTGTGTAGTCGCATTAAGACGACTTTGGCAAAAACCTTACCAACAATACTAAGAAGAGAGATGCCTCTGTAGTTATTGCAATCACTTCTGTCTCCTTTATTTTTGTACAGTGTTACAATCTTGGCGTCTCGCATGTCTTGAGGAATAGTTTTCTCTTCCCAGCACTGGCACAGCATCCTATGCAGGGGATGTAATAGCGTGCTCTTACAGCATTTGATTAAATCAGGAGGAATCCCATCACTGCCTGGTGCTTTGCCAGAGGCCAAGCTATCAATGGCCTTGCTGAGTTCCTCTAATGTTGGTTCGGCATCCAGCTCCTCCATAGTTGGTAGACATTTGACAGCATCAAGGGCTGCAGGCGTAACGGTATTTTCTCTAGCATAAAGCTCAGAGTAGTGCTCGACCCACCTCTCCATCTGCTTACCCTTATCGGTTAGCTTCTCTCCGCTGATGGTTTTTAGCGGTGCCGTCTTTATTTTTTGGGGGCCAAGTGCTTTCTTTATACCGTCATACATTTGTTTAATGTTGCCTGTTTGCGCTGCGATCTGGATGCTCTCACTGAGCTGGAGCCAATAGTCATTTGCACAG
Source organism: Oreohelix idahoensis (assembly GCA_024509875.1). Lineage (NCBI taxonomy): Eukaryota > Metazoa > Mollusca > Gastropoda > Stylommatophora > Oreohelicidae > Oreohelix > Oreohelix idahoensis. The sequence goes on along the minus strand of JAMPIV010021251.1, from coordinate 100,746 downwards.
CGTCGAGCAGTTTGTTGAACTTTGCTTCTCGTAGCCTTCAGGATCTGTAGGGTTCTAGCACTCGGTGAACGTTTGTATTCATTCATAGCACTGCGCTTAGCTTCAATGACAGGTGCCATCACATCTGATGAAGCATCAAACCAGTCATTTGACTTTGCCGTTTTCTTACCAAAGGTGGCAAGTGCAGTACTTTGAATGGTGTTCCGTAGATGCTCCCAGTTCTCTGTAATAGTATCACCATGCTGAGGGCTGCTGAGCACTTTCTTGAAGGTCGCAGTAAATTGAGCGATCATGACAGGGTCTGACATCTTGCTGGTATCAATGCGTGGTTTCCCTTCATGTCTGACATGATAGAGTTTTCTTGGTTGTGCTCTGATTTTGCAGCAAACCAAGGAGTGATCTGCGTGGAGAGCACAGACCTGAGAAGTGGCCTTCTGACGAGTATCAGGTCCAGTTGGTGCCAGTGCTTGGATCGTGGGTGTCTCCATGACACCTTATGCTGGGGTTTTGTCTGAAAGTAGGTGTTGGTCTCGCAGAGGTCATGGTGGACACACAGCTCTAAGAGCCGTTGTCCATTTTCATTCATCTTGCCAATAAGACAACAATTTAATGTAGGACATCCAACAAATCAAGAAACAAGAGACAAATTTACGGTCACAATATCCAACAAATTTCAAGTTCTCCAACAGCTGGAAGATGCAGAGAATACAGAAGACTATTGGCAGCAAATCAAAACTGTATGGAATGAGACATGTGAAGAAATACTGGGGAAAAGGGAACGACAACAAAAAGCATGAATAACAACAGAAACCATCAATAAGATAAAAGACAGGAAAAAAAGAAAGCAGATTTAAACACAAGCAAAACCAGAAGTTCCAAAGCCAAGGCTCAAGAAGTGTCAATACCAAACCTGCCCAGACATGAAGGCCATGAAACATCGGCACCCACTCTAGCGTTAAAATCACCAAGGAGAACAAGCTGTTCTTGCCTAGGTATGCTTTTGATGACTGCTGCTAGATTCTCGTAGAACTCATCTTTAGCTTCTGAGGCAGAGTACAGAGTAGGAGCATACACACTGACAAGGGACCTGTGCTAGTTTGCAGGCGGAGCGTTAACAGGCGTTCTGATCCATTCTCGCCTGGTTCAACCATTTTAGTTAGCAATTTTTTTACCGCAAAACCTACTCCATGTTCTCTAGTTTTATTAAGATCTTTCCCTTGCCAATAAAATGTGTAGTCCTTCTCACTCACCGTTCCAGAGTCCACCAGGCGCGTTTCCTGAAGTGCAACTATATCCACCTGAAGTCATTTAAGCTCATCATTAATTATGGCTGTCTTTCTTACATCGTTTACGTCCTGTAGGTTTTCGGATAGTCCAGTCAACATAGTCCGGACGTTCCAGCATCCCAATCTGAGAGTTTGCTTATTTCTATGATTCTGATAATTGCTTGGTGCAAAATTTTCTGTCCACAGTTCGGGTTTGACCCTAATCCCCATGCACCCAATGGGGAAAGCAGACAGTGGCGGGACAACACCTTATTGACTGGGGGCTGCCCAGCTTGAAGCAGGCGGTAGCTGTCCAGTGAGATCCTAGAACCTCTCCCACTGTCGGAAGTAGACCCTGGCGCCATGCCCTACGCCAATTGGGCAAAATGCTTATAACCGGTAACTGCTACTTCCTGTGTTTTGCAGACACCTATAGGGTCAAGCTGGAGTGTCCTCTCCAGTTCGCGAGCTTGGGCACAGTTATATGGAGATCAAGCTGTTGCCCATGCAGCATGTTCCCCCTCTCCACACAGCTGGTAGATCCAAACCCAGAATAATAAAGTAAAAAGTATCAAAAGAGACAAGAGGAAGTATATTGAGGAGTTGACAAGAGAGGCAGAAGATGCTGCAGCCAAAGGAAATATGAGAGAACTGTATAACAGCACAAAGAAGCTAACGGGGAAATACAAGCAAACAAGTTGCTTCATAAAAGACAAGAATGGAAAACTTCTCAGCAATATACAAGAGCAAATGAAGAGGTGGACAGAATATTTTGAGGACCTTCTCAATAGACCAGCTCCACAAAACCCCCCGGACATCCAGCCAGCAGAAGAAGAGCTACAAATTAACGGTGAAAGACCAACGAAAGAAGAAATAAAGAAGCCATAAAGCTTCTAAGAGATGGAAAAGCGTCTGGACCTGTTGGCATTCCAGCAGAGGCCATCAAAGCAGATATCGACACGGCTACAGAGATGTTATATAAATTACTTGGTAAAGTCTGGGAAAAGGAAGAGATACCAGCAGAATGGAAGGAAGGATATCTGGTTAAGTTGCCTAAGAAGGGAAATTTACAAGAGTGCACAAATTATAGAGGAATAATGTTACTTTCAGTGCCAGGAAAAGTATTAAACAGGATTATCCTTGAAAGATTAAAAGAGTCCATAGACAAGAAACTGAGAGATGAACAAGCAGGTTTTCGACAAAACAGATCCTGTACAGACCAGATAGCCACTTTGAGAATAATAGTTGAACAAAGTCTGGAATGGAATTCACCACTATACATCGGATTTGTGGACTACGAAAAGGCATTTGACAGTGTAGACAGAGAATCACTTTAGAAATTGATGAGGCATTATGGAGTTCCCCTGAAGATCATTAATTTAATAAAGAAAACATATGATGACATGACATGCAGAGTTTTTCATGAAGGACAGCTTACAGAACCATTTGGGATAAGAACAGGAGTGCGACAGGGATGCCTCTTGTCTCCATTTCTTTTTTTACTAGCAATAGACTGGGTTACGAGAACATTGACAACACACAACAGAAATGGAATCCAGTGGTTTCTGACTAAGCAGTTGGATGATCTGGATTTTGCTGATGACTTAGCTCTTCTGTCCCATAACCGTAATCAGATGCAGGACAAATTGAAAACACTCGATGAGAGGTCACAGCAATTGGGTCTGAAAATACACAAGGAAAAGACAAAGATAATGAGAATAAATGCAGGTAATGATAACAGGGTTGAACTTGAAGAAGCACCAATACAAGATGTAGAATTGTACACATATCTTGGCAGCAATATAGACAAAGTTGGAGGGACAGACAGTGATATCAAAATAAGAATACAAAAAGCAAGAGGAGCTTTCATTGCATTGGGAAATATATGGAGTTCAAGGGAAATCGGATCCAACACGAAAATAAGAATCTTCAACTCAAATGTGAAGTCTGTCCTATTGTATGGCTCTGAGACATGGAGAGATCAACAAAGAAAACTACCAAAAAGCTACAGACTTTTCATAAATGGGTGCTTGCGTAGAATAGAGGGATTAAAATGGTATGACAAGGTTACCAACGGGGAACTGATGACAAGAACTAGACAAGTGGCAGTGGAACAAGAGATGAGAAGACGACGATGGCGATGGATAGGACACACACTGAGGAACTCTGTCGATAGCATTACAAGGCAGTCCTTGTTCTGTAACCCCCAGGGCAAGAGAAGCAGAGGTAGACCAAGAAGCACATGGAGAAGAGAGCTGGAAACAGAGGTGAAAATGATAAGGAGAACGTGGAAAGAACTTGAGATGATGGCACGTGACAAGAGGACTTGGCATGTGTTTGTTGAAGGCCTATGCTCCTTTGGGAGTGGAGGGTTATGAATGAATTGCCAACCATCCCTTTATTTGAAAATATTCAAATAGACATCTCATGATCTGAGAGTGTACGAAGAAGAAGTTTACCTCAATTATTCCAACATTGTGTTAGTCACACCAAACTTTCCTGTTATTGGTAACTATGGGAAGCGATTATAACAAACTCTGGTTGTGCATCTTGTTCTGCATACATATTATTTGTTGAGCAATAAAATTGCCTGTTTCTTGTCTTTTCAGGCGGTGATATTGATGACCGGAGGCCACATTGGATTTTTTCAGGGTGACGTTAAGAAGCTGATGGATGATATAAAGGAGCTTCAGCCTACCATATTTCCTTCTGTGCCTAGGTTGCTCAATAGGTTTTATGATAAGGTTAGTTCATTTAGTCATTTTATTTAAATGATGAACAACTTACACACCTAACGTGGTATAGAGAGTAACGTATAACCTTTTGTATGTCAAAGTTTTGTCACCTGAAAAGTAAACTGAGAGGAGCAAGTTCATTGGTTGATAGTTGTATTTTTATGTGACCATTCATTTTTGCTTTGTGCTCCTTATAGGGCAGGAAGCCACCACTGCAGCTGGTCCTGCACCAAACAATCACATGCTCATGCATGGTGGTTTCTGTGCCAGCCCCCACCGTCCAACATCATATTAGTTGCCTTGTTAGATATGCCAGAGGCTGCAGTAGTCCTATTCATTACTCGTCTCATCACTGATCCCTGGAAACTATACGGGTTCAGGGGTCAGTATTCCTGTATCAGACTTTTAATGCTTTTATATAGTACCATTACATGATACAATGTGTGCCGATGGTCTAGAAAATAGGACCTAACACCATATTCCCAATATGCCTCAGTGGGCGTGTAACGGGATCCGTTACCTCTTTTTACCTATTACATGATACACTTATCGCACAACCTTTGCTCAGCAAGTGCAGTAGTTGTTGAACTGTGCCTTCTTGAATGTTTGCAGGTTATGTCTGGTGTTAATGCAAGCAAACTGAAGAAATTCCTCTTCATTACAGCTTTGAACAGTAAATCAAAAGAACTCAAAAGGTTTGTCCAGACATGGTCTAGTCATTTCCTAGTAAATGTATCTCTTCTTCATTTATATCAAGGTAATAAGTCATCATTATTTTCCGATTTTGGTTCCTTATGGAGCATGGAGCCACCACTACAGTTTTTCCCCTTGTAGGAAGTCGGCAACAAACATTGACATGCTGTTGCAACAATGGTTTATGTAACAGTTTGTTTGACCAAATATGGCTGCCAGCCTCGTAAACAACCTTCAATTAGTGGCCTTGTGTGACATGCCTGAGGGGGTAGTAGGCCTATTCTTTCATCAGAGACTACAAACGAACGAACGAACGAAATCTTTATTTCATCAGGGTAAAGAAATAGGCATGATTGCCTTTTTACATTTCTGCCCTGCAATACAATTTTCAGTGTGTTAAAAATTAAAATATTAACAACTTCAGACAGGATCAATTAATAATATCATCACAATCAGAAACTTAGCTCAGACAAGTACATTTACTCATAGTCATTCACGCACATAGAGAGAGAGAGAGAGAGAGAGAGAGAGAGAGAGAGAGAGAGAGAGAGAGAGAGAGAGAGAGAGAGAGAGAGAGAGAGAGAGAGAGAGACTTAATATAAAAAATTCAATTTAAAATAAAAATATTACAATGATAGTTAAATGCTCGTGGAAACGTTGAAATAACTGAAACAGAATTGTCGTTAAATGTGTGTACAAGATTTCATGACATGTGAATGCAGATGTCTTTTGAATGTGGTGTAATTATCAGTTTTGACAGACTTGGGTAGAGAATTCCATGCTAAACCACCTGCATAACTAAAACAACTTCGGAAGAGGTCAGTTCGAGGTTTTGCAAGGTCCAAAAGTAGGTCGCCACGTATAAAATATGAGCAGTATTTATATCGAAAGAACTTTTGCAAGTATGAAGGCGTTCTGCCGTGTAAAATTTGATGCACAAATAGGAGATCTTGGAAAAAGAAGAATTTTTTAAGAGGAAGAACATTCAGCTGTGAAAATAGCTGAGCACTGGGAATGCTATCATTCAGGCAAACAAGTCGTAGCGCCCTTTTGTGTAGGGATTCTAGGCGTTTCAAAAATGACAAGCCACAGCGACTCCAGATATTTGAGCAATAAGAAAGGTGACTTTGAATATGTGCATAATAGAATATAAGTCTAGAGTGCGGACATAAAAAAATGTTTGATTTTTGAGAGTTGAAACAATTTTTGTGAGATCTTGTTTGCGATGAAATAGACATGTGACTTCCAGCTTAGAGACTGGTCGATGACCACACCCAACAGGCTGTGGTCCGTAACGTTCTCAGTCTAGAGATAAAAATAACGTATTTGGTTGACAGTGCAGAATCTTTTGGCGGGTTGAGATAATCAAAGATTGAGTTTTGTTTTTATTAATGTACATACTATTAGTAGTGCACCAATCTTGTACAATGTCCAGGTGATGCTGTAAAAGAGACTGAACAGTGTTAATGTCTGTGCCAGCTACTGTTACTGTGGTATCATCAGCAAACATAAGACAATCGTCATGTGGCAATGACAAGGGCAGGTCATTGATGAAGATGCTGAAGAGTAAGGGTCCTAGTATCGAGCCCTGCGGGACACCCATTGTAGTGGTGTATGATTTAGAGAGCACATTATTGTATAAGACTCGTTGTGTTCTGTTTTCAAGGAATGATTTTATTAATGTGATCACTTGTGGATGAAATTTGTACACCACAAGCTTTTGTATTAGCAACGAGTGGTCAGTTGTGTCAAATGCTTTGTAAAGGTCGATTAATAACACTCCATTTATTTTTTTCGCAGTTGATATTAGAATGCCAGATTTCGGTAATCTTAGTCAACAAGGATTGACAAGAGTGTTTGGGTCGAAATCCAGATTGGTTTTCATGTATAAGATTGTAGCTGTTCAGTGAAGAAAGAATATGTTTATACATGTGTCGTTCAAGAGGTTTAGTTATGACTGATAGTAGGGAAATCGGCCGGTAGTTTGTGACGACATTACTATCACCTTTTTTTGGGTACTGGTACCACTAAGCCTGTTTTCAGTCGTTGAGGAAACACTTTCTTTGTGAGGCACAGATTGTAAATGTAAGTGAGTGAGTTGCATACAACAGGCTCTGCAATCTGAAGTATCCTCGAAGCTATTCCATCTTCACCACACAATTTCTTCGGAGGTAATGATTTAATTAAAATAGAGACCTCCGAGACTGACAGTAAAGGTAATTCAGGAAGGTGGGCTTCGTTTAACCTCGATTGAACGAAATCAGAAAGAGCAGTACAATTCAGTTGCTGATGATTTATCCCGGATGTTCGTGCGATGGACGAGAAGAACTGGCAAAATTCATCAGCATTAATGTTTGTAGCTTGCTGTCGGAGGTTATGCCGGCATACATTTGTGAGAAGGTTAATAGCGCTCCAGATTTTAGATGAGCACCGGCCGTCGTCAATAATGGATCTGAGGTGCTGTCTTTTAGATTTCCTTAAAAATGTACTGCGCTAAGTTTCTATATTTTCTATAGCTTGCATGGTCTCCAATCTTCTTGAAATAGTCTCGCTGTTGCCTAGTTTTCAGGTATTCCATTGTTATCCATGGAGGCATAATTCTTGACTTGACACGTTTCATACGCACAGGAGCATGTTTGTTAAGAACTGAAGTGAATGCTGACATCCATATTTTCTAGGGCTTCAGTCGGGTCAGATACTCCATAGACATTATCAAAAGGTGTCGCTAAGAGATCAGACAAGAACTTGGAACTATCAAAATTCTTGAATATTCGTGCCTGTACAACCTGGTGACAGAGTTTAGGAATTCGAACTCCCTTTTTGGTCCAGGTGCAACATATGGGATAGTGATCGCTTAGACCACATACGGGAACGCAGACTTCAATGACGTGAGCAGTGTTAGTAACATACAGATGATCTATGCAGGTTGATGACTTGTCTGTGACACGGGTTGGTAGCGATATCAACTGGTTCAGGTTGTACAGGGTATACAAATTATCCCAATTAACGTTTCGCTTCAAGGCATCAATATTGAGGTCTCCCATTATTAATAGTTCCAAAGAAGTTATCCAGACTTTGTCCATCATGTCCGAGAACTGATCTAGCCATTCCATTTTGGCATCCGGATTGCGGTATATAAAGCCAATTAATATAGAGGTAGTGTGTGGGAGTCGGACTTCCAGCCACATGCATTCAACTTCAGGACATTCAAGATCAACGCGTCTTATAGCATTGATGCTTGTGTGCACATAGGCAGCCACACCAGTTTCAAATCTAATTGATGGATCCCGACGGAAAATTTCATAATTTGCAGTTTGCAGTTCTTGGTTAGAAATGTGTTCATTAAGTCTAGTTTCTGTTACACCAAAAATATGAAAGTATGCATTGTTATTATAGAGTATGGAAGTAATTTCAGCCAATTTACTCACATTGTAGAGATGACAAACATTCAAATGTCCCAACCTGAGTCCCTGACGATTTGGGTATTCCATTGTGACTGTGGGAGCCATATTTTGTGAAATTGATGATCACTAAAATTTCATTGATAACAGGGCTGTTGAAAGTATAAATTTGGTAGATTAGGATGTGCAGGATGATGCATAGGGTAGAATGTGGTTGCGGGATATTCATGTGTTCTTGTTGTGGGATCGGAGTATGCTGACCAGTATGATCTCCCGGCAGAAGGTAAATAGTCCCAAGAGTCTTTGTTGTAGTGGGAAATTAGGAAAGGTTCAAAATTAGGGCCAGTCATATTATGATATTTAGTCATTAATGAAAATAAGTCAATATTAATAATAATAATAAATTCTTTAAGCACCAAACACGGCGCATGTCAGAAATCAGTGCTCTCCAGGTTGTTCGTTGTGACGCCACTCCACTTAGCAATTGCACATTATTTAGGCCCAACGTTCTTCCTTCTCTTATTATTGTTCTTCTGAGTGTTTCTTTTGGTCTTCCTTTCTTCCTCTTACCCTCAGGAACCCAAGTGAGCGCCTGCGGTGGTATTCTGTTGTTTTGCATTGGTAGGACATGACCGATATATGACCATCGTCTTTTCCTTATATAGTCGGAGACATATTTCTGCCTAGAGTCTTCTCTTATTTGTCGATTAGTCTTGAATTCTTTCCAACTGATGTTCATGAGTTTTCTAAGACATTTGTTCTCGAATGTATTCAGCTTGTTCTCCAATGATTTTGTTATTTTCCAACTTTCACAACCGTATGTTAACACTGAGATAACATTTGAATTAAATAGACAAAGCTTGGTATGTATATTCAGTGATCTTAATTTCCAAATGTTAGATAGTCTATTGAAGGCGCTAGCTGCCAAAGCAATTCTAGTATGAATTTCTCTTGTTGTGTCACCATCCTGAGTCATTTTACTGCCTAAATAATTGAAACTTTCAACTTTCTGTAGTTTTTCCCCGTTCAGGATGATATTAAAGGTCTCGTTAGAAAAGTTCATAACTTTAGTTTTAGAGGCATTTATTTGGAGACCTATTTTAACCGAGAGATGACACAGATTATTTACTGCTTCTTGGGATTGTCTGGGTGTTGAACTTAAGAATGCTAAATCATCTGCAAAATCCAGGTCCCCCAGGAATTTTCCATTTGTCCATTATATACCTAATTGTTCATTGTGGGTATAGTTTCTCATAACCCAATCAATAGCTATTCCAAAAAGTAGTGGTGACATAATACAGCCTTGTTTCACCCCTGTTTCTACTGTAAACCATTCTGTATTCCCTTTATTTGTTCTAACACAACATCTTGCATTGTCATTTAGCGCTTTGATTATATTCACATATTTTTTTGGAAAACCATAGATTGTTAGTATCTTCCACAGTGATGGGCGGTGTAGACTATCGAAGGCTTTTTGAAAATCAACGAAGGTGATAATAAGTGGTGATTGCATTTCCACTGATTCTTCTATAATTGTTCTTAGTGTGAATATTTGATCAATACATGATCGTTTCGGCCTGAAACCCGCTTGTTCTCTGATCTTTTCGTCAGCATGCAATTTAAGTCTTTCTAACATCATGCAACATAATAATTTTCCAGGTACTGATAATAGAGATATACCACGCCAATTATTACAGTCTGATAGATCACCTTTCTTCGGTAATTTTACAATAATACTGTCTTTCCATTGTTGTGGTGGTTGTTCTTTACTCCATACTTCATTTATAATATCTAAAATTTTCAAGAGGTTGTTGTCATTAACTGCTTTAATCATTTCGCCTGCAATTTCGTCAACTCCAGCAGCCTTAAAATTTTTAAATCTTTTAACAGCTTGTTTGATCTCGTCCAGCGTGAATTCATCGCAAGTTATTGGCAAGGTGGTTGTGGGTGTTTCATTATTAAAATCAGGTGTTACTGTTGGTGGTGGTCTGTTTAGCACCTCCATGAAGTGTTCAGCCCATCTCTTCATTTGTTCTTTTTCTGTTGGTATTGAATTCCCTAATTTGTCTTTAACAGGTGTTTCCATATCAGTAGGCTGGTGACATAGTTGTTTTGTAATTTGATAAAGGCACCTACTATTACCAGTTCTTGCAGCATTTTCAGCTTCTACGGCCAGTTCATTGATGAAATGTCTTTTATCTCTTCGAGTTTTTGTCTTCACTTCTTTATTTATCAAGTTATATGTTAGTTTGCAAGATTCAACTGCATTATGTGTACTTGCCGCTAGTAGTTTAAGTTTTGCTGTTTTCCTTTCTTGTATTTTATCCCAAGTATCTTCTCTCATCCATTTTTTCTTTTTATGTATGTGTACTAGGTATCCGGTGGTTGCTACAGCTGCTTCTGTCATTGCTGTTCTCAGTTGTTCCCATTTAGTATCGATTGTCTTGGTGGTGACATCGTTGTCAATTTTGCCTAAAGCATCAAAATAGTTTGTTATGTCCTTCCTTTTTGATATCCATTTGATTGCAGTCTTGTTGTACATCTATCTTCAGTTTAATTCTCAGTTTAGCTATGCAGAGGTTATGATCGCTTCCGATCTCTGCACCTTTGTATGCTCTGGCGTCTTGAACTGATGAGCGAAATTTTGCGCTTATGCAGAAGTGATCTATTTGGTTCTTAGTTCTGCCATCAGGTGAATTCCATGTTATTTTGTGGATATTCTTATGTGGAAAGATGGTGTCTGCTACAACAAGGTTTGATATTTCACAAAGTTCTAGAAGTCTTTCACCATTTTGATTTATACAGCCTATGCCGTGAGTACCGAGATATCTTTGTACTCCATCATTGTTGTCACCTACTTTGGCATTAAAATCGCCCATGACTGCTATTATGTCATGTTTCAGTATTGTGTTGATGGTACTTAGAAATGCTTCATAGAAGTCATCTTTTGTGGTATCAAGAGCGTCGTTAGTTGGTGCATAACATTGCACAGTTGAGAGCTTGAAAATTCTTGTTTGAAATCTAGCTAATATTAGCCTCTCATTAATAGGTACCCAGCTGATGAGCGATGCTGCTGCTTTCTGTGTCATTAAGATGGCCACTCCCTCTGTGTGACGATTATCATTACTACCAGAGTATATAATTTGTTTTTTTCCTTCTGAAATATATTTTATGCCCTTCCCATACATGCCACACCTCAGACATGAAAAACCTGTACAAAAAATCCAAAAACCCTGTACAAAGACCCGCAAAACCTGTACAAAGACTGAAAAACGTAACAAAAGAGTTAATTCATGAAAAAAATATATTCAATTAGATGGTTCTGCACCATCATAGTGACATGCGCCCTTTGCCTTTTTTAAGCATGTCTTCACTTGCTTTAAAACCTAAACAGCAGGAGTTAGAATTTATTTTGCATTGTAGAAATGCTGTAACTATATCATCATTTAGTCTATTTCTGCAAAAAAAAATTAATACAATTTATGGTGGAAATGAAGAACAGTTTGGTGTCTGTTCTATAGTGCCTAATAAAAGTATAGGTCTAAAGAGACCAGTAATAAGCGTTTTGGGTTAGGTTTACTAATCTTAAATCAAATATATATATATATATATATATATATATATATATATATATATATATATATATATATATATATATATATATATATATATTTTTTTAAAGCTAGTAATGAAAATATAAACTGGCGCAACTAATCTCTATCAAACTTCAATAATTGGAATAGCCGTTAGGCCTATAGCCCAACTGGTAGCTTTAAATAGACCTACCCATACAACTTTTAGTGTCAATCAAACATTGATAGTACAGTTGACATTCAAAAATCCGGCAACCTCCGGACCTGTGGAGTGCCGGATAGTTGAAAATGCCGGATTTTTTTTGGTTATATATGCTGTATATATTTAACAGAAAATGACTACCTGTACAGTCCTTTAAAGAAAGAAAATTAAATGTTTACGTTTTACACCACTTCTTTTATTTGCTGAATCCATAATGGGGCTATACAGCAGCAAATAAATGATAAAATGAGCAGGAATGCCTGTTAACACGTGCAAGCAAGACCCAAACAGCTGCATCAAAACATAAACGGCTCCAGAAAACAGTGGCGCGCCAACGAGGTAAATTAAAAAATGCGCTCCGAAATCCATTCCGGAAAACTGAAGGAACCGGATTATCAATGGCCGGATTTTTGAATGTCAACTGTAATTAATTATTTAATAAATATAGGCCTAGCCTAAATCATTAGTTGACCGTAATGATGATCACCCAAGGCAAAATCGCATTGTTTTTTAAAGAAACGAAATTAAAACTAAGACGAGAAGTAGGCCTAGGCCTAACTCCAAATAGGCTAAACTTTTCTCTGATCGGGTTAAGATGCAAATTTGCCTTGCTTTTGTGTGTGTGTTTTTTTTTCTTCAGTTTCATAATTTGGTAATATCGGACGCCGAACGCTTCGCATGTATTTTCGTACCATTTAGATTTAAGGTTAGTGTTGCTAGCCTAAATGGTACGAAAATACATGCAGATCGTTCGGCGACCGTCATTCCGATATTACCCATTATTTGTATTGTATTATTATTCAAATTTACATTTCTTACGCACTTTCTACAAGTTTTAGTGAAATCAAATAATATGAAGTGTTATCCGCCTTTTTTTTAAGCAGCCGTAAATAATAAATTAGGCTATGCTAAATCTTACGGAAAAAAAAAGCATAGCCTAGGCCTAAGTTATCTGACAGTTAAATCTAACTTCATCTAAACAATGTTATTGTAATACTTTTAAAAAAAAATGAATTACTTACCAATACTAAACTGGAAATTAATCCTAAACAATAGGCTCGACTCAGTGCTGCGTAATTGTTCAAATAACACTGACAAACAACATTTTTCTTTCTTATATAAGAATAAGTGTTCTTATGTCAGTTTTTTGCGCTGATTTCAAATTTGAAATCCGTTTATCTATATCACGTCAGGTTTTTAAGATATTTGTGAATACATATATTTTTGGGAAACCGTTATGTGCTCCGTTTCATTTTTACTACATAACTTATTAAAAATTAATAAAATGCAAAATAATTCCACTTTTTATACTGCTAAAAGATGCATGACATATGTTACGCTATTTTTCCAATAGTTACTGTATTTTGAAATAATTCTGAGCGAAATATGGCTTCTAGAAGTTGTAGAAATTCAGCTGATCTGTTCTGTTACGTGTGCGGATATTTTACCGATCGTGTTCACCAGAAAAACTTTACACCATTACTAAAGAAAGCATATGAACTTTATTTCGATTCGAAAGTTGATGATGCAAATAAATCTTGGAAGCCAAATGCAGTTTGTTCGACTTTGTGCAAATACATTGGCAGGTTGGTTACGAAAATCGCCGAAGCATAAGTCGATGCCTTTTGGAGTGCCAGTAATATGGCATGAACAAGACAAATTACGCTACTGATTGTTACTTCTGCTTGACAAATATCCATGGTTTCACTTTTAAAACTAGAAAGTCTGTGGTTTATCCAAATATTGAATCGGTTTCGAAACCAGTGTCTCGTGATCCAATCACGTGTCCGATCCCAGTTCCACCAGAACAATATCCGTTGGACGTCAATGAACCATCAGAAAGTGATAGTTTACCTGCTTCAGAAACTAATTCTGACTAGGATTATATACCGGTGAATGATGGTGTTCACTTAATTAACCTTTCAGATCTAATACGTGATCTCGCTCTTACCAAAGGACAAGTGGAATTACTCGGTTCGCGACTCAAAGAATGGAATCTTTTAGCGCCCAATACTTTGATATCTAAATTTCGTCATAGACACAGAGAACTTGTTCAATACTTTGAGATGGATGATGACATTTGCTATTGCAAAAATTCCAGTCGCCTACTCTGTTCATATGAAAGAAACTTATGACAATATGGCTATACTTTTGGCAAAAATAAAGTACAATGACTACCAATGGCGGATTTGTGGAGACCTAAAGGTCATTGCAATTCTCACGGGCATGCAGACTGGGTATACTAAATTTTGTTGCTTCCTATGTGAATGGGACAGCCGCAACAGACAGGAACATTATGCAAGAAAGGTGTGGCCTATCAGGGATCGTATGCAGCTCGGGCATAAAAATGTAATACACGAGCCATTAGTTAACAAAGACAGCATCATTTTAACACCGTTACATATAAAGTTGGGGCTCATGAAGAATTTCGTAAAAGCATTAGATAAAATGAGCAAAGCTTTCACTTATCTTCGAGAAAAGTTTCCGCAAGTTAGCGATGCAAAGATAAAGGAAGGTATCTTTGTAGGACCTCATATTAGGAAAGTTATTGCAGACAAACAATTCGAGAACTTGTTACATGGTAGTGAACTTCACGCATGGATGGCATTCAAATTGATCGTCGATAACTTTCTGGGAAATCACAAATCTGTCGACTATGTGCATATTGTTAAGCAGTGCATAGATGCATACAGAATTATGGGCTGTAACATGTCCCTCAAAATCCATTTGCTCGATTCGCATCTTGACTTTTTCCCTGACAACCTTGGCGAAGTCAGCTTGTACGAATGATGTTATAATACTGTATGCGTTGTTAAAAAACTTCAATTGCGTATTTCTCGAGATCCCGACCTGATAGAGAAAAACGGTTTGCAGATTTAAAAACAGCGCATTAAAATTGACCAGAAAAACATAGAAATGTTAGAGAAAGAAAAAAAAAATTTTTTTTTGTTAGCCAGTGTAATCAGTAACCTCGTGCTAGCTTTAGCGAAAAATTGTGAATGAACACGCCACGCACATCCCGCGGCAATTGAAAAATAGGCAGCTTGATTTTCATTGGTTATTTTTTTTTTTTTAATCCACTTGGCTTAAAATCTCGCCGAATCTCATGATGCAAATTACGGAAAATTGTGTAGTGGCACAAAATGGTCGATTTATATGTATATTTAATAATTAGGCAAAAAAACCCGTACAGACGGTATGTACGGGCTATACACATCTGAAAACGCAAACACCCCGTACAGATTATGGGTAAACCATAGCGTGTGGCATGTATGCCTTCCCCGTCCATCTACTCTCGCTGACACCCAATATGTCCAACTTGTAATTGTCCATTTCTTTAATTATTTCTTCCATTTTTCCGTCTTGATACATAGTTCTTACATTCCAGTATCCAATTTTAAAAATCTCCTTAGCCCCTAAGATAAGTTTTGAGTTATCTACCCTTCCAAAATGGAGGTGAAATTTTTTTCTCACCTTAGACGCTGGAAGAAAAACATCAGGAATGTGTATATTTCGATGGATAGTACCATGTTATGTTAAATTATAGAATAAAAGATACATTAGAGTATCTAGTGGTGTAGATATTTTCCGATAACCGACCTCGAAACCCTCGAATCGGTCGGGTGGACAGGAGGGTTGATCAGAGAATTAACAAGTCACTATCGTAAAACAAGCGTTTGTTATCGAAACAGAACCAGGCTCGACAGTGTACATGACAGTGAAGAAGTCAATATTAGGGCCAGTCATATTATGATATTTAGTCATTAATGAAAATAAGTCAATATTAGGGCCAGTCATATTATGATATTTAGTCATTAATGAAAATAAGTCAATATTAGGCACACTAGGCATCATAAAATGAACAGAAGTTATAGGCTTCTTAGAATTCTAAACAGCAACTATCCAGATGGTGCCATCACCTCACTGCGAGTAAATCATAACAGGACACACTGCCACTAAGCACATTGGCCATGTGTCCTGTATAATGGCATAGTGTGCCTGTGGTTGAAATGGTAAATTTAGCTTAGCTATTTTGATGAACTGAGGTTTAACATTTCTGTTAACTGCTTAGGTGTCAGTAGATTGAGCTTGTTTGGGTACTAATGATATATGTATATAATAATAATAATTTTTTCATTATATTACATTTACCTCATGGCTTCTGGTGCCCTAAGAGCTTTCTGTATTTTCACATATGTATATGTCTTCTTCTCCTCAGTGGTATTATACGAAATAACAGTATATGGGACAAGATTGTATTTCGTTCAGTGCAGGCAGCACTTGGAGGTCGTGTGCGTGTGATCACGACAGGCTCTGCGCCCATATCAGGATCTGTGCTCAGTGTTCTCAGATGCATTGTGGGTTGTCCCGTAAGTTTCTGGCTGTTAACTGATAAACTTCCAATATTTTACTCATAATAAGTGCGATTAAGTCATTATTGTGTAAACAAAATGGCATATGTATTGATGAGGATGAAGCTGCTGATCGCACCAAGTGGCGGTGCTATCTACAGCGCCTCCTCAGTTTGGGCAAAAAGGAGCTCACACAACAAGTAGAAGAGACGAGAGAGCGTCGAAAGGAACACCAGGAAGATTAGCAGCTGAGGGCTGTCACCTCAGGGGCGCATTCCCATTGTCAGTTATGACTGAAGGGGCTATTATTGTTACAGTAGAACCTCCATAGTTGACCACCTCCCTACATTGACCACCTCCCGAAGTTGACCACTTTTTCATAGACCGGACACACACCACGTGTACTCAATGGAAGACGACCTCTATAAGTTGACCACCTCTGTAAGTTGTATCTTGACCACTTGGACTATGACACACAATAGTAATTTACCCTCTATTACTTGACCAGTTTTAAAAAAATCAGTGTCTTTGAATTTTGTCGGCACAAGCTTTCTGACCACTTTTCGAATGATGCTTGCCGACAAAGAAAACTAACCTAACCTCTGATTTTTTCGCAAACATGCAGTATAAAAAGACCAACTTCTAAGCAAAAATCTTCATTCTTGCTATGACTGCCCTGCCGGTTGATAGTAATTCAACTGCTAAACTGTAAGTTCTCTCTCAGACTGTGTTTTATACACTTTATCGTTGACAAAATTAACCTAACCTTTTTGATGGCCCAAAGGAAAGAACTCAAGGAGCTGACAATGAAGGAAAAGGTTGATCTTCTACATTTTCTGGAAAGCAGCAGCCAAAGAAAGACGGCAGAACATTTTGGGGTTAACAAGACCACAGTTAGCAACATCCAAAAACGTAAACATGAGTACTTGGAGAGATGTGGTAAGGAAAGCGGAGATCTACAGCGGAAAAGGAGGAAAACTCCCCTAGATGAAAATCAATGAAGCCACATTAAACTGATTCAAACAAATGAGGGCAGTTAACGCCCGAATCTCAGAGCCGATGATTCAAGAAGTTGCTAAAAAAATTCGCAAGGGAATTCGGGGTGGCAGAAGATTTCCAAGCATCAAGTGGTTGGCCCCGAGAAATTTAAACTGCGACACGCGACCTCCCAGAAAGTGTTGTGTGGTGAATCCAATGAAGTTCCAGTAGAAGCTGTGGAAGAGTTCATCAAAAAGTTTCCTTACTTCGCCAGAGGCTACAAAGACGACGACATCTTTAATGCTGACGAGTGCGGACTCTTTTTCAAGGCGATGCCTGACAGGAGCCTCGCCATGAAGGGTGACAAATGTACGAGAGCGGAAAACTTTCCAAAGAGCGTTTCACAGTTATGCTTTGCGCTAGCTCACCCGGAGAGAAACTAAAGCCCTTGGTGATTGGTAAATCGGCAAAGCCACGCGCATTCAAGAACCTGAAGCCCGAAGACCTCCCCGTCACTTGGAGATCAAACTAATCCGCATTGATGACTGGCGCCCTATTTGAGGAGTGGGTAAGGGGCATCGACCGAGAAATGAAGAAGAAGAAATGGTCTATTCTACTGACAGTAGACAACTGTCCTGGCCACCCACAAGTGGAACATCTCACAAACGTGACACTGAAATTTCTGCCTCCAAACACGACCTCAAAAACCCAACCTCTTGACCAAGGCATCATCAAAACATTTAAAATGCACTACCGGCCCAGCTCCTGCAATGGGTCATTACTAAAACACAGATCTCTGGTCCGCCTGTGGAAGCAACTTCATCCGCTGCATCAGTTAACGCTCTGGATGCTGTCCTCTGGATCAGTTCTGCTTGTAATAAAGTTCAGCCGGAAACGATACAGAAGTGTTTCAAGAAATGTGGATTTGTCACAACCCAAGAACATGACGTTTTAGCCCCATCGGACAGTCCATCGCCAATGGCAGAATTCGAAGGAGTAGATTTTGAAGGTTTTGTTACAATGGATGATGAGGTGGCAACCTGTAATGAACCTGACCCAGAAGGAATTTTCCAAGCGATATTGACCGAAGTACAGACAAGCATAACAGTGCATGAAGCAGCTGGTGAAGTTGAAGAAGCAAGTGACGATGACACAGAAATTGCAGAGACTCCAAAAGAAGAGGCTGTCAGGCATCTGATAATGCAGTTGAAGTCATTTGCTGTGGAAAAATGCCCACGTATGTTGAGTGATGTAGCCAGCGTTGAGAGTGCTTTCTCCACTTACGTTTGCAATAAGAATAAGACACAGACCAAGATTGACTCCTTTTTTCAGAAAGAATGATTAAACCATGATAAAACAGATGTTGATGATTTGATTTGATGTTGTGATTGTGTATGATTTCGTATGATACTGTATTCTCCAATATAAGCTGTTCAAGGAAGTAAAGTATCAGAACAATAGGCCTCGTTCCATATGTTGACCACCTCCGTATGTTACCGGTTTGCTACAGTCCCTTGGGTGGTCAACTTATAGAGGTTCTACTGTATTGTATACAGGGTCATTGAAAAGTCACAGCCTATTTTTATATTTCCTCACTTGTACCTGTTATATAAAAGTGAAACAAATGTCAAAACAAGGGGTAATACCTGCCATTTGACTCATTAGTTTTATTTTTATTTCCAGACACAAAATCAAATCTAAAATGGCCACTAAACTGACTCTTAAACAAGAGAAAGTGAAAATTGCTGCCCATTTTGAGGTTATGTGTTCAGGACGAACGCAGAAGAAGAAGAAGAACAGCCACATCTCTTGTCAGTTAATTAATCAATCAATACCCATTAGCTTCCCAAGGAGCATAGGCCTTCAACAAACACATGACATGTCCTCCTGTCACATGTCATCAACTCGAGCTCATTCCATGTTTTCTTCATCATTTTCACTTCTGTCTACAGTTCTCTTCTCCATGTTTTTTGGTCTATGTCTGCCTCTCTTTCCCTGGGGATTCCAGAACAAGGACTGCCTTGTAATGCTATCAGCAGGTTTCCTTGGTGTGTGTCCTATCCATCGCCAGTATCTTTTTCTCATCTCGAGTTCCACAGGCACTTGTCTGGTTTCTGTCATCATTTTCCTATTGGTGACCTTATCAAAACATTTCAATCCTTCTATTCTACGCAAGAACCCATTTATGAATGTCTGTAACTTTTTGGTTGTTGTTTTTGTTGTTCTCCATGTTTCAGTCAACAGTAGGGTTGACTTGACATTGGAGCTGAAGATTGTTATTTTATTGTTGGACTTGATTTCTCTTGATCTTCTTATGTTTCCCATTGCAGTGAAATACTTGTCTTGCTTTTTGTATTCTTAGTTTGATATCATTGTTTGTCCCTCCCATTGAGTAGTAATGTTAATGTGACATGGAATTTTATAATATAGCAATTAATTCTTTTATTTTGATGTTTCATATAAATTAATTTGATAGAAGTAAAGAACTTAACATTTAAAAATAGGGAGTACTTTTCAATCATCCTGTATATAACGCTTGTGACAGGTTGCACATTTGTGGGCTGGGTATCTTCTTCTTCTTCTTCGTTCGCCCTGAAAAGGACGGTGGTTGCGTTGTGTCTGTTTACAACGTAGCTGTGATATCTGCACCTTTCGGTCGACACATCTGACTTCTGCACAGCATTTTTTAGGACCGGGTTTGCCTTTTCATTGCGATCCGTGCTCGCTCAGCCAGCCTGCATTGCTGCATACTGTTTCCAGGACCACCACGTGGAGGTAGAGCACGGTCTTGACCAGCTCTGGTTCGCTGGTCCTGACGCAGGCAGTCAAGCTATGAGTCGCTGACTGCGGTCTCTATTGCTGCGTCTTGAGGTCCCGTGGGCTGGGTATGAAGAAGTGGAAAATCTATATGATGCTATGATGCCAGTGCATAGTAAACTGAGGCCATTGTCCATGAGCTTACACCTTTGGGTCACTTGTATAAACTATGAAAGTTCTACATTTGTGGTATTAGTTACGTAATAAGTAGGGATCACAACAGGCCAACTACTTGTTTGTCTTATTATTTGATTGCATGTTCACCCTGAGAGCCATTGTGCTCCCTTGGAAACCTCTACGCCCAATGTTAGAAAAGGAAACAACTATGAATAAGTAATGGTGATGTTGTAAATTATAGTTATTACATAATTTATGAACATTTTTTTCAGAACCAGTGATCCTAATGATGTCATACTCCCCCCTGGCCTCCTGGGTAGTGAGATCAGATGCCTAGTCTTCTCAGATAAGGGCGAAAAACTAGGACTAGGAAAAATCCCACGACAGTTGGAAATCGTAAAGAGTAGGACATAAGGCCGCTGCCCTGGCAAAATTTGAAACCTACTCACCAAAAATATTTATAGAATGTGTGATTACTATATACACACACTGGGATTCTCGTTGGTACTACGGAGTTTGCGCACTGTGCTGAGATCCTCCTTGTGTCATCTAAGGGAGGAGATCGGAGCACTGATAGAGTTGTCTGTTTGCAATGAAGATAGTCCTTAAAATCAAACTATACCAGAGTTATCTTCTTCATGTACTTTGGCAGATGACAAAGGTAGTCATGTCTCTACAACTTCCTGTCTCTAGTACCATTTATTGGCCCTGTTGAATTATATCCATGCCATGATGGGGGCTGTTGAAGCTAGTCTGTCAGCTGTTTCAATGCAGCTTATCACTGCATGATCAGGACAGTAGATCTACACCAGTTCCTGAAGATTTGAGGCTTCTGTGGAGGTTTCTGTTCATGACATAGCCACATGCCTTTGTTAGTGACGTTTTAGATAGCCACCTTAGGGCTGCAGTAGCTGCCTCAGCCTCCATTCTCTTGCTGGAGGTTGTTGTCCTGTAAGCCCTGCTGTGTTCCATGACGACCCTGCCCTTTACTGCATCTGAGAAGCCCCATCCTGATTTCTCACCACGGGTTACAGACCCATCAATGTACACAATGGCATCATCAACCCCAGCTTGATCATTTATCAGTTGATTAATTTCCAGTTCTACTTTCCCATTGCCCCAAGTTCTGCACTGTCTGCCAAGGATGATAATGACTTGCTGGTAGTTAGTCCAGTTCTCATCTGACTTACTCCACTCTTCCCCTTTGAATATATATTTTTGGGACCGAAGACACAGCAACAGCGATAAATGCAGACAGCGACCTATAGCTTGACTGCTTGCGTCAAAGTCAGCGAACCAGAGCTGACCAAGACCCTACTCCACCTCCAAGTGGTGGTCCTGGAAACAGGCTGCATCACTGCAGTCTGGCTGAGAGAGTAGGGGTCGAAGAGGGAAGGCTAACCTGGTCCTAAAAATGCCGTGCTGAAACTGGATATGTTGGACCGAAAGGCACAAATATCGCAGCTTTGCTATAAATGGCGACACAACGTAACAAACGTCCTTTTCAGGACGAATGCACAAAAAGAAGAACATATTTTTAACAATATATTTCTTTATACATAACATGACATTTGATCTTTTTTCAGCCGTTCCTGGAAAGACCCTATGCAACTTGATTTTTTGCTCTAATGTTACATTTCCTCTGTGATCAGAAAAACCACTGCATTCTTAATTGAATTTTTTCAGTTAGAATTTCTCAAATAACTTTCTAGATTGATATAGTATGAGGCCTCATATCATCATCATCATGTGATGTATTCTTTCCAGAATGAGTGCAGTACTTTTCTGTTGGTCTTTTTTTCTGTCCAGGGTATTCTCAACATCCTTCTGTAGCATTTCATTTTGAATGATGTAATCTTTTTTTTTACATAAAAAAGCCAGATCAGTTTAACCGGCTCAAAGTAGTTAAAAGATTTAATTAGAAACTCTAAGAACTCTGTGCCATTAAGCCAGCTCGTTATCTTCAGACTCTGTACAGGCCACAACAGATTGAGATACCATCTATTCAACAAGCTAAAGATAAGAACTACCAATGAATGTAGCTGTGGCATCAATAAAATTACAGCTGAACATCTGCTACAAAAGTGCCCAACATATGAAGAACAAAGAAAGCATAAATGTCCGTCACCAGTTCCACTCCTGGACAAACTCTATGGAGATAACAACCATACCACCACTTTCTTTAAACTTATTCAAGTTGACATCTGAAAGTGTACGAAGAAGAAACTGGTTCAAAGTAAAGAGTCAACAGGAATTTATAAACCGAGTGAAGGGCATAAGCTGTACACTGAATTAATAAAATTGGGGTCATACAGGTATTTATAGTAAATTGTTGACACATAGGTATACACCTTCATCATATATGGCTGGGATATTTTTTACACTTAAAATGAGTCTATCTGACTTGTATCTTCTTATTCTTCATTGATCCTTATCCGCAGACTGTCAAAGCAGTCAGTGGCCATCACGCCTAGTAGCATCTTGCACTTTGTTCAGTCGGCAGCCATCCTTCGTACAGTGCCCCAACTCAGGTTCATTCTTTGCATCTCGACCTTCACAGTTCTCCGCCAAGTTGTTGGTTGGCCACTCTTTCGCTTTCCTTTGGGGAAGGAAGCTATTTTCCATAGCATATCTGTTCTTGTAATGGCATCAGGGTCTCTTCTGAGTACGTGGCCAACCCAACTCCAGCATCTGCCAGCTATGATGGTGTGCATGTCCTCCTGGTTACTCTCAATAAGTAGTTCTTGGTTGGTGATGGTATTCGGCCAAAAGATATGGTGAATTTTCCTTAGGCAGCTTGTGTGGAAGGAGGACAGTTTTGACATTTCCTTCTGTTACTCTCCAGCATTCCGCACCATAGAGAAGTACAGAAAGTACACAGCCCTCATTTTATCTTAATTTGGTGTTTGTGCTTTACTGGGAAGACTTCCAGATGTTGTTGAGACTAGCAAAGGCAGTTCTTGCTTTATTCATTCTGTTTTTGATGTCGTTGCTCGTTCTGCCATCTGGTGTTACAATGCATCCTAGGTATATAAATGTGCCTGTCTGTTCTAGCTTCTGGTTCCTTATTGTTATTGGCTCAGGATTGCCCACATTGAGTATCATTACCTCTGTCTTCTTCATATTGATGTTCAGACCCACATGCTGCCTATACTTATTCATTCTGTCGGTTTTTTCATGGATGTGTTGATGTGAATGTGCGAGTAGTGCAATGTCATCTGCATATTCCAGGTCTTCCGGTGTAGAAAACGTCCATCTAATTCCTCTTGGACTGCCCTCTGTTGTCTGGCGCATCACCCAGTCTATGACTGTCAAAAATAAAGTTGTTGATAAGGGGCATCCCTGTCATACTCCTGTCTTCACCTCGAAAGTTAGATTGCTCAACCCCAACCACTACATGTAAAGTTAGCATAGAGGCTTTTTATGATGGAAACAGTGCAGCTAGGAATTCCATAAGCTCTCAGTATTTTCCATAGGCTTTCCCTGTGTATGCTGTCAAAAGCCTTTTCAAAATTAATAAAGTTAATGTATAGCTGTCTCTGTCATTCTGAGCACTGCTCTATAATGTTCCTGAGGTTGAATATGTGATCTGCCCATCTTCTTTTCTTTCTGAATCCCACTTGTTCTTTCCTCAGTTTCCTCAGTTACTGCTTTTGAAATTTTCTGGATAATTATCCTGGCTAGTAGTTTACTGTGAACTGAGAGGAGATTAATTCCTCTCCAGTTGTTGTAGTCTGCAAGGTCGCCCTTCTTGGGTAATTTGACAATTATTCCATTACTCCACTCTGTTGGTGTTATCTCTGTTTTCCAGACTTGTGCAAATAGTGGTTCTAATAGTTCTGCTGCTAGTTCAGGGTCTGCCTCAAATAAATCGGCATTTAAATTGTCGTGATCAGGAGCTTTTCCATTCTTTAACCCTTTGATAGCTGTCTTTGTGGAATGTCTGTATTTATGTCTAGGTCACTTTCAGCCTCAAGAAATATCAGCTGTGTCTCTGGTGGTTCCTTATTCGGTGTTTCTCTTAAGTGCTCTGCCCATCTTGTTTCCTGTGCTGTGGTGATGAGATTTCCTTGCTTGTCTCTTACTAACTATGTTGTTTGCACCTCGTTTTCCGCTGATAGTTTTAGTTATTTTATAAACTGTGCTTTGTTCATTTTTCAGAGCTGCCTCTTCAGCCTGTCTTGCAAGGTCATCCAGAAAAAGTGGTCTGAACCCTTCACAACTCTCGCTGTTGAATGTATCTAAGACTACCACCGAATTTGCGCGTTCAAACTTCCTATTAGGACAATCAAATTAAAGGTGGCCAATACCATTACATACAAAGCATCTGTACTCCTCACGCTGGCTCTTTTGTGGACTACCCGTAGTACTAGTCTGAGGCTCGGCCACAGACTGAGGTTCAGGCTTGTCACAAAACTTCGCTGCATGGCATGGTGACCCACATTTAAAACAACCAGAAGGTCTTCTACTACCTAACTCTGTCATATTCTGCTGTTTCCTGGGGGATGTACGGAAGTCTGTTTCTGTCCACCTCTTACTTACTGCCTTCCTATCATAAGGTCTCTCCCCACTACGAGAATTTTGTCTCCAATATGGCCATGTTTCAAAACTACGCTTGGCCGCACATGTCGTAAATGTTTCTGGCACCGCCAATTTATGAATCGGTCTGCCTGGATGTGCTGTTTGCGTATTGCTGCCCTAACTGTGACATTACCGAAATATTTTCCGGTTTTCTCTCCTGAAAAAAAGCCAACCAATCGGGGCTACATGAAGACATTACCTTATCACGTAAAATCAAATCACATAGGCCATCAAAATTTTTAGCAATGCCCGATAGGTCAATCCACCTGTTCAATAACATCTTAATATCTGCGATAAACTCCGCAAAATCTTGCTCGCTACTTGGCATCGCACTATGGAACTTTACCCGATAACCCTGCTCATTTAACCTGTACTTGCATAACACAGTTTCCTTCACTATGTCATGATTTAATCTATCTTCCACAGTTAATTGGAAAACTGTTTTTAATGCTGACCCTGTTAAATAATCTGTTAACAGTGATCCCCACAGTTCTTTATTAATCTTTAAGGCAGTTGCCTTCATTTGAAACCTTTCCAAAAAACTGTCCATAAAATCTATGGATTCATTGAAAATTGGGAGTTTCAACTTGTACATACTCCCATACTCTTTTTTTGATGATGAGTCTGAACCCGACTTCTCTAACTCGAGTCTTCTCAATGATACCTCTTTGTCCGCTTCTATCTTTTTCATTTCTTTCTGTATCTCTAATCTCTTAGTCTCTTCCTCTGCTCTCTTAGTTTCTTCCTCTGCTCTTTTAGTTTCTTCCTCTGCTTCTACTTTCTTAGTTTCTTTCTCTGCCTCTGCTTTCCTTCTCTCTCATTTCTCCTGCCGTTCTTGTCTCTCCTGCGCCTCTTTAAATTGAGCTTGTGCAAACGCTAAGAGATTTTCTCTAGACTTTCCTATCCTCTCACCGACGAGGATAAAGTCCATAAGTGTTGACATTATTGTGAATATATCTGACTTAAATGCACCTCAAATATTCTAACAAAATGTCAAAATAGCTCAAAGTCCACAATAATATTTTAAATAACCACTAAGATGACACATTACTCACTGTACTCAATGTCTACCCAAATAAATTATTAGCCCTACACAACAAACAATGACACAAATGATGATGATAAGCACTACACCCTAATTTAACAAACAACAACTTGGTAGGTCGGTAACAAGAAAAAGGAAATGTGTGAGAGAAGTAATATTGAAATATACAGTACCAGACCTCTATAAAACGAAAACAGGAGATTGAAAAAATTAACGTATTTACAGAATAGTGTAAGAAGAAAATGACTGAAGAATACACCACATACACAGAACGCCAAAGAGGGAATATAACACACAACCAACAACAAACTGCATGTAAACAACTAATGTAAAAATGCACACTTTATTCGTGGAGGGCAATACAACTGATCCTGCCCACAGGATAGGACCCCTTCTAAGAATAAATAGCGCAAAATCCTACAGATGAAATCAAAACACAAATAAATACCATAATCTTCACGTTCACCAACAACACTGAAACAATGAATGCCGAGGGAAACCTATAGAGCAACCCGGACAAATAAATGAAATATGGCCTTAGAATGATGAACCGAAACAAACTAAGGTTACGTAGCTTTTTCTAGTGTACTGGAATGACAGGCTATGGTAATCAACTGATCTGATCTGTTGTCTCCAAGTCACCTCTGCAGCAGTAACTTTGAGAAGCGCAAACCCTACAACAGTTCCTGTGAGGAAAATGTTAATACACACTTAGTATTCAAGCTATTAGAACACCAAATAAAAATGGAACAGAAGAACTAGAAAGAAGGATGACAGAAAGGGTTAGCACAGTTATAAGTAAAGCAGATATAAGCAATGTTTAATGCAGACAGGGATAGAATAACTATGGGTAGAGCAGATATACACAAAATAGGATAATTAATTCTAACTGCAATCTAACTTAAACCTACATCACATATAATGTCATAGAGAGAGAGAGAGAGAGAGAGAGAGAAAGCTAACGACAGTAGAACAGCAACACTGAAGGTGAACTAGAAAATAAGTGATAATACTGAAAGTAAAAAGTAGCAGAACTAAACAGAAAAAGCTAAATGTGAAAACAGAAGTACTCAGTACATGAGAAGAAATACTGAAAAAACACACTGTCAGCACTATATAAAACAAAAATTACCTTTTTAACTAGAAACTTAGTGCAGCACACTACTAGAACATTAGCATACTAGAGCACGAAAGAATGTTACCTAACTACCTTATTTATCAGATACCTGATTAATACCTAGACTGTACACCTAGCCCTTCTAGTAATCATCTTAAACGAGCAACAACAAAATAATATCTAACTCGCTACATCTGAAGAAATTATAATGAACACTAAATGTTTACAGAACCAATACATATACTTAAATTCCAAGCGTGTAGATCTGTTTATAATGTCCTCAGCAAGTCCCAAGGCGATCAAAGTATGCGGACAACACACAGCACAGCACAACACACTCAGTTCAGATTCTGTAGCACCACCGGCTACACACAGTGAAAAACAGGGCTCGTGTTTTTCACTTCACACTGTGTCGAGTAGAACACTACAACAAGGTTCCCTCCGATAGTTTCACAGATTTCCACAGATCTACCTCCTCTGGTCACAACAGATTCTTCTAGATACACGGCCGCTTCGTCTGCGCAACATATAAGTTCTTTTAGTCACACCAAACAAGTTCTATAGCACACTTTTCAACATTCATTGTGACGGTGATGACGTCACTGCGTTACACAGTGAGCTGACCTATATTCCGCCAGTGCACGAATACGGTGCGGTGTAGTTACCGTAATCCTGTCAAACTTGGTTGCAGTGACAAATAAATTATAGGGTACTGACTGAATGACTTTTGATCATATCAGTGCTGTACAACTTTGGATTCACTGGTACATCCAAATAGACGAGTCCCCAGATGTGACGAGTAGGGTGTATGTGGGTGAATGTAGAAGATCAGACAACACTTATACACCGCTCGCCTAGCTCACTGTCTAAGGAGTAATACATCAACTCCAACAACCAGTATCAATCTCCAACAATACCATCATCTCAACCCATAACCCGTCATGGGTCGTATGGGTGCCATGGTGGAAGCATCAGCAGACAGGGTCCTCCACTGCTCTCTATTCTCAGCAATGCGTACAAGTGTGGAAAAACCGTGTCCTGCCCATTCTTTGATGTTATCAGCCCAGAATTTTCTTTGCCTTCCTCTTCTCCGTTTACCTTCGACTGTTCCCTGGAGGATTGTTTTCGAAAGGGAGTCATGACGAGTTACATGCCCAAACCAGGCAAGCTTTCGACGTTTCACTATTGACAAAAGTGGTTCTTGGTGGCCTGCATAGGTGTTTATGTTCTCTCTAACATAGACATTTGTTTTGTGCTCTTTATAGCAAATGCGCAAAATTCTTCTATAACATTTATGCTCAAAGCCTGAATCCTTCGCTCCGTATCTGCAGTGAGTGTCCAGCCCTCACACCCATACAAGAGAATAGATAATATAAGTGATTTGTATAATTTTATCTTCACAGGAAAACTGATGTTACTTTTCCAGATCACATTCAACCTTGTCATGGCAGCTGAGGCCATCTCAAGTCTTGTCTTGATTTCTTTACTTGATCTCCCATCACTACATATAGTGGACCCGAGATATTTAAAGGTGTTAACTTCTTCTAACGTTTGCCCATTTAACGTAATGTTGGTCGGAACATATTTCTTATGGCTATTCACCAATATCTTGCTTTTTTTAATATTAATTTCCATCCCATACGTTCTTGTTACTTTTTCCAGTCTAGAGGTAAGGTCTTGAAGTTCTGATTCTGTTCCAGCTATCAGATCAATATCATCAGCAAAACGTAGATTACACAGAGGTCGGCCTCCAATCGATATGGTTGATTTATAATCGTAGAGAGCCTCCTGCATAATATGTTCTAGATATATATTAAAGAGCACTGGTGACAGGATACATCCCTGGCGAACTCCTACAGTTGTTTTGAAAAATTCTCCAATGTCGTTGCTTGCAAAAACAGCACTGCTTGCGTCCTTGTATAGTGCTTCAATGATATCTATGATGTTGGTATTAAAATTGAATTTTCTCATTATTTGCCATACAAGGAGAAGAAATCATGAACATTTATACACATATACTTTACACATATTCTACTACTAAAAAAAAAAATCCTAAAAACCTCTTCTTTTTTTATGGTATAAATCATGTTGAAAAATAAAAAAAAAGATAACATGGGGGGGTTACTTGAGAAGAAAAAAAAAAAAACTGAAAAAAAAACTCCTGTTTGGGGGGGGGGGTGTCAATTAAATTGTTAAAAAAATACTGTCAGCACTTATAAAACAATGATAAACTCTATGAATAAAAAGTAATTTACAAAAAAAAAAAATCAAAATGAATTTTCCTTGGTTCTATTAGGTTTTTTTACTTTGCCATTAAATAAGCCTTCATGCCAGACTCGAAATAGCTAAATCTTCTCTTTCCTGGGGGGGTGTGTATAAGTTTACTACATCAAAAATTGGTTTTGTTTTGTGAAATCGATGAAGTTATGGTATAAAAAAAAAATTGATTTGGTTGTTGGGGTTTTTGTGGGGGGGGGTGTTGGGTGTTGATGCTGCCTGGTTAAAAAAAAAATTTTCCTTATTTTTTTACAAAAAAAAAATAAGTTTTTCTTATACTTGAAAAAAAAAATAGTTTTTTTTGGGGTGTTTGTCTTTTTAAAAAAAAAAAAAACAAAAAATAAAAAAAAAAAATATAAAAAAAAAAAAATTTTTGGTTTGGGGTCGGTTTTCATTTCTTTACTTAATCTGATTATACACTAAAGAATTATAAAAACAAAAATGAAAAAAAATAAAAAAAATAAAAAAAAAAAAAAAAAAAAAAAAAAAAATAAAAAAAAATTAAAAATTTAAAATAGGGTAAAACAAAAATTTACCTGGTGTTTTTGTTGAAAAAAAAATTTTAAAAAATAAACTTTATTCTATTTAAGCACATATTATGGCAACTCTTACACTTAGTGCAGCACACTACTAAAAAAAAAAAGAAACATTAGCAAAAAAAAATATACCTTCTTTTTTAAAATAAATAACGAAAAAAAAAATATAAATAAAAAAAAAAAAAAAAAGACCTAACTACCTTATTTATTCAACATACCTGATTAATACCTAGACTGTACACCTAGCCCTTAAAGAATAGTAATCTAGAAAAAAAAATTTTAAAAAAAACGAGCAAACACTAGAACATTACATACTAAGCACGAAAGAGTGGTTACAAAACCTAATTTGATAATACCTTAATATACGATAAACTGAAGTAATCAGTTATAATGAACACTAAATGTTTACAGAACCAATACATATACTTAAATTCCAAGCGTGTAGATCTGTTTATAATGTCCGCATACTTCTCATGTATCATGTATCATCCAACAATATATTATTTCACAAATAATAAGTCACAATGGGCGCAGGACCATTACATATATTGGAGACATCATTAATCCCGAGTATCCTGCAAACACTCTGCTTCTCGGAATAACTACAACCACAAAATAGACTACTTCATAAATAACTACTGCAACATCCACCCTTCTCTTCTCTATACTCTTCGCTGTCTACTGTCTACTCCACTCTCTACTGACCCCAACACACTACTGACTCAACACACATCTCTCTCTGACTGCCCCCTTCCATTCGTGTTCACCAAACACGTGAAAACCTTCCACGCTCCACTGATCTTCATTCACGCCTAACTATAGCTAGCAGCTTGTCTTGATCTCTGCTCACAACATTGCTTGTAGCTAAATTATTACAAGGCAAGCATTCCCAACTCACAACAACTCAAATGGCTAATAAACTCCCGCTGGAGCATGGGAACATTCGTACATGCAAAATACCCTCAAAACACTCAGTGACACCTTATATATGCATTACTTCTTCAACACTAGATATCTAGAGCAGGGTAGAAGCATAATTATTCTCCTTTTTTAAGTCTTTACAATGCATCTGGCCACTACTCACTGTGTAGTTGTGGCCCCCATACAGCAAGCACATGTCAAAGCACTACATGCGCTTTTGTTTTAGTGGTTTCTGTAACAATTTGTTTTACATAATACTTTTAAATGAAGTGTCATCTGTCACTGTTCTACAGATTTTGGAAGGCTATGGGCAGACAGAAAATTCAGCAGTCTGTACACTAACCATGTTGGGTGACTCTGAGCCAGGTAGGATGTGTGGTGGTAAATTCTGGTACTTTCTATCACTTAATAAAATATTGTTTGGCTTAGCTTCATTCTTCTTCTTCATACACTCTCAGAATGTTTCAAAGAAAGCAGTAGGTCAGCTTGAGGCTATTTGCATCTCCCTAGAGCATTTCCATCAATGATGCTTAGCTTCCAATACTTGAGACATTTTTGTAACCTCTAATTTAAACACTTTTTGAGCCAACAATCTCTCTCTCTCTCTCTCTCTCTCTCTCTCTCTCTCTCTCTCTCTCTCTCTCTCTCTCTCTCTCTCTCTCTCTCTCTCTCTCTCTCTCTCTCTCTCTCTCTCTCTCTCTCTCTCTCTCTCTCTCTCTCTCTCACTCACTCACACACACACACACACACACACACACACAGAGCAAATAACATCAGATAAAAGTTGTAATTCTGAAATATAAAACAAATGTAAAGGAAGCTTATTTAATGCATCAGAAAGAGGAGGTTCATTTTTGTACTGGATGTGAGAAGTTGCAAGTTAGAACACATTTTGGCAACAGGTAAAACTGGTACAAATAAGAGATGGAGAAAGGCAAAAGTAGAAGTTACTGATAATGGAAGAAAGTCAGCAGCTGAATTGATAAACAATACTAGAGACTATAACTGAAAGAGAAAGATGTTATCAATGCCCTTTCTTTCAAGGCATGAAGAGAAGAGTGAGAAATAATTTGCAGAGTCACTAAGTGTAACATATAATTAATTAATTAGGTGCTAAGCTCTCAAATAAGTACTATATATACTGGAGTAAAAGTCGAGAAATTTATTCTCATTTTGGACCTTAAAAACTTAACCCCCACCTTATAGTCGTTAAAAAAAAATGTTTTAATGAAACTAGTCAGTGTTACGAAAATCATAATATCGATCGATTCTCAAAAACAATTTCAGAAAATGGAAGCTTTAAATGTACCATAAATCTATCTGTAGCTCAGGTCTTGCCAAATACCGAGAGCTCGTTGCTTTTTGGCAACGTCCAACAACAGTATTCAGACTTTCCAAACTGGAGATTTCAAGCATTCTAAACAGGAAAAGGTGATAGAATTAGCAGAAAGACAGAAATTCCAATGCAATGCGGGAATTTGAAATTGACGAAAAACCTCGTCTTATAGTCAAGTCATTCATTTTAGAAGCATTTTAAGTCCTGACATCTTGGGATCGACTTATAGTTAGATCAATCTTATACTCAAGTATGGTAAGTTTAATCTATGAAGAGAACACTATTCATCTGCTGTACATTCTAAAAGACCATACCATTTGATTTCAGACCATGTCGGTCCACCATTGCCATGTAACATGATTAAGTTGATTGATGTGCCTGAGATGAATTACTATTCCAATAGTGACGCAGGAGAGGTATTGATCACTTTTCTTAAATGTCATTATTATAAAAGTACAGCGGTTCTGTCTGCTTTACAAAGTATATGCACAAATTAAGCTAGTCCACTAGTTCAGGTACGAGCATTGAGTGGCTTGCTTTTTTAAACAAAATTACTTAATTCTGAACCAGATAGTCAAGCTTCAGTCTGCTCAGCTGTAAATTGGTACCTGACTCTACTCTTGAGTTAGGGGAGGCAAAGGTAGCATGGAAGGGAACTGGTCACCCCCACCTCATAAAGCTGAGACCTCTAGTAAAGGTCAAATCTCAAACACTTCACCACCCACTGGCAGTATCTGCTATGGGGACTATCTTTACTGTTTACTAAATCAGGTAGGCTAACATTTGTTTACACATTTTCAAAAATGTTGTGGTTACCTGTACGAACTGGAGTAAGCTCTGAAAGTGGAAGTCTAACATACCAAGACTGGGTCTGGTTTTCTTTGCTGTTGTGTTAAATGTTTATTTATCTACTAGTCAAATCAAAGTCTATGTCGAGTTAAGTCGTATGTGTCTAATGTTTTTCTGCACATTTTGAGAATATTCCTTATATTTGCCACAGGAAGATGTTTTTGCATGTCAAAGTATATCATACTTATGTCATGGGAAGAAAATTGTTCTAATGTAAAATTAGTGGACAACAAATTTTGTTTATGAAAATCTGCTGAAATCCAACCAATTATTGATGCTTATAATTGATAAATGTTATTCTGATGCCATTTGTAGATACTGTTTTTTTTTTGCCAAACAGTTTATCTATTTGTAATTTTTATATTTTAGATTACTTAAATTCATGTGGTGTCATTTTAGTTTCGCTGGTAAGCTTATTATAGTCATTTGAATATGATATTTTCCATTTGTTTAGCATGTTATGAGAAGAAGGAAACTAGAATGTATATTGTGACAACAGGAAAGATTGAAGGAAATCGAAATAGAAGACGGCAAAGAGGGAAGATACACTTTGACATGATGGCATGGCAAGAAGTCAACAACAAAATTAGATCAACTTTACTGGAGACAGTAAGTTGTGGAGAGACATGATGGCATGGCAAGAAGTCAACAACAAAATTAGATCAACTTTACTGGAGACAGTAAGTTGTGGAGAGACATGATGGTATGGCAAGAAGTCAACAACAAAATTAGATCAACTTTACTGGAGACAGTAAGTTGTGGAGAGACATGATGGCATGGCAAGAAGTCAACAACAAAATTAGATCAACTTTACTGGAGACAGTAAGTTGTGGAGAGACATGATGGCATGGCAAGAAGTCAACAACAAAATTAGATCAACTTTACTGCAGACAGTAAGTTGTGGAGAGACATGATGGCATGGCAAGAAGTCAACAACAAAATTAGATAAACTTTACTGCAGACAGTAAGTTGTGGAGAGACATGATGGCATGGGAAGAAGTCAACAACAAAATTAGATAAACTTTACTGGAGACAGTAAGTTGTGGAGAGATATGGTGGCATGTGAAGAAGTCAACAACAAAATTAGATAAACTTTACTGGAGACAGTAAGTTATGGAGAGACATCATGACATGAGAAGGAAGTCAACAACAAAATTAGATAAACTTTACTATAGACAGTAAGTTGTAGTGACTACATGTCCGCATGAGTGCCCACCTATTGTACACAGTCGCGAGTAACTAATTCAAACAAAAAAAAATATTTTTGAACGGATCTTGTAACTTTCCTGTAAAACTACTAAAAATTAACCCAGACAACAGTAAGAGTTTTTTATATAACGTAAAGAAGAAAATTCGAACATGACATGAGTTTTGTAAGGGCAAACAATATATTAATAACTGCATGGAAAATCTAAGACTGCATGCAAAAATTCATGTCCATACAACAAACAGTTTTGGAGAAAATTGACGCTTTCTGTGGGCACGAATTTCCGAACGGACTATAATAGCTTCTCACAGTACTTTTCTTTTCAGTTTAATGTGTTTTTGTTATAGATATGTTTGAATGTAATAGCTTCTCACAGTACTTTTCTTGTCAGTTTAATGTGTTTTTGTTATAGATATGTTTGAATGTAATAGCTTCTCACAGTACTTTTCTTGTCAGTTTAATGTGTTTTTGTTATAGATATGTTTGAATGTAATAGCTTCTCACAGTACTTTTCTTGTCAGTTTAATGTGTTGTTGTTATAGATATGTTTGAATGTAATAGCTTCTCACAGTACTTTTCTTGTCAGTTTAATGTGTTGTTGTTATAGATATGTTTGAATGTAATAGCTTCTCACAGTACTTTTCTTGTCAGTTTAATGTGTTGTTGTTATAGATATGTTTAATGTGTTGTTGTTATAGATATGTTTGAATGTAATAGCTTCTCACAGTACTTTTCTTGTCAGTTTAATGTGTTTTTGTTATAGATATGTTTGAATGTAATAGCTTCTCACAGTACTTTTCTTGTCAGTTTAATGTGTTTTTGTTATAGATATGTTTGAATGTAATAGCTTCTCACAGTACTTTTCTTGTCAGTTTAATGTGTTGTTGTTATAGATATGTTTGAATGTAATAGCTTCTCACAGTACTTTTCTTGTCAGTTTAATGTGTTGTTGTTATAGATATGTTTGAATGTAATAGCTTCTCACAGTACTTTTCTTGTCAGTTTAATGTGTTTTTGTTATAGATATGTTTGAATGTAATAGCTTCTCACAGTACTTTTCTTGTCAGTTTAATGTGTTGTTATATGTGTTTACAGTTGTTATAATTGTATGTTTTTTTTTGATGTAATAGCTTCTCACAGTACTTTTTTTGTCAGTTTTTTAATGTGTTTTTTGTTATAGATATGTTTGAATGTAATAGCTTCTCACAGTACTTTTCTTGTCAGTTTAATGTGTTGTTGTTATAGATATGTTTAATGTGTGTTGTTGTTATAGATATGTTTATTTTCTTGTCAGTTTAATGTGTTGTTGTTATAGATATGTTTGAATGTAATAGCTTCTCACAGTACTTTTCTTGTCAGTTTAATGTGTTGTTGTTATAGATATGTTTAATGTGTTGTTGTTATAGATATGTTTAATGTGTTGTTGTTATAGATATGTTTGAATGTAATAGCTTCTCACAGTACTTTTCTTGTCAGTTTAATGTGTTGTTGTTATAGATATGTTTGAATGTAATAGCTTCTCACAGTACTTTTCTTGTCAGTTTAATGTGTTGTTGTTATAGATATGTTTGGATCCTGTAATGTAAATAGCTTCTCACAGTACTTTTCTTGTCTAGTTTAATGTTGTTTTTGTTTATAGATATGTTGTTGAAACAATGTAATAGCTTCTCACAGTTATGAGAGTTTAGATGTCACACGTTTAATGTTGTTTGAATGTTATAGATATGTTTGAATGTAATAGCTTCTCACCAGTACTTTTCTTGTCAGTTTTGTGTTTTTTGAACATAGATATGTTTGAATTTATGGGGGTAGCTTTTCGCCACAGTACTTTTCTTGACAGATTTTAATTCGTTGTTAATATGTTTTGCCATCTACCACACAGTCCACTAGTACTTTTTTGTCATAGCTTTTAATGTGTTTAATTGTTATAGATATGTTTGAATGGTAATGGAGGGGATTTTAGATCACCAGGTTTAAGGACTTTTTCTTGGTCAGGGTTTAATGTGTTGTTTTTGGTAAGTTTAGATATTTTGAATTGTAATAGCTTATCTCACAGTACCTTTTGTCAGTTTAATGTGTCTCATGTTTTATGTTATATGTTTTATAATGTGTAATAGCTTTTATTGTACTTTTATGTTTTTTAATTAAGTATGTTGTTATTGTCTTTGTGTTTTTGTTTTTTCTCACCAGTATTTTTCTTGTTTTATTAATTTTGTTATGCCTTTATGTTTGAATGTAACTTCTTTTGGTATTTTCTAAGGTCAGTTTCCTAATTGTTGTTGTTATAGGATTTGTTTGAAATGTATTTTCTCAGCAGTACTTTTTCTTGTCAGTTTAATGTGTTATTGTTATAGACATGTTTGAATGGTATAGCTTCTCACAGTACTTTTTCTTGTCATTTATGTTTTTTGTTATAGATATGTTTAATGTAATAGCTTCTCACAGTACTTTTCTTGTCAGTTTAATGTGTTGTTGTTATAGATATGTTTAATGTGATAGCTTCTCACAGTACTTTTTTGTTTGGGTGTTTAGTGTGTTGTTGGGAGTTTAATAGGATATGTGTTTGAATGTTTGTAGGTGGAGCTTATCACAGTACTTTTGCTTGTTCCAGTTTTAATGTGTTTGGTTTTGGTTTTTGTTTATAGATTTATGTTTGAATGGGTGGTTAATTTTTTGTTATTATTTTTATGTCATTGTTTAATGTGTTGTTGTTATAGATATGTTTGAATGTAATAGCTTCTCACAGTACTTTTCTTGTCAGTTTAATGTGTTTTTGTTTTAGATATGTTTGGGAATGTTAGGGGTTTTGTTTTTTTTTTTCTGTGGGTTCATTTGGTTACGAGTTTGTGTTGTTGTTATAGATATGTTTGAATGTAAATAGTTTTTTTATATACTTTTATGTTATAGTTTTAATGTGTTTTTTAATAGATATGTTTGAATGTAATGCTTCACTCACAGTAAGAAATCTTTTTTAATGTGTTTTTTGTTATAGATTTTTTATTAATTTTTACAGTTTTTTTGTTTATTTTTTTTTTTATGTTTTTTAATTTAGGGTGAGTACTTTTTGTTTTTTTTTGTTTTTGTTAGAGATTTGTTTTGTTTTTTTTTTTGTATAGATTTGTTTAATGTTTTTGTTATAGGATTGAATGTTTTGATTATAGTTTATTTGTTGGGTTTTTTTAATGTTTTATTTATGGATGGGGATTTTTGTTTAGTTTATTTTATAGTTAGTTTTTGATGATATATTTTATAAAGTTTGTTTATAGTTTTTGTTTTGATAGATATTTTAATGGGGTTGTTATAGTATGTTTTTTATGGTTTATTTGGGCCGTTTTTTGAATGTGTTTTGTTTAAAATATATTGGGATATAGATTTAGTTTAATGTGTTTTTGTTGGTATAGTTTAAATTGTTGTTTTGACAAGTTTATTTTGTTACTTTTTGTTAGGTAGTTTATTTATTTTGTTGTTATAATTGTTTAATGTGTTGTTGTGTATTATGTTTTGTTTATTGTCAGTTTAATGTGTTTTGTTGTTTTAGATTGTTTATTTGGGTTTTGTTTTTTATGATAGATTGGTTATATCGTTTTTTTTTTTTAAATGATATGGTTTTTTAAGATTTTTGTTGGTGATAAATTAGTTTGTTTTTTTTAGGGAATAATATGTAGGAAAGTGGGGTTATAGATATGTTTAATTGTTGTTGTTATAGATATTTTATGTTGAATGTTGTTGTTAGTAGATATGTTTAATGATGTTGGGGAGCATTGTTATAAGTTATATGTAAAAGTATTTAATGTGTTGT
This sequence comes from Oreohelix idahoensis, assembly GCA_024509875.1. Lineage (NCBI taxonomy): Eukaryota > Metazoa > Mollusca > Gastropoda > Stylommatophora > Oreohelicidae > Oreohelix > Oreohelix idahoensis. Next base: position 62,925 of record JAMPIV010021251.1, on the reverse strand, counting down.
TTATTTTTGGATTAGAAAGTTTAATGTAGTTGGTTAGTTCAGATATGGTTTTAGTGGTAGTGATTTTGTTATAGATATGTTTAATGGTTGAAATATTGTTGTTATTTTATGTTTAATTGTATGTTGTTATAATTGTAATTGGGTTGTTTTGATTTTTTTTGGTATAGTTTTGTTTATGATGTAAGTTTTGTTATAGATAAAATGTTTTGTTGGATTAAAGATTGTTTAATGTTGTTTTGTGTAGATATATTTTGGGTTTATGTTATAGATATGTTTTGTTTTGGGAGTTATATTTTAATTTTTGTAAGAAAGATAGGAGTTTTTTTGTTGGCCTTATACATTTTTTGATATGCAGATGGTTTGTTAGTAAGAAAGGGCTAATTTATTTTTTTATTCTTTTTTTGGTGATTTTTGGGTGGATTAAATTTTATGCTATATTGATGGCAGATGGGGAAATGAGTAAAGAATTGGCCAGATACTATGTTTGGATCACACAGTTATAAATGGCGATGGGTTATAGGGAATCCTATCATTTTTAAAATCTTTTTTTACTGAACCTGTTTTTTTGAGTTAAGAGTCATTGTAATCCCCCCCCCCCCCTCCCCAATGGAGTAACCCCCCCCACCCCCCCCCCCCCCCCCCCCCCCACCCCCTGCACTTTTGACAGAGGCCTGTACCAAATTATTCATGTGTTCTTGCGGCAATGCTTTTTTGTAGCAATTTTTGTTACATGATGACATTGCCAGCCTCATGCACAACCTCATCATGTTACATGATGACGTTGCCAGCCTCATGCACAACCTCATCACATCACATGATGACGTTGCCAGCCTCATGCACAACCTCATCACGTCACATGATGACATTGCCAGCCTCATGCACAACCTCATCATGTCACATGATGACATTGCCAGCCTCATGCACAACCTCATCATGTCACATGATGACATTGCCAGCCCCATGCACAACCTCATCATGTCACATGATGACATTGCCAGCCTCATGCACAACCTCATCATGTCACATGATGACGTTGCCAGCCCCATGCACAACCTCATCATGTCACATGATGACATTGCCAGCCCCATGCACAACCTCATCATGTCACATGATGATGTTCCCAGCCCCATGCACAACCTCATCATGTTACATGATGATGTTGCCAGCCCCATGCACAACCTCATCATGTCACATGATGATGTTGCCAGCCCCATGCACAACCTCATCATGTCACATGATGACATTGCCAGCCTCATGCACAACCTCATCATGTCACATGATGACATTGCCAGCCTCATGCACAACCTCATCATGTCACATGATGATGTTGCCAGCCCCATGCACAACCTCATCATGTCACATGATGACATTGCCAGCCCCATGCACAACCTCATCATGTCACATGATGATGTTGCCAGCCCCATGCACAACCTCATCATGTCACATGATGACGTTGCCAGCCCCATGCACAACCGCAACCTGTCACATGTTCACGCTGCCACCCCCATGCACAACCTCATCATGTCACATGATGACGTTGCCAGCCCCATGCACAACCTCATCATGTCACATGATGATGTTGCCAGCCCCATGCACAACCTCATCATGTCACATGATGATGTTGCCAGCCCCATGCACAACCTCATCATGTCACATGATGACGTTGCCAGCCCCATGCACAACCTCATCATGTCACATGATGACGTTGCCAGCCCCATGCACAACCTCATCATGTCACATGATGACGTTGCCAGCCCCATGCACAACCTCATCATGTCACATGATGACGTTGCCAGCCCCATGCACAACCTCATCATGTCACATGATGACGTTGGCAGCCCCATGCACAACCTCATCATGTCACATGATGACGTTGCCAGCCCCATGCACAACCTCATCATGTCACATGATGACGTTGCCAGCCTCATGCACAACCTCATCATGTCACATGATGACGTTGCCAGCCTCATGCACAACCTCATCATGTCACATGATGACGTTGCCAGCCTCATGCACAACCTCATCATGTCACATGATGATGTTGCCAGCCTCATGCACAACCTCATCATGTCACATGATGACGTTGCCAGCCTCATGCACAACCTCATCATGTCACATGATGATGTTGCCAGCCTCATGCACAACCTCATCATGTCACATGATGACATTGCCAGCCTCATGCACAACCTCATCATGTCACATGATGACGTTGCCAGCCCCATGCACAACCTCATCATGTCACATGATGATGTTGCCAGCCCCATGCACAACCTCATCATGTCACATGATGATGTTGCCAGCCCCATGCACAACCTCATCATGTCACATGATGAGGTTGCCAGCCCCATGCACAACCTCATCATGTCACATGATGACCTTATGTGACCGTGCAGGTGTCCCTACTAGTTGATAGCTATAACTAGGTGGCTGAGGCAGGCCTAGTTATCTATTATTTACTTTGTTTCTTTCTTCCAAGTGAGACTATTTCTCCTACTGGCCCCCTTGTTCCGCCAGAGATGATGATTCCTGGATGAGAATAGGTTCGTCTTTTGCTCAACCCAGACCACGTTCTTCCCTCCTTGGTGTTGTCTAGCGACTGATGCGTATAGGGTGTTCTATTATTTCTATCTTTCCTAATACTCAATTCTAATATCTCTCCATTCCTTAATCTCTTCTCACATCAAAGCAACTGGAGTGATGTGATTCAACTTCAAAAAGCAACTTTTATTTACATAAGATAATGCATGATCATCCAACATAATTCATCAGCTACAGTTCACAATTTCAATGTCCTCAAGTCTTCCGCTTGATTCAAACACACCTCTCAAAGCATAGTTATATATATAGTTTCTCCTGTAGCCTCTTGCGTATTTCATTATACCCCTGGCCTACCAAAATTCCTTCTCAAGTTCTACTATTTTTCTCATTTTTTTCTACAACAGTTCTTCTAAATCCTTGGAGTCATGTTCTCATCAAATCTCAACCAAGTTAGGTTTAACTCCTTTAAATGCAGCATATAAAATTCAATAGCTACACCTGAAATAATCAACCAATGTCCAACACCAAAATGGTCTCCACCATACTTACTCTAATATGAGAGAGCGCATGAGATGTTTCTTATATATCAGATTCTCTTGTGGTGGCGTCTTCATACTTACTCTTATATGAGAGAGCGCTTAATATGTTTCATAAATGTCAGTGCTGTGATCCCTTAGTTCGATACAATTTCGTTTAATGGCAATGCCTCATCTTCTTGGTATGACAGCCCATCCTGGCTACCTGATAATAAAAGTTATTTACTTTTTAAGCTTTAATATTGCTCTGGCTTCAATATTATCTTCTTTAGCTCGCTCCCTTAAATGCGAGCGTCGTAGCCTGCGACAAATTTGCTGAAAGTCAAGAAAATAGTTCAAAATTTCCTCTTACCATTTTAAACGAAGTCCAGCACCTATCACTGTCCTACTAACACCACCTATAAGCTAATCCTACGGTTGATCACACAAATTATTAATCAATTCTAAATGTTCTCCTGAATTCCTATTTCTAAGCAATTCTAAATCTAGCTATTTCTGTAGCCCTTCTGCATACCGCAGGTTTCACATTTCTTGAGAGCTCAGCAAAACTTGACTTGCTCCGTCAACTTCTCTGGTAGGACTGATCCCCAATCGTCCTTCAATTTCCTATCTGATGGTCCAAAGTTGTTTTAGTTAATACGATTGGTCCGTTGTTCAGTTCACTCACCTATCGGCACGCTTAATTCTAAGCTGTCAGCTCCGTGAACTGTGCTACATAACTGTTTATATTTCGCCCACTTTTTTCACGTGCGTTTCCCTATCCTAACTCACTAAACTTGTAAAGGGCGTTAATATTCATAGTTATTCCCCTTAGTACAGTAGAACTCCGTTTATCCGAACCCCATGGGACCGAGCATCGTTCGGATAATCAAATGTTCGGATAATTGGATTACATAATGTATCGAGTACATGTACACATATTTCTAAAAATAATTAACCATCACAAGGAAAATACACTATAAAACATATGTACTTGTACTGTAATAATAATACCCACACTGTATTAGATCACTGTATCACCAAAATCTTTTATTACACTGCAGTGCATGTACTACTTGTATTAATTATTTTTGTTGAGAAAGAGAAATGTTTTCAAAATAACATTACAAACGATTCAAAACCAGGCGCAACTTACGTATATATGTACTTGCACAGATGTAGCCCACTATTTAAAATAATGAGGAATCCTCTTTTGCACCAAACTGGATAGTCTCCTTTTGGCTGCTAAGTCCCGCATTCTCTTCAACAGCAGAAGCTGTGTAGGACAGCTGTCATCTTCTTGCTCGTACCAAGCCATCGCTGTTTCTAGTGCTATAAAGGCCTCTTCAGGACTTGGTCGACGTTTTGGTTTTTCTTCATAATCTACAAGTACATCATGTACTTCTGAGGAGTCTTCATCATCGGTCACTACATGTATTTGGTTTTCTTCTTGCACAAAAGACAAAATTTCTTCGTCATTCAAAAACTGAAAACCAGAATCATTATCATCTTCTAGCCACATGTGTGCATCATCTTTGTCACAGTCCGAAAATCCGGGCATTGCTTGAAACAATTCCACAACTTCATTTATACAATCATCATTTGTGTCCACTGCAGTAGTTTCATTTCCTCCTTTTTTCCCAAGCAATCTACTCCAAGCCTTGTTGAGATTATCTTGTGACAGGGTGGTCCAAGCATCAGCTAACATATAGCAGCAGTCTTTGAGATTAAGCTTTTTGGAAAACGCCACCACACTTTCTTCATCTTCAGCCAACAATAAACGACGCAGGACTTCCTTCTTGTACATCTTTTTAAGCTTTGCTATAACACCCTGATCCATTGGTTAAATCAGTGCTGTTACATGGGAGGCAGAAAAATTACTTTAAAATTTGCATCAACTGCATTCAATGTATCCTTCTCTGGATGAGATGGTGCATTGTCCAGTAGAAGAATTACTTTTCCAGTTTTCTTTTTCTTGTTCTCTCAACCTCTTCACATTTGGGATGAACTGATTTGTATACCAATCAAGAAATATTTCACTATTCATCCAAGCACTCTTCTGTGCTTTGTAACACAATGGGAGACATGTCACATTCTTTAAACAACGTGGTTTTTTGGCTTTGCCGATCATTAGCACCGGTAAAAGATGACTTCCACTGGCATTCGCGGCTACCAAAATTGTTACTCTCTCTTTGCACTTTTTAAACCCAGGGGCAGCTGCTTCGCGCTGAGATGCAAGTGATTTTTGAGGCAATGATTTCCAGTATAAGCCAGTCTCATCGGCATTATACACATCATCGAGTGAATAACCTTCTTCTTCCAAAAAAGCCAAGAATGTTTCTTTAAAATTTTTAGCGGCAGTTGCATCGCTAGATAAAGATTCCCCTTGAATCTCCAATTCTCGTATGCCATGAGATTTAAAGTTTCTTAACCATCCCTTGCTAGCCTTAAAGTCAGGAGGACCGTCAAGTTGATTGTTGAACTGAAGTGCCTTTTCACACAACAGAGAACCAGAGATAGGTTCCCCTTTGCTTCTTCTTTGCACAAACCATATATACAAAGCCTCTTCCAATTTCACATCTTTCGCATTTCTCATGGTTTTACGTTTCTTCGACCCATTTTCACTATCAAATTTCGATGCAAAACTCATAATTTTATCCTTGTTACTTTTGATGTCATAGACGGTAGCTTTCCCAACATTGAAAATCCTCGCAAGTGAAGACACAGTTTCACCTTGTCCTAGTCTCTTGATAATTTCTGTTTTCGTCTCAATTGACAAAACATTGCGGTTCCTTTTATATGCTTTAGGCCTACTGGAAGATGCCATATCGCACAGAGAAATACTTGTACACCAAAATTATTCTGCTGTAGTAGCAGACACAATTATTTTAAGTTGAACTGTCTGTTTAGCCAGTGTTCTACCTAGAACGCACACGTACACTGGATTGGTAAACCAGATATTAACTGACTTTATGGTCTAACTGACTTCCTGTACGTAAGCGACCGACCATTAGCCATCTCATTCTCTACAAATTGTTTGCACACATTTGAAGTTTGCCGCATCAAAAGATTCAGAATGTTAGTCTAACGTGACTGTGGCATCTGATTTTTTTTTTTTTTTATGGAAAAAGTGTTCGGATAATTGGATGTTCGGATAATTGGGGTTCGGATAAATGGAGTTCTACTGTACTATTTAACTTAGTTTCATTAATCCTTCTATATCTCTATTAAAACTGGTCTGATATGCAAATTTGGTAAACTCTAATGATATATACTTAGATTACTTTAAGGTCTAAAAAGGTTCCCTCCCTTACAAAAAACACTACATTTTCCTTCTTTTATCTCCCATGTTAAGAACAAATAAGTTATCACTTAGATTATTCTGATTTTCTAACCCATTTTTATATACTCTTTCATTTTGTTAACACCAAATAACTGTTCGACTGACTTTAACTTACAGTGTATTTTACACTGTACAACCACACGGTGACATATACGTCCCGGGGCCGTTCAAATGTATCCTGCAGGGAAACATTTGTGTTCTATCAAAAAAAAAACTATTATCTATTTACCCCACTAACATCTCTAATACTATTACCATAGACGACTCAAAATACAAGCAAATTAAATCGTAATAGTGAGACTATATTACAAACCTAATATCAATGCTACAACTAGAGCATCTCCTTAATTACTACTTCAACATAAATTCATTACATGAATATATAAAAGGCATAAATGAACATTGTATTTACTTAATTCATTACCATCATCTCTCAAACAAGTAGTACCCAATAATGCAACCAAGTTTTATCCCTTGTATCTCTACATAACCAGTGCTATAAAAAAAAAATATATATATATATATAGGGACGTTCATCTTCAGTGTAATTTTTGCTTAAGTCCATGAGTAAGTCTCCATATGACTAAGTCTGGATCATTTCTCATCTCTGTTCTCTTTTTTTTTTTTTTTCTAGTCCTGAACACCTCTATGCCTGAGATAGGTACATTATAGCAATTAACATGCACTTAAGGTACTATACATTTTTTTTTTTCCAATGTCAGTGTTGATCATGTAGTATGCCATATCTTGTACCTTGGGAAGAAGTCTATTAAGTTTCCCAAGACTATGTGTAGTTATTGTAGTTTGTCACACTCTTAAGATTATTTATGTCTATTCTAGCATCTCAATAACATCGTACTAAAAAACACGTAAACAAGCAAACATTGTACTTAATACTTCTCGAACATTATCATTATACATTCTATTTATATACATATATATATGGGCGACATGGTACTGCCTCTGGAAACAGAGGTTTGTCAGTCCTTAATATGTCTATAGTATCTGCCGTCAATGTCAGTATTCATTGCAACGGTCAGATAGGCAGAGTAGTAGGAATATAATATATAGCGTCACCAAGCATGCATTTAATTAAACATCCCCAAAGTGACAGCAAGAAATATGTGTTACTACATCAGGATGTGATGTGCTCGACTGATTCTAGCCTTTGATGCACCAGTCGAATTACCAGTCATGTATGCAACTAATCACGTGAAATCTTACCATCTGTCTTGGGGCGATAGTAAAAGACCTAAGTCACTATTGTCAGAGCAGGATGTGCTCGGCTGATGCTAGCCTTTGATGCATCTGTCGAAACCGTAAGCTCAGTCTGTTACTATATACATGTACCTCTGTATGTCGGAGTTAACCAAAATTCAAGACCAAAATGCCTCAACTCAATGCGGACATGACTATGTAAGGGTCATCTGTGTTGTATCTTACCCAACCAATAATTATTATCAATTGTGGAAGCATCTCATCTCGAAGTCACCTGTATAAACACTGTCATGTGGAATAAGGCCCTTTATCTACCATCTAATGTGCGCAGCTCTGAGGGAGTAGGTTATTTTTCTTTTTTTTTCCTTCAGTGCTGTAACACCCTGGCTTGGACTGTGACCTTTCTTTTCTATTTTTTTTCTTGTTGCCCTCTATGCCTGGTGGTGGAGAAAGTATACCTCTGAAAAACATGGACATTGCAAATTAACATGAAAATTTTTTTTTAACCTAAGTCTTGGTACGTCTCAACTTGTGAAGAAGCTTATTATTGTCTCTTTTAGAAATCTGTATCTTTCTTGCAATATTGTTCAATTGTTTTTATGAAATAATTTATTGTTTAATCTAGCTTCTCAGTTACGTTGGTCTCTTGTATAAACTATTTCACTATCACTCTGAATATCGCGAGAGTACAGTAGCTATCACTCATGTGCATGTGATCAAAGTCTTATCACTACATATAATGTTTCCTGTTTATGTGATTACTGTAGTTGATTACTATCTATACTGTTGCTCACCATTAAGTTTCTTCTACCTTATTTTCACCAAGTTAGTATATAATGTAAATGTGTAAGTGTACTGAGATGTCAACAACTACTTGAGTTTACCACTGAGACCTAATGAACTAACTAACCGTTGGATACCGTTGATTGGGGTACCTTGATTAAGCACTATAGCTGGGGAAGTGCTGTGAATTAGTACTATATATGCTGGGGAAGTACTTTACGGCGATTACACTGTTTGTATGAGTTTGGAGATCTCTTTTGCAAGCTCCATCAGTGTAACTTTCTCTACTGTAGAGATGACTGTCGTACTGATGAAGTTGATATCAGTTGTGATGGTATTTATAGTCGCTCTGCAGGAGGATGAGGACGAACGAGTTCATATGTTGTGGTTGTCAGTATGACAATAGCTTGTTTACTTGATGTTGTATACATTCTGAGTTTGGTGTTGGTAAAGTCGTCCATTCTTTCAATATCATCTTCCTTGCTATGTGTTGACAAGTTCTGATTGTATAAGTAGTACCATCTCGTCAGCAATATTGTTGCTAAAGTTTATAAGCTGTGCTGTAGGTTTTCGATGATGATGATAAGTTTTGTTGTTTCTCTGTGGTTGTAAGGATATCTCATCTTCATCATCCCAACTGTAGTATATAAGCTGGGGTTAGCTTGGCTAGTGGTTGTGGTTGTTGACTCATTCTTCCTTCTGTACGGCTCCGGTTCTGCTGCATAGTTCCATCTTGTTGCTTGTATGTCACTTGTCATCACGTGTTCGTTTCACATGATCACTGGGGATGCGACAGGTGTCACAGGGAATATGTTATGGCTGACGTAGGGATAGGGAATGATGGTTGTGACCATGTGATAACATTGCAAACACTGATGCGTTGTCTCTGTGTAGTGTGGCCAGACTTCTGATGTGATTCTCGCTTCTTTGTTTCTTCTGTAAGGCTTGGACTCCGCTGTAGTATGTCATTTCCCGTTGACTGCAAAGGTCTCCCATCTTCAATGTCCCGACTTGATCGTCTAGGCTGATGTCAACTCGTGGCTGGTAGTCATGGTTGGCTTCTGTTTCCTTCTGTAAGGCTCTGTTTCTGCAACTTGTTTCTTCTCATCGGTTGTGGATGTCTGTTCTTCATCTTGATACATCTGAGCTTGCTTGGCATTTCTTCTGTCATCACATGTTCGCTTCACATGATCACTAGGGTTGCAACAGGTGTTGCAGGGAGTATGTTGGGATTAACGAAGGAATAGGGAATGATGGTTGTGACCATGTGACTAACATTGCGAACATTGATGTGTTGTCTTTGTAGTGCAGGTAGACTCCTGATGTGATTCTTGCTTCAGTATTTCGTCTGTAAGGCTTGGCTCCGCTGTACTGTTTCTTCTTGTTGATTGTAAAAGTCTATTATCTTCCATGTCCCGTCTTGATCATATAAGCTAGGATTAACTTGTAGCTGATAGTTGTAGTTGATACTTTATTTCATCCCATAATTGCTGTCTTCTTGTGGTGCTTCATCAAAAATCTAAGTCTGTAGTATTTCTGCCGTCGTCCCCACGACTTACTTTTTTCCGTCGTCACCACGACTTTTCACAAAAATTTTCTTGCCGTACTATCGCGGCCTCAAATGTACGTCTTACATCTCCTTTACTCGACTCCCCTACTGCAGTACCCTATTGGTCAGGTGTACTCAGTTGTCTGTTGTGTGCGGTATAGACCAATTATACTTAGGCTTCTCAAGACTAAGTTGCCGCCGCCATTTTGTTTATGTATATATGCTATGTCGTTGCTCACATAGTCTCCTGCTACTCTCTATTTGCTTATAAGCTCCATCAACTTCAACATACGAGCCTCTCTGGCTCTTGGATCGATAATCTCGTCGATCCATATCTCTTCGTCTATTATTATCTCTATGTGTCAGCCTATCTCGGCTCTTAGATCGGAAATCCTCTCGATCTGTATCTGTTCTATCATCACTTCTATTTCTCAACTCCTTAAATTTTGTATCAATATATTCGCACTGTGCAGCTACATCTTCCCTTTTCTCCGCTGCACCACTATTTCTTGCCTTATTCTTCTTGACTGTCTTCATACTCCTCTTGCATCACATCAATCAGAAGCTGTCTTCCTCTACGGCTTCACCAAAACGTCTCAGTATTAACTTCTTTATCATGGCCTCTCTTCTTTGAAGTGCCTCTAACGTTATCAGTTTATCAATATCTATAATTGCTTCGTCGACACTTTGTTTCTTTTTGCTCCCTTCTTCTTCTGCTTCTCTATCTCTCGAATTTGTCTCAACCTCTCCAATTTTTTCTGCACTTCTATGTTCCGCTCTTGCTGGACATCGTCCACCAGCTGGCATACTTCTTGCTCTCTTTGTGATAAGTCTACATCAAGCTTCATTTGCAGTCTTCTGTACACCAAGTCTGGTACCCCTCTGGTGCTGAAGTAGTCATATGTTATGATGTCTCTTATTGCTTCTTTTAACTCATTTACGCTTGGTTCGGCCATCTTATTGTTTACCTCGGCGATATCTCTCCTATTACTAGTCTCTCGGCTCTTGGATCGGTATTCTCTTCGATCCGTGTTTCTCCTATTTTCATACTCCTCTTGTATCACCTCTTTCACCAGTTGTTTTACCTCTGGTTTTCTTTTAGATAAGTCTATATCAAACTTCATCTCTAAAAATTGGTGCACCTGCTTTATTGTCAAGGTGTTAAGGTCGCATTGTCTTTGGATACATTTTATTTCTTCCTTCAACTCCTTGTGACTTGGCTTAGCTACCTTGTTAACTTTCTTCTCCTCCGAACCACTGTTAACCCTGTGTACTTTCTTATCTACTTCCCGTCTCTCACTCCCCGAGTTCCTCTCAGGTTCTATGTCACTACCGCGACTTCTAATTATACTCCTATCTCTCCTATTACTGCTACTATTTCTCTCCTCCTCTCTTCTCTGCCTCTCTATCTCATGTAACTCTAGAATTTTCTGAACTTGTCTGCTCCTTACTTCTTCAACTGTGTATTTCGGTTTCTGTTTTACTGTTGCACCTTTCGTTTTCCCTGAGTTCCTCTCAGGTTCTATGTCGCTACCGCGACCTCTGATTATACTCTTATTTCTCTCCTCCATTCTACTACTAGATCGGTATCTTCCTCGATCCTTAGTAGTTTCTCTACTTCCACTACTAGCTTTATTATCTGTTTGTGTTGCTGAATCTGCAACTTTATTCTCTGTTTGTATTGTTGAATCTGCAACTTTATTCTCTGTTTGTGTTGCTGAAACTGCAACTCTATTCTCTGTTTGTGTTAATGAATCTATATGTGCTGATGCTGTAACTTGCTTCAGCTCTGGAACAGGCATATGACTTTGCGCATTCAGGTCAGTTCTTTCTGGATTCTTGCATGTGACATCTCGTTTCTTATCTTGCACTTGATCTTGAATGTTACTTAGACTTGACTTTCCCATCTGAAGAAGTAATGTCTTTATGTCTTGTAGAACACCGATTCCTTTTGACACTAGACTGTTCAGCATCTCATCAGCAGTGTCTATCTCTGAAATATTTGCAATGGTTTGCTGGACTTTTCTGCACCGTTTATCTTTCTTCATCTGTGCTTGGCTCCATAGCATCGACAAGAATGTACTTGGTTTAATAACTGCACTGTCATTCTTCACTTCTTCTTGTTTGTTGTTCTTTTCTAACTCTTCAAACTTCCTCTCTAAATCTGTGCAAAGTGTAGTTATTTCTTCTCCTTCCGTTATATCACTATTTCTTTCTTCAGATGTCAGGTTTTCTATCTTATCGACCATTTCAATATTGTACGAATCAGGTAAGTCATCTGTTTGTACTGCGACATTTTCTTTCTGAGGCTCTATTCTAGCAACTACAGGTTCAGTTCATTTTTTTAAGTTTAATCTTGGTCTTCCTTCTTTGACTTTGAATGGTTGTAGCTTGATTTCAACAATCTCCTTTATTTCAATCTTATAAACTTTCGCAACCAATCCATCGACTATTCTTATGCATGGGAAATCGACTGCATAATTCCTGCAACGTTTTAGCTCAGAAGCAAAGTCTCTCAATGCTATTCTTTTCTTTCTGTTTTGTATGGTTCTTGCGCAACTCTCCATGTTTGAATGTCTCTTTACAATTATTTATTCTTCTCTGTGTCTTCTTGTTCTGATGGTAGTGGCTTATATAGACTGTTGTTGATGTTGCTCCATCTCTCCTTGTGATGTGGCCATGTCGCTGTAGGAGGAGTGGTCACGGCGCCAAATTAGTCTTATGTGACCGTGCAGGTGTCCCTACTAGTTGATAGCTATAACTAGGTGGCTGAGGCAGGCCTAGTTATCTATTATTTACTTTGTTTCTTTCTTCCAAGTGAGACTATTTCTCCTACTGGCCCCCTTGTTCCGCCAGAGATGATGATTCCTGGATGAGAATAGGTTCGTCTTTTGCTCAACCCAGACCACGTTCTTCCCTCCTTGGTGTTGTCTAGCGACTGATGCGTATAGGGTGTTCTATTATTTCTATCTTTCCTAATACTCAATTCTAATATCTCTCCATTCCTTAATCTCTTCTCACATCAAAGCAACTGGAGTGATGTGATTCAACTTCAAAAAGCAACTTTTATTTACATAAGATAATGCATGATCATCCAACATAATTCATCAGCTACAGTTCACAATTTCAATGTCCTCAAGTCTTCCGCTTGATTCAAACACACCTCTCAAAGCATAGTTATATATATATAGTTTCTCCTGTAGCCTCTTGCATATTTCATTATACCCCTGGCCTACCAAAATTCCTTCTCAAGTTCTACTATTTTTCTCATTTTTTTCTACAACAGTTCTTCTAAATCCTTGGAGTCATGTTCTCATCAAATCTCAACCAAGTTAGGTTTAACTCCTTTAAATGCAGCATATAAAATTCAATAGCTACACCTGAAATAATCAACCAATGTCCAACACCAAAATGGTCTCCACCATACTTACTCTAATATGAGAGAGCGCATGAGATGTTTCTTATATATCAGATTCTCTTGTGGTGGCGTCTTCATACTTACTCTTATATGAGAGAGCGCTTAATATGTTTCATAAATGTCAGTGCTGTGATCCCTTAGTTCGATACAATTTCGTTTAATGGCAATGCCTCATCTTCTTGGTATGACAGCCCATCCTGGCTACCTGATAATAAAAGTTATTTACTTTTTAAGCTTTAATATTGCTCTGGCTTCAATATTATCTTCTTTAGCTCGCTCCCTTAAATGCGAGCGTCGTAGCCTGCGACAAATTTGCTGAAAGTCAAGAAAATAGTTCAAAATTTCCTCTTACCATTTTAAACGAAGTCCAGCACCTATCACTGTCCTACTAACACCACCTATAAGCTAATCCTACGGTTGATAACACAAATTATTAATCAATTCTAAATGTTCTCCTGAATTCCTATTTCTAAGCAATTCTAAATCTAGCTATTTCTGTAGCCCTTCTGCATACCGCAGGTTTCACATTTCTTGAGAGCTCAGCAAAACTTGACTTGCTCCGTCAACTTCTCTGGTAGGACTGATCCCCAATCGTCCTTCAATTTCCTATCTGATGGTCCAAAGTTGTTTTAGTTAATACGATTGGTCCGTTGTTCAGTTCACTCACCTATCGGCACGCTTAATTCTAAGCTGTCAGCTCCGTGAACTGTGCTACATAACTGTTTATATTTCGCCCACTTTTTTCACGTGCGTTTCCCTATCCTAACTCACTAAACTTGTAAAGGGCGTTAATATTCATAGTTATTCCCCTTAGTACTATTTAACTTAGTTTCATTAATCCTTCTATATCTCTATTAAAACTGGTCTGATATGCAAATTTGGTAAACTCTAATGATATATACTTAGATTACTTTAAGGTCTAAAAAGGTTCCCTCCCTTACAAAAAACACTACATTTTCCTTCTTTTATCTCCCATGTTAAGAACAAATAAGTTATCACTTAGATTATTCTGATTTTCTAACCCATTTTTATATACTCTTTCATTTTGTTAACACCAAATAACTGTTCGACTGACTTTAACTTACAGTGTATTTTACACTGTACAACCACACGGTGACAGTTGCCAGCCCCATGCACAACCTCATCATGTCACATGATGACGTTGCCAGCCCCATGCACAACCTCATCATGTCACATGATGATGTTGCCAGCCCCATGCACAACCTCATCATGTCACATGATGACATTGCCAGCCCCATGCACAACCTCATCATGTCACATGATGACGTTGCCAGCCTCATGCACAACCTCATCATGTCACATGATGACGTTGCCAGACCCATGCACAACCTCATCATGTCACATGATGACGTTGCCAGACCCATGCACAACCTCATCATGTCACATGATGACGTTGCCAGCCCCATGCACAACCTCATCATGTCACATGATGACGTTGCCAGCATCATGCACAACCTCATCATGTCACATGATGAGGTTGCCAGCCCCATGCACAACCTCATCATGTCACATGATGAGGTTGCCAGCCCCATGCACAACCTCATCATGTCACATGATGAGGTTGCCAGCCCCATGCACAACCTCATCATGTCACATGATGAGGTTGCCAGCCCCATGCACAACCTCATCATGTCACATGATGAGGTGCATATGGCTGGCAACCTCATCATGTCACATGATGACGTTGCCAGCCCCATGCACAACCTCATCATGTCACATGATGACGTTGCCAGCCCCATGCACAACCTCATCATGTCATTTATATATTATAAATTAGTCGTCTCTGACGACATTCATGAGGTAGCAGTAGTCCTCCACTTTCTGTCTCTCCTCAGAGACCTCCACTAACGATAGTTATTTATACAGGGTGTTGCAAATAAACAAAAGAAGACACAGTTTTAATGCTTATAAAGTCTTTATACAATGATATGGAATTTAGAAATTTTATAAGAATGGAGTTGAATTGTGATACTAGATGGCAAATAAGCTTGCTAAGTGCTAGTGTGTTCCGTAGTTTATCTTTTAATTTTTAATTTTTTAAAATTATTTATTTATTTTTAAAAACTTTAACATGGATTGTTGTAGACAGCAGTTATCTGCATAAAGAGAGGTGTAATTTGTTTTATTCTCTAAAATACAGAATGGCACACTGAAAGTCATTGATAGAAAGAAGCATATTTTTAAACTTGCACAGGTGAGTACATTGTAAACTGCATGAGTTTCTTTGTTCTTTTTATTTTAATTTCTTTAAAATTGCTTGTTCAGTTTCTTGTCAGTGCTACAGAACTTAATGTTCATAACCTGCATCATATAAAGGCTATTATGTCATTTGTACAAATTCTTAAGCTTCACCAGCTATGCATAGTTTGACCAAACTAACTTGCATTATAGTACAGCTCTTGTGTGTGAGAGGGAGTGAGAGAGATAAAAATACTTGTTTACCTGGGTGGTATCCCAGGAATCTGAGGAGAGAGAGATAAAAATACTTGTTTACCTGGGTGGTATCCCAGGAATCTGAGGGGAGAGAGAGAGATAAAAATACTTGTTTACCTGGGTGGTATCCCATGAATCTGAAGAGAGAGAGAGATAAAAATACTTGTTTACCTGGGTGGTATCCCAGGAATCTGAGGAGAGAGAGAGATAAAAATACTTGTTTACCTGGGTGGTATCCCAGGAATCTGAGGGGAGAGAGAGAGATAAAAATACTTGTTTACCTGGGTGGTATCCCAGGAATCTGAGGAGAGAGAGATAAAAATACTTGTTTACCTGGATGGTATCCCAGGAATCTCTGAGGAGAGAGAGAGATAAAAATACTTGTTTACCTGGATGGTATCCCAGGAATCTGAGGGGAGAGAGAGATAAAAATACTTGTTTACCTGGATGGTATCCCAGGAATCTGAGGAGAGAGAGAGATAAAAATACTTGTTTACCTGGATGGTATCCTAGGAATCTCTTAGGAGAGAGAGATCAGAAAACTTGTTTACCTGGGTGGTATCCCAGGAATCTGAGGAGAGAGAGAGAGAGAGATAAAAATACTTGTTTACCTGGGTGGTATCCCAGGAATCTGAGGAGAGAGAGATAAAAATACTTGTTTACCTGGATGGTATCCCAGGAATCTCTGAGGAGAGAGAGAGAGATAAAAATACTTGTTTACCTGGATGGTATCCCAGGAATCTCTGAGGAGAGAGAAGATAAAAATATTTGTTTACCTGGGTGGTATCCCAGGAATCTCTGAGGAGAGAGAGATCAGAAAACTTGTTTACCTGGGTGGTATCCCAGGAATCTGAGGGGAGAGAGAAGATAAAAATACTTGTTTACTTGGATGGTATCCTAGGAATCTCTGAGGAGAGAGAGATAAAAAAACTTGTTTACCTGGATGGTATCTGTTGCATATGGTTTTCTTTCTTCTTGTTTGGTTTAGTTTAGTTCTTGTTGTATAAAGTATAGTTAAAGTTCATAACATCATGCTGACAACACGAATGGACACGGGTATGGTCATCACAGGACATAATTGGCCGAAGAACACAAGACATCTTGTAGGGGGTCCACGATACATTTCGCTTATCATTTATTCAACTCAGGAACAATGGCATAGTTGGAGAATCTTGAATGAAGTCTCCTCAAAATATACATATGTATCATCAGTCCATAAATAAGGCATTCATAGTAGTTAGGCATCAGTATACATCGTCTCAATTATTCAGTCCTGGCCACTGTACTAAGAGGTGCTTGTCAGGCAATGACACCCAAGTAATATGGGCCAGAAAACATGAATATAAAATACTTGAGTTATACTTCTCTGTAAGAGGTGGAACTTCTGTATAAGTTCAAGACCATCTTAGAAAACATAGTGGCTGCCTTCGAAGTTAGTTTATGCCACTTAAATATATAATATTCCTCCACAATTCTGGGAGCTTGAAAAACACATCTTACTTAGACGACTTGAAGTATACGAAAGGCCACGAATATTAGCCATTAGAATAAATTAGCGCAAAAGCGTTACGTCATTGACGACCGGTGACGTATTAAATATGCAGCGTTCAATATAAGTTAAAAAGCATGCAAAAACATTGAGTTACCACAAATAGACATATTGCCTCAATAACAATGGCCAAATGCCTGTGTGTGGCAATAATACATAATATATTAACATTCGTTCTTTAACAGTATCCCAGGAATCTCTGAGGAGAGAGAGAGATAAAAATACTTGTTTACCTGGGTGGTATCCCAGGAATCTCTGAGGAGAGGGAGAGATAAAAATACTTGCTTACCTGGGTGGTATCCCAGGAATCTCTGAGGAGAGGGAGAGATAAAAATACTTGCTTACCTGGGTGGTATCCCAGGAATCTCTGAGGGGAGAGAGAGATAAAAATACTTGTTTACCTGGGTGGTATCCCAGGAATCTCTGAGGAGAGAGAGAGATGAAAATACTTGTTTACCTGGGTGGTATCTCAGGAAATTCTGAGGAGATAAGAGAGTTAAAAATACTTGTTTACCTTGATGGTATCCCAGGAATCTCTGAGGAGAGAGAGATAAAAATACTTGTTTACCTGGATGGTATCCCAGGAATCTTTGAGGAGAGAGAGAGAGAGATAAATAGACTTGTTTACCTGGGTGGTATCACAGGAATCTCTGAGGAGAGAGAGAAGATAAAAATACTTGTTTACATAGATGGTATCCCAGGAATCTCTGAGGAGAGAGAGAAGATAAAAATACTTGTTTACCTGGATGGAATCCCAGGAATCTCTGAGGAGACAAAGAAGGAATAGGCCTACTGAGAGGGGACTAATGTAAGGTTGTGAATGGGGGCTAGTAGCCTTGTTGTGAGAGGGGACTAATGTAAGGTTGTGAATGGGGGCTAGTAGCCTTGGTGTGAGAGGGGACTAATGTAAGGTTGTGAATGGGGGCTAGTAGCCTTGTTGTAAGAGGGGACTAATGTAAGGTTGTGAATGGGGGCTAGTAGCCTTGTTGTGAGAAGGTACTAATGTAAGGTTGTGAATGGGGGCTAGTAGCCTTGTTGTCAGAGGGGACTAATGTAAGGTTGTGAATGGGGGCTATTAGCCTTGTTGTAAGAGGGGACTAATGTAAGGTTGTGAACGGGGGCTAGTAGCCTTGTTGTGAGAGGGGACTAATGTAAGATTGTGAATTGAGGCAAGTAGCCTTGTTGTGAGAGGGGACTAATGTAAGGTTGTGAATGGGGGCTAGTAGCCTTGTTGTGAGAGGGGACTAATGTAAGGTTGTGAATGGGGGCTAGTAGCCTTGTTGTGAGAGGGGACTAATGTAAGGTTGTAAATGAAGGCTAGTAGCCATGTTGCAAGAGAGGACTCATGTAAGGTTGTAAATGGGGGCTAGTAGCCTTGTTGTGAGAGGGGACTAATGTCAGGTTGTGAATGGGGGCTAGTAGCCTTGTTGTGAGAGGGGACTAATGTAAGGTTGTAAATGGGGGCTAGTAGCCTTGTTGTGAGAGGGACTAATGTAAAGTTGTTAATGGGGGCTAGTAGCCTTGTTGTGAGAGGGGACTAATGTAAGGTTGTGAATGGGGGCTAGTAGCCTTGTTGTGAGAGGATACTAATGTAAGGTTGTGAATGGGGGCTAGTAGCCTTGTTGTGAGAGGGGACTAATGTAAGGTTGTGAATGGGGGCTAGTAGCCTTGTTGTGAGAGGGGACTAATGTAAGGTTGTGAATGGGGGCTAGTAGCCTTGTTGTGAGAGGGGACTAATGTAAGGTAGTGAATGGGGGCTAGTAGCCTTGTTGTGAGAGGGGACTAATGTATGGTTGTAAATGGGGCTAGTAGCCTTGTTGTGAGAGGGGACTAATGTAAGGTTGTTAATGGAGGCTAGTAGCCTTGTTGTGAGAGGGGACTAATGTAAGGTTGTGAATTGGGACTAGTAGCCTTGTGGTGAGAGGGGACTAATGTAATGTTGTGAATGGAGGCTAGTGCCTTGTTGTGAGAGGGGACTAATGTAAGGTTGTGAATGGGGGCTAGTAGTCTTGTTGTGAGAGGGGACTAATGTAAGGTTGTGAATGGGGGCTACTTGTTGTGAGAGGGGACTAATGTAAGGTTGTGATGGGGTCTAGTAGCCTTGTTGTGAGAGGGGACTAATGTAAGGTTGTGAATGGGGGCTAGTAGCCTTGTTGTGAGAGGGGACTAATGTAAGGTTGTGAATGGGGGCTAGTAGCCTTGTTGTGAGAGGGGACTAATGTAAGGTTGTGAATGGGGGCTAGTAGCCTTGTTGTGAGAGGGGACTAATGTAATGTTGTGAATGGAGGCTAGTGCCTTGTTGTCAGAGAGGACTAATGTAAGGTTGTGAATGGGGGCTAGTAGCCTTGTTGTCAGAGGGGACTAATGTAAGGTTGTGAATGGAGGCTACTTGTTGTGAGAGGGGACTAATGTAAGGTTGTTAATGGGGGCTAGTAGCCTTGTTGTGAGAGGGGACTAATGTAAGGTTGTGAATGGGGGCTAGTAGCCTTGTTGTGAGAGGGGACTAATGTAAGGTTATGAATGAGGGCTAGTAGCCTTGTTGTGAGAGGGGACTAATATAAAGTTGTGAATGGGGGCTAGTCGCCTTGTTGTGAGAGGGGACTAATGTAAGGTTGTGAATTGGGGCTAGTAGCCTTGTTGTGAGAGGGGACTAATGTAAGGTTGTGAATGGGGGCTAGTAGCCTTGTTGTGAGAGGGGACTAATGTAAGGTTGTGAATGGAGGCTACTTGTTGTGAGAGGGGACTAATGTAAGGTTGTGAATGGGGGCTAGTAGCCTTGTTGTGAGAGGGGACTAATGTAAGGTTGTGAATCGGAGCTAGTAGCCTTGTTGTGAGAGGGGACTAATGTAAGGTTGTGAATGGGGGCTAGTAGCCTTGTTGTGAGAGGGGACTAACGTAAGGTTGTGTATGGGGGCTAGTAGCCTTGTTGTGATAGGTGACTAATGTAAGGTTGTGAATGGGGGCTAGTAGCCTTGTTGTGAGAGGGGACTAATGTAAGGTTGTGAATGGGGGCTAGTAGCCTTGTTGTGAGAGGGGACTAATGTAAGGTTGTGAATGGGGGCTAGTAGCCTTGTTGTGAGAGGGGACTAATGTAAGGTTGTGAATATAGGCTAGCAGCCTTGTTGTGAGAGGGGACTAATGTAAGTTGTGAATGGGGGCTAGTAGCCTTGTTGTGAGAGGGGACTAATGTAAGGTTGTGAATGGGAGCTAGTAGCCTTGTTGTGAGAGGGGACTAATGTAAGGTTGTGAATGGGGGCTAGTAGCCTTGTTGTGAGAGGGGACTAATGTAAGGTTGTGAATGGGGGCTAGTAGCCTTGTTGTGAGAGGGGACTAATGTAAGGTTGTGAATGGAGGCTAGCAGCCTTGTTGTGAGAGGGGACTAATGTAAGTTGTGAATGGGGGCTAGTAGCCATGTTGTGAGAGGGGACTAATGTAAGGTTGTGAATGGAGGCTATTAGCCTTGTTGTGAGAGGGGACTAATGTAAGTTTGTGAATGGGGGCTAGTAGCCTTTTTGTGAGAGGGGACTAATGTAAAGTTATGAATGGGGGCTAGTAGCCTTGTTGTGAGAGGGGACTAATATCAAGGTTGTGAAAGGGGGCTAGTAGCCTTGTTGTGTAAAAAAAATGAATGACAGAAACAACAAAGATAAACATGCAGGCTTGCTCAGGACCAACTGGAGCGTTAGCCTTGTGCTCCATAGGGAGATGTTTTACCTGACTTGTTCTAGTGTAGGACAGTTCATCGCCTGTAGAGATGTGTGCAGGTCAAAGACCAAAGAGAACCTGAAGAAGAATGGTCAGAGTAGTCAAGCCTGAAGGGTAGAGCTGAAGAAACAGCCCAGAATACAGATTGGTTGATAGCAACATTTGCATCCCTGTGCTTTATTAGGAACAACAAAAATTTGTGATGATGATTTTCTGTTATTGTTTGACTTGCCTTTTACATTTTTTATAGGGAGAATACATAGCTCCGGAGAAGATAGAAAACATTCTGGTACAGTCACCTTGGGTGGCTCAAGCCTATGTTCATGGTGATAGCCTGCAGGTGAATTAATAGTTTAATAGCTGTAGTGCAGCATAGACAACCAGGTTCACTAAGCTGTCTCAGGATCTACCTTGATAAAAATGATGTCTGCAGGGTTGTATGGAAAATCTGTTTCTATTGAAAAATAAAAAGCTTTTAAATGTCTTACATTTCTTAACATGGGTGAAGCTGCCTTGTACTTTTAATCCTGGGAACACCGGGCTTTGACATGCTTTTGGAAGAGGGCTAGTCTGAAATTCTCCTAGCTTAAAAATTCTTTGTCTTTTCACTCCATCACCTAAAGATCTACCAGATCATTCCTTATGATCTACCATTGATCGTGATCAACTGGTTGCCAACCCCTACTCTACAAGTATACTAAAACAGTAAGCATATATCTGCTCTATAATGTTCCTGAGGTTTTATATATGATCTACACATCTTCTGTTCTTTCTAAATCCTGCTTGTTCCTTCCTCAGTTTGTGGTCTACTGCTTTTGAAATTCTCTATAATTATCCTGCCTAGTATTTTGCTGGGAACTGAGAGAAGAGTGATTGCTCTCCAATTATTGCAGTCTGCAAGATCTCCCTTCTTGGGCAGTTTGACAATTATTTCTTTGTTCCACTCCGTTGGTGTTGTCCCTGTTTTCCAGACTTATGCAAAAAGTGGTTCTAATAGTTCTGCTGCTAGCTCAGGGTCTGTCTTAAATATCTCTGCATTTAAGTTATCATGGCCAGGAGCTTTTCCATTCTTTAACCCTTTGATTGCTGTGATAATTTCTTCTTTTCGTGTAATGTATGTGTTAACATCTAGATCGTTTTCAGCCTCAGGAACATTCAACTGTGTCTCTGGTGGTTCCTTGTTCAGAGTTTCTCTGAAATGCTCTGCCCATCTTGTTTCCTGTCCCTGTCAACATCTCATCCATAGGTCAACATTTCTTTTCCTCTTCCGCTCGTTTTTTGTGAATAATTTGTTATGTATCCATGTAATATTGTTATGCTATTATATTCACTTTAAAATATTATTATATAATGTAATGTATTTGAGAATGTACACACATACCACTGTACTTTAGAAATGTGAGTCGTGAGAATGTACCTGCATACCACTGTACTTTAGAAATGTGAATGTTTTTGTTTGCTTAAATGGGATGATGTATATGAGAATAAGCAGATATTACATAATTTTTTTTTTTTTTGAACTGCTCAAAGACTTTACATGCCACAGAAGTGCGTAAGAAAGTGTTATTATTATTATTTAATTTTCCACCAAGAATGTATGGATATAAGTGAGAATGTGTTTGTGTAATTTTTGTATTGATGATTGATGTTAAAGTTAGTTGCTAATCCTTTACAGGACGTGGCAATCAACCCCAGCTTTTATTGGCTGTTTTGTGATTTTTCTAGGCAATTTTCTCATTCAGTAGTTTGCCATTGCTTTCTTAACGGTACGGCGCTTATACCATTGTTAAAAATCCACACAAAGCGATCTGCTACCAAACCGCCTGCAACAGGTTTCGAACCTGGTATATCTGGATTATGAAACTGCGTTCATATCCATTAGGCCACAGACGCTGATGATGATTGATGACATTAAAAAATACAGATTAATTGTAGACGGTTTGACCTCATGAGTGAGTGTCGGTATACATAATTCTTTATTTTTATTTATTGTTTGTTTGTTTTATTTTATTATTACTTTTTTTCCCAATTATTATCTTGTTTGTTTAAAAAAAAAAACCTACTCATTTTTTATTATGATTGCATACTGTAAATGAATGCTGTTATGTTAACTTTATAATGTTGCATGCCTTTAAATTAATGCTTAAAGTATCATGTAGGAATTAAAGGATATAGTATGCAAGATAAATGAGAGTGGAAGGGCAGAATGTTAGACGGGCCTGTGCGCCCAATTCTTAACCCTTTGAAAATAAAGTTTGTTCGTTCCCTCTACTGTCGTGATGAGATTTCCTTGCCTGTCTCTTACTAATGTAATATTGTTTACACCTCGTTTTCTGCTGATGATTTTAGTTATTTTGTATACTGTGCTTTGTTCATTTCTCAGTGCTGCCTCTTCTGCCTGTCTTGCAAGATCGTCTAGGAAATTTCTTTTGTTGGCTCGGTTTGGCATTTAACTTCCTTGTCCAGCTGACTGTACTGTTCGCTAAATAGTTGCTTTAACCTGGGGGACTTCGCTTCTGTTCTCTTTCTTTTCATTTCCTTTCTCATCGTTATGGTGTTTAATGTTTCTGGTGTTATCCAGTCTTGTTTCTTCCTTTCTTGGAATCCCAAGCATGATTTGCTGCTTTCCTTATATGCTATTGAAATGGTGTTGAATTTCTGGTCTATATCATCAGTCAATGTCTTTTCATGACTTTTGGCAAATTGATATCGTTTCTTTATATCAGCCGCAAAAGCTTTTCTGGTAAGGGGCGTCCTTCAATTTGCTGATGTCAAACCAGAGCTGGTCAAGACCGCACTCCACCTCCACGTGGTGGTCCTGGAAACAGTCTGCAGCAGTGCAGTCTGGCTGAGCGAGTGCGGATCGCAATGGGAAGGCAAACCCGGTCCCTAAAAAATGCCGTGCTGAAGTCGGATGTGTCGACCGAAAGGTGCAGATATCACAGCTTAGGTGTAAACAGACACAACGCAACCACCGTCCTTTTCAGGGCGAACGAGGAAGAAGAAGAAGAAGAAACCTTTTCTGTGTAGTTCAGTTAGTCCAGCCATTCTGAGTTTCACTTTTGCTACTACTAAATGGTGATCACTTCCCACATCTGCACCTCTTCTTACCTTCACATCTTGTAATGCATGTCTCCATCTACCAATAATCATAATGGGGTCTATCTGGTTTCTGTCCCGACCATTTGGTGTTTCCCATGTTAATTTGTGAATTTCTTTGTGTGGGAAAAGTATTCCTCCAATGACCAAGTTGTTAATGCTACAGAAACTTATTAATTTATCCTCGTTTGCTGTTCCGCTGCCACATTTTCCCATTACTCTTTCATTATATGTATTGTATGTTCCAACTTTCACATTGAGGTCTCCCATTACTAAGATAAGATCGTGTCTAGGTGTGTCTTCCATTTCTTTTTGCAGTTGTTGATAGAATTCATCCTTGACCTCTTCATCGCTGACATTCGTTGGTGCATAGCATTGTATTATTGTAGTGTTGGTGAATCTCCCTCTCAGTCTTATTCTTATCAGTCTGTTGTTGATGGGTTTCCATTCCAGTAATGTCCTTTCTATTCATTTCTGCAGAATAATGGCTACACCTTCATTGTGCTGTCCATCCTCTCTTCCAGAGTAAAGTACTGTTTCTCCTGTTGCTGTTTTAACTTTTCCTGTCCCTGACCATCTGCTCTTGCTTATTCCTAGAATGTGTAACCTATAGTTTCTCATTTCCGCTGTAACCTGTTTTAGTTTACCCGTCTCGTTAATTGTCCTGACATTCCAAAATCCTATTCTTGTTTCACGTTTTGTGGTCAGGACGTCAGTTTTAGTGTCAGTGGCTTCCTTTCGGCTTTCACCACTGACAGTCATATGAGCCTCAGACTCCGGATGTCTGTCTCGCAGCAAAGTTTGTTCATTTGTTGTCGTTTCCGTAACTTCGTTTCTTTTTACATAGACAGGGGTGTCAGCCCTATGCTAAAATCCCCAGCCTGGAGGACCAGGGTGTCTGCTTTAGCCTGACCCCTGCCTGCGCAAACCTGTCCAGCTTGGTAGAACCTTCCAAGAGTAAAACTCCCGCTGGCATAGCTCTGGGGGTAATCAGGGTACACAAGCCGCCATACCTCAACAAGGTATTGACACCAGTGATGGCAGAGACAGCTGTACATTAATTTCATTGATTTTGAAAAGGCTTTTGACAGTATACATAGGGACAGTCTATGGAAAATACCGAGGGCTTATGGAATTCCAAGCTGCATAGTGTCAATCATAAAAAGCCTCTATGCCAACTTTACGTGTAGCGTTGGGCAGAGCAACCTAACCTTTGAGGGATGCCCCTTATCAACCACTCTATTTTTAACAGTCATAGACTGGGTGATGCGCCAGACAACAGAGGGCAGTCCAAGAGGAATAAGATGGACTACATTTTCTACATTGGAAGATTTGGAATTTGCAGATGACATTGCACTACTAGAACATTCACATCAACACATCCAGGAAAAGACGGATAGACTTAATAAGTATAGCCAGCAGGTGGGCCTGAACATCAATCTAAAGAAGACAGAGGTCATGATGCTCAATATGAGCAATCTTGAGCCCATAACAGTAAGGAATCAGCAACTGGAACAGACAGACACCTTCACATACCTAGGATGCATAGTATCACCAGTCGACGGAGCAAGCAAAGACATCAACAACAGAATGAACAAAGCAAGAACAGCCTGTTTTAGTCTAAACAACATCTGGAAGTCCTCTCAATATAGCATGAACACAAAATTAAGACTATATGAGAGCTGTGTACTTTCTGTGCTTCTCTATGGTGCGGAATGCTGGAAAGTAACAGAGAAGGAAATGTCGAAATTGTCCTCTTTCCACACAACCTGCCTAAGAAAAATTGTCTGAATCATTTGGCCGAATACCATCACCAACCAAGAACTGCTTACTCGGAGCAAGCAAGAGGACATGCACACCATCATAACTAGCAGATGCTGGAAATGGGTTGGCCATGTCCTCAGAAGAGACCCGATGCCATCACAAGAACAGCTATGCTATGGACCCCTGAAGGAAAACGAAAGAGAGCCGACCGAAAACAACTTGGCGGAAGACTGTGGAGGCTGAGATGCAAAGAATGAACCAGAGTTGGGGCACTGTACGAAGGATGGCCACCGACCAAGCAAAGTGGAATCAATTTGTTGCTGCCCTACAAGAAGCCACCAGGCGTAATGGCCACTGACTGCTTTGACAGTCGGCGGCTAAGGATAAAAGAAGAAGCATATATCTGGCATATATACATAAAAATCTGTCTTCTTTTGTTAATTTGTATTTTTCTTGTAATTTAGTTAAGAGATTATGATTTGCATCTTTAGACATGTAGACTAAAGCTATGGCTTTTTAAAAAAATGGCTTGATTTTACTAGTTACAAATTGTCCTGTTTTGGTTGGTTTTTGGCTGGTGTTGAGACATAAAGTAGTCCGAGGTTTTCTTGTGCAGACTTTGAAGCAGTGATTGTTATTTAGCTAAGGGTTTAGAACTTGCTGTGTTATTTTAGCGTGATCTGGTAGCCTTCATAGATGACTTGTAGTGCCTCTAGGGAAATGTGTTGTTGCTGAGACAGGATGTTGTAGAATCGATTCAGTCAGTAGAGCTGTATGCTTCACACTGCTGCCCATTATAAAATTTTGTAGGTAACATGTATGTTTTGGAAACTGCAACTCTTAAGTTTTGGTGTCACTTCATTTACATATGTGGTCTGTGTAATCATTTGATGTTTGTACACCTCCAGAGATCAAGCCCACTAAGTTACCAGGCCCCTTCTGTGACTGAATATAGGCCGCGGATGAGCTATAAAATTTAGATACAAGCCGCTGTTTTTCCGAATTTCGTGATTCATTCACCACATCAAATAAAACAGGTTCCTAACTGCTTTGGTTAAGGATGAAAATTTTATTCAGACATTATTTCTGATCATAGAGTCAAACACAAACCTAGAAAGCTCAGTGATAACAAGAAAGGAATCTTACAATATTTTCATGCGTCCAATGGGTCAAAGTTTAGCTGAATGTCTAGAATTTTATAGGCCTATTGAATCACATGAGTAAGGAAATACCTCGTCAAGTGACTTTTTTTCAAACATTATAGAGCTGGGATTGAATTTTTAAAATCTTAATCGGTTAATTAAATTTCTTTAGTCGAAGATTAACATTTTTTTGGACATCAGTTTTTTCTGTCTTCAGTTTTCTTTTTTTGTTCTCCCTTACCCCTGAGGATTCCAGAACAAGGACTGCCTTGTAATGCTATCAGTAGATTTCATCAGTGTGTGTCTGATCATCTTCTCATCTCCTGTTCCACTGGAACCTGTCTGGTTCTTGTCTTCCACATTGGTGATCTTATCATTTCTTTTGTGGAAATTCTGTTTGACCAGGCTTTTATTTGAACACCTTCTTCTTGTATATGTGTGTGTGTGTGTGTGGAAGTCTCCCAGATATATAGAATATGTTGTTTTTATTTATTACTGTTTTAGAGATAGTTTTTTGCAGATGTAGAATTGTGTTTTGACCATGATCTTTGTGTATCGAAGTTTGCAGAAGTAGAATGTTCTTTCACAATAACCTTTATGCACTGAAGTTTGAAGATGTAAAATTTTCTTTTCTCCTTGACCTTTATGTATTGAAGTTTGCAGAAGTAGAACTTGCTTCTGCGTGACCATTTTAAAGCATGACAATTTTTTATTGGTGGAATCGCCTTTTAAAATTAACACATTAACTACCGCAAACCGCTGTCAGCGGCTCACAAAATAAACACATTTGGACCGCAAGCCGCTCAGAGCGCCAATCTAATTTTAGTAATAAAACGAATGAAAAATGTACTGAAACACTTTCTGATCTGGTTTAATATTTTAAGTTGCCATTAGAAGACAAATTCCCAAAGCATGGTTGTTATAGAACACTGGAAAATTGATATTATGTTCATATTTTTCAGCGTTTTGGGTTAGTCACCAAATCGTGCAAAACTCTTTACCGTGGCAACTAGTGATAGAACTACAAAAAATGCGTGTACATCTCGTCTAACGGCTGAATAGGCTAGAAACTTGTTTCAACAATTGACTGATAGATCTAGCGACGAGGACAAGAGTGAAAACCGTGTGCACATTGATTGAAACTGTGATTTTGATAGAGATGGGGCGCAAGCAGTTATAACAGTGAAAATATTGCAAGTCCTCAGCCATCGGAGGGCCGTTAAATAGCAACAACCTCTATTAGAGTTACAATCTGTGCTTATTGTAATAGTACATTCATTTATCTTTAAAATGACGTGTAATTCATAAAAATCTGTAAATAATTACAAAAACTACAGCTTACATTGTGCAAACACCTACAGGATGAAAATGGGAAAAAAATTTAATTCGGCCACAGTGTGTTTTTCAATTCGGTAGTTAATGTGTTAAGAAACATTTTCTGACTTGGATTTACCAGAGTCACCTTTCTTAGCAATTTGTATCCGTTAATTTTCACTCCTTTTCTATGCTGCTTTCATGCGTTGTTCGTGGCAAAAACTCTTTGGTAGTAACATTTGTCCTTTGCCTCAGTAAGACTTCTTCTTTGATCCTTAGCTGCCGACCCTCAAAGCAGTCAGTGGCCATCATGCCTGGTGGCGTCTTGTAGGGCAGCAACAAACTGCTTCCACTTTGCTCGGTCGGCGGCCATCCTGTAGCAAGTTTAATTTGCTGGAGAAGTTAAGATGTTATAATAGAATGATGTATTGCTGTGGAAGTGTCAACTGTGTGAGGTCAAGCTATGTAAGACCCCGAGTCTAATAGTTGATGATGATGGTGATGAATTCTCAGGGTACCTAACGCTACCTCTCTAGATCTCACACGTGCTGTATTTTATTTCTAGTGTCTGGTGTTTGATGTGGCTAGTGTCTAGGGAATGAAATGAAAATGATTGTACATCAACACAACATGCTATAACTCACTATAATTAAAGGAATACGTCTGTGGTTAAATTTTTGAACATTAATTCTTTTTTTGTGTACAATTTTAATCTGCCTGTCCTGCAATCTCTTTTGGACAGGTCTTTTGAAACTGAGGAAAATATATCTTACAAATGTTAATAAACCAAAGGGACTCTTTGTCCTATAACGATAAACTATAATATTCCTATAGGTGTATTCACAGACTTGTCAATAAAATATATAGTAGTGTGAGTCATGTATTTGAGGAGCTGTTGTTGTCATCATGCCCCGATCATTATAGTTAATTTTTGGGGAAATCAATTTATTCACAGATGAAATGTCAGAGTGCCCAGATTATGGCACATCACCTTAGATTCTGAATGTAGATTCACTCATACAATACTGCTCTGCATATAGCGTCAGCTCACAGAAGCTCCTTCTGGCTTACAGTATTCAGTAAAAACTTTCACTTGAGACTTTACTGTCTTCTTATATATATCATCAGGTTTCCTGTCACCGGCTGGTAACAGGAAATAAAACCCTGCAAACAAAAGACACCCTCGCCTTTTCACATCTGGAATATACTTCAATTAACTAGTTACTATATGCTATGATGGGGTCAGCCTCGTGTGCATACAAATGCACCAGCCCCTAATTCTTATGACTTCACATCCTACTGTGACCACACCTCAGGTCCATATGGCGGATACGCCACTGTCATTTTACATAGTTGTCTTCAACACAATTTAATTGGAGTATATATGTATATCTCCTTCTTTATGATTGTTCTTTTTTTTTTCAAAATATAAACGCTCTAGGCATGTTGATCAGTGTTCATGAAACACAGAGGCTTGCTAATATGTCTGATCTAATAATGATAATAATAGTCATAACAATATGCAACATTCAAACACAATTCAATTTGAGGACTCAATAATTTTTGCTCCCGGCATGTCCTTCACTTTTCCCAATAGCAGTATCTAGCTTTTGCAGTTTTATTAATACATAATAATAAATCACTCTCCTTACCACAATTCAATGAAATATAAACACACAAGCAACGATGACTGGCAGATATGGCACAAGTTTTTCCTGCCGCTGTCCAGACTGTTAGAATTTTATTTATTTATTTAAAATCAACACTTCTGTTCTCATCGTCCCTTGGCAAAGAATTTCTTTCAAATGGCCAATAGCCTTGTAAGCTTTTGCTAATATCAATTTGGACTGGCCAATGAAATCAGGCGACTACCAAATTTTTAATTTAGTTTAGAAAAACAACACCCCAAACATACTATGTGTTACGTAGTCTGTTGGTCAGTCTGCCTATGCTATGACACTGCAAAAATATGTTTAGTTTTGGGCTAATATTTTCTACCTCTCCCTGCCTCTTGGCGTTAACCAATCAAATTTGAATCACGCCAATGCCTCTTTTCAAAATTGTGTCCCAAAAATGTTACCAATAGATGAGCAAGAACGATAGTCTGTTTGTCACACTGTCCAAGAATATATAGTATTTCTACAATATCTTAGTTATTACTCGTCCGATGTTTTATATTAAAACATATTATTGACCAGAAGACTAAGCTCTATCTGTCTATATAAGTTTTATGTCAGTCTTTAGTGTCGTTAACATTTTTGGGTTTTCTTTTGCTAAACCACAAATTTTACTAAAATATATTCTTCTAAGATTGCTCTAAGTTATTTTTAATGACCATGGAAGATTTTATAGGTAATATTATCAATGTTATCCTTGTAACCATTCTTTTTAGTTTATTTTGAAAGTCACAATAAGTTTCAATTTCAATATCGGTTTACTCCTTTTCTGCTCTTTCCATAATGTATATTTGAATCGTAGTTAACTGCGTGCCTAGCCTAAACGAGGTGGCGGGTAACAAGCAGTAAGGATTTCTCATGCAATAGTATACAAATTCAAACCTCGGTTACCATGCGACTTGGATACAATACAATTCATTAGTTTATTTCTTCTCTCACTCTCTTCCTCCCTTTCTATCGCTCCAACGCGAACGAAACCAGTATTTGTTGCACGCAACTGTTTCATGTTAGTTTCAATTTCTCAAGGCGGAGTGACGAAAACGCGGGCGGGTTTTGGGATAGGCTAGTATTTTGCTTAGCACGAACACTTTTAAATTACAGCTCGACTCAAGGCATAGGTGAAGATGAAGGGCAATAAACACGGGCTTGTAATATTTTTTACTACTTTTAATTATTTAATTAATTACACTGGCTAACAAAAAAAAATTTTTTTTTCTTTCTCTAACATTTCTATATTTTTCTGGTCAATTTTAATGCGCTGTTTTTAAATCTGCAAACCGTTTTTCTCTATCAGGTCGGGATCTCTAGAAATATGCAATTGAAGTTTTTTAACAACGCATACAGTATTACAACATCATTCGTACAAGAAGTATAACAGTTATGTAGGCTTGAATTTCTCTGCAGTCGATTTACGTTGGTGAATGGCATGTGGTACATTGCGATGAAGCATCCAACAATAATTGGCAAGCATGGTCACATTCCACCGTCCTTGATAAGGTGACTCCATTACGGCGATATCTTGATGGAATCATTCTCCATGTTCATCGCTGACTTCGCCAAGGTTGTCAGGGAAAAAGTCAAGATGCGAATCGAGCAAATGGATTTTGAGGGACATGTTACAGCCCATAATTCTGTATGCATCTATGCACTGCTTAACAGTATGCACATAGTCTACAGATTTGTGATTTCCCAGAAAGTTATCGATGATCGATTTGAATGCCATCCATGCGCGAAGTTCACTACCATGTAACAAGTTCTCGAATTGTTTGTCTGCAATAACTTTCCTAATATGAGGTTCTACAAAGATACCTTCCTTTGCCTTTGCATCGCTAACATGCGGAAACTTTTCTCGAAGATAAGTGAAAGCTTTGCTCGTTTTATCTAACGCTTTTACGAAATTCTTCATGAGCCCCAACTTTATATGTAACGGTGTAATGATGCTGTCTTTGTTAACTAATGGCTCGTGTATTACATTTTTATGCCCGAGCTGCATACGATCCCTGATAGGCCACACCTTTCTTGCACAATGTTCCTGTCTGTTGCGGCTGTCCCATTCACATAGGAAGCAACAAAATTTAGTATACCCAGTCTGCATGCCCGTGAGAATTGCAATGACCTTTAGGTCTCCACAAATCCGCTATTGGTAGTCATTGTACTTTATTTTTGCCAAAAGTATAGCCATATTGTCATAAGTTTCTTTCATATGAACAGAGTAGGCGACTGGAATTGATGAAAATAAATTTCCGTTATGCAATAACATGGCTTTTAGACTAGTCTTGGAAGAGTCGATGAAAAGTCGCCATTTGTTGACTATGTGCTCATGACCGAGCTGCACCATTAGACCGTTTACATCTTTGCAATAGCAAATGTCATCATCCATCTCGAAGTATTGAACAAGTTCTCTGTGTCTATGACGAAATTTAGATATCGGAGTATTGGGCGCTAAAAGATTCCATTCTTTGAGTCGCGAACCGAGTAATTCCGCTTGATAAGAGCGAGATCACGTATTAGATCTGAAAGTTCTGAATGGTTAATTAAGTGAACACCATCATTCACCGGTATATAATCCAAGTCAGAATTAGTTTCAAAAGCACGTAAACTATCACTTTCTGATGGTTCATTCACGTCTAACGGATATTGTTCTGGTGGAACTGGGATCGGACACGTGATTGGATCATGAGGCACTGGTTTCGAAACCGATTCAATATTTGGATAAACCACAGACTTTCTAGTTTTAAAAGTGAAACCATGGATATTTGTCAAGCAGAAGTAACAATCAGTAGCGTGATTTGTCGGTTCACGCCATATTACTGGCACTCCAAAAGGCATCGACTTATGCTTCGGCGATTTTCGTAACCAACCTGCCAATGTATTTGCACAAGTCGAACAAACTGCATTTGGCTTCCAAGATTTATTTGCATCATCAACTTTCGAATCGAAATAAAGTTCATATGCTTTCTTTAGTAATGGTGTAAAGTTTTTCTGGTGAACACGATCGGTAAAATATCCGCACACGTAACAGAACAGATCAGCCGAATTTCTACAACTTCTAGAAGCCATATTTCGCTCAGAATTATTTCAAAATACAGTAACTATTTGAAAAATAGCGTAACATATGTCATGCATCTTTTAGCAGTATAAAAAGTAGAATTATTTTGCATTTTATTAATTTTTAATAAGTTATATAGTAAAAATGAAACGGAGCAAATAACGGTTTCCTAAAAATATATTTATTCACAAATATCTTAAGAACCCGACGTGATAGAGATAAACGGATTTCAGATTTGAAATCAGCGCAAGAAACTGACCTAAGAACACTTATTCTTATATAAGAAAGAAAAATGTTGTTTGTCAGTGTTATTAATGTACTTTTGATTAAGGGTATCACTGATCTCATCACACATCCCCCCTGTTAAGAACATGCACCCACGTGCAAGTTTAAAATCTGTGATACACATTAGATCAACTGAACTCAACAAAGCCTTACTCGGCCTTTATTATCGTAGATTTCTGCAGTGGGGTCATTCAAAGTAGGCACTACTAACGAAGGTTGCCCCAGACCTCTGCAATCCAAGAATCTTTTTTCAGCTGCAGGTGTTACTGCCTGTCTACTGCTGAATTATTGATCAATGTTCACCATTTCTCTTCTCTGAGTCTTCATTGACATGTCCAGAGGTTCTTAGAATTTCCTCAAGGTTGCAATCGTTGTAAGGAATGAATCTATAACATGGTGATAGCAGAGTTATGTAGAGGATCCAGTAATTCCTTTATCAGCCTGGATAAAACACTCAGAGTAATTTCAATCCCAAAAAGCAACATTTGAATTCAATGTGCTCCTCTCCGATGTGCACACAGCCATCTAGTGGTCTGCGCTCTGGCTTGACTTGAATTTGGAAACACCCTTTAATAATATTCATATATGATTCCATAAGGTGTCACTCAAATGGAGGCCATAGTCACCAACTGATTTCTCCGCCTAACGACAATTTGGTGAAATAATAACTAATGTGGGGAAACGAATTTCTGCATCAGAAATCAATTCGCCCTTTTAGCATTGCTATACTATGTGGGTGATCTCCATCCAATGTCCGTACAATACTTCCAATTGGACTGGGTGGGGCCGGTTAACTACCACTGTCACCGGTGCCCTTATAATGCTAAATTAATAGCCATATTGTGAAGCGATTTGAGCATTTTCCCAATTCCTCAATCGTCCACTCCCCACTTTTCTTACGTTAACTTTTTGTTTCGGTTTCAATTTTGGCGGATTATCTTCAATGCTAATCTTTTCCAGTTCCCGGAATGCTGCATCAAATTGATCAGGGGATGACTGGTCTTTGTTTATGTTTTCTCTGGGTGCCATACGCAGAGTTGCCAATCTAAATATTTTTGGGGAAGACTGTTTGTGGGAAGGTGCATACCTATCCTCTGTGTCTACCCTATTATGTTTGTTTTCCTTTTGATTTTTAGGCCCATGTTTTTCAGAATGCTTGGCTGGCATCTGTTTATTAGTTTTCCAACATGTGGAATTTACCTAGCAGCACTGGTCACAGGCCTCAACAAATTTTTCAATATCTTCAGCTACGCCTGGCCAGAAATATGTCACAGATGTCCTTTGATGGGTGGTTCCACTCCTATGATGTCCTCCGTCTGGTACAACATGTGCTTGTGCCATCACGTGTTCCCTATAACTCCAGGGCAGAACTAACTGTCCATATCCATTGGGTCCTGCTCTAGCTTTGCTGTAGAGCAGTCCCTCCTTCAAATAAAATTGTCCTTTTCTAGGGTGAGTATGGCTGTTTGGCAATTTGCCAAAGCAAGGTTTTAATGATTTGTCCTTTGCCTGGGCCTTTCTCATCTGCTTAGGATGAATGTGTAGTGGTGGTGTTTCCTCCTTGCTAGGGATCGACCTGACCTGAAGCGTGGCCATTACCACAGGTTTTACAGGGCTTCCTAAAAACACGTATTTCTTTCCTAACACCAGCGGGTAGTTAGGGTCGTCACACATGTCTGCTCTAATCACTCCTTCCACGTACCTAGTCTTGACATTGATCTCGGCTACGGGAAGTGTCATGGTAGCTGTTCCCTTTAGGGCCCCTTGTATTTCCACTTTCTCTGTGGTATACTGGTCAGGGTGCACCAGGGTTGCACTCACAACAGAGTCATATTCCAAACCGGAATCGTAAAGGCACCTGACTCTGGCACCATTACATGGCACTTCTTCACAGATGGGGGGATGATGAGGTTCATGCTGTTCTGTAGGCAAGTCCTTCTTTCTTCCCTTGTCCACTGTTATCATGCATGTCGCGCGATATGGAGGAACTTTCCTACCACATTCAATTGTATTATGATTATTCATCCTACATATTTTACAATATTTTCCTTCCTGTCTAAAGGGTCTCCTGTCATTGAATTGCGAGTTTCTATCTCTATGGTCAATTCTTGGCCTATCAAAGTTGGGTTTACCTCGGTTACTCTGATCTCTATTATCAAATGCATTTGAGTTTTGTGGGGCTTTATTGTTATCTATATGTTTCTTTCTTGCGCCAACTACTTCTGCCTGGGCCGCCTGATACCTCTCAGCGACATTAAGTACCTCACCCAACCTCTCTGCACTTTGTTCCATGAGAAACTTTCTCAGGTCTGGAGCCATGGACTCTCTCAATTGCTCTATCATGATCATTTTTCTAAGATCTTGAGTTTTCCCCAGAGCAGTCCATTTCTCCAAATAGGTTTCCAATCTGGCAGAGAATTGGTGGTATGTCTCCCCAGACAAAAGCTTGGCATTTCTATACCTCTTTCTATAAAACTCACCATTCTTCTCGTATCTAATCAAAAGAGCCTGCTTTAACAAGTCATAGTTGTCTCGGTCATCCCTGCTCATTTTTGCAAAAACTTCATAAGATGCTCCCCTAAGACCCTGGGATAACTTTAGACTCCACCTTTCTTTTTCTAACCAATAGGTTGTAGCTAGTACCTCGAATCTGCTTAAGAATGACTCTATGTCATCATCTTTTTCAACAAAATGATCTAAATGAAACCCCATGGCTGAGCTGGAGCTCCCCTGACTGGCAGTAGCATCAGAGGTAGATGGGCTGTGACCATTTTCAGGAGCATGGCCTTGCAATTCCAACTCCCTTAGTCGTAGCTCGTGCTCCCTCTGTAATCTTTTATCCTCTTTTTCTGCTTCCCGTTCTGCAGACAATCTCTTTTCTTCTCTTTCTGCCTCCCGTTCTGCAGCCAATCTCTTTTCTTTTCTTTCTGCCTCCCGTTTCTTAGCCTCGGCCTCCAATTTCTTTTCTTCAAATTGGAGCCGTTTAATCTCAGCCTCCCATGCCCTTGCCTCTTTGTCAGCCTCAATTTTTAACCTTTTAATTTCTTTATCTGCTTCAATTTGTAATCTTCTTTCTGCTTCTAACTTCCTATCTTCTCGTTCAATAAATTTATCACACTCTGAGGTTACATACTGGACCAGCTCTGGCCCATCCATGCCCATCTCTCTGGCAGTCTGCACAGCAGCAGATCGAAATTTGGCCAAGTCTGCCATCTGATCAATTCTAAAATGTTCTAACTCTATTTCTAAAATAAGTACAACTCTAATTAATTATTCCAGGCTCTGACAATTCATCAATTTCCCAAATCTTGGGCAATATTAATAATGGGGATTCCCTGGGTTAAATAGA
Organism: Oreohelix idahoensis; assembly: GCA_024509875.1. Taxonomy (NCBI): domain Eukaryota; kingdom Metazoa; phylum Mollusca; class Gastropoda; order Stylommatophora; family Oreohelicidae; genus Oreohelix; species Oreohelix idahoensis. Next base: position 26,175 of record JAMPIV010021251.1, on the reverse strand, counting down.
AATGATGTTAATAATGCTAAATCCCAGAACAGGACCCCAATTTACGTAGTAATGTTATGAGAATTTAAAAATCCCGGAACGAGCGTCCCAATTTATGTAGCAAGTTTAATTTGCTGGAGAGGTTAAGATGATGTATTGCTGTGGAAGAGTCAACCGTGTGAGGTCAAGCTATGTAACACCCTAAGTCTGATAGTTGATGATGATGGTGATGAATTCTCAGGGTACCTAACGCTACCTCTCTAGATCTCACACATGCTGTATTTTATTTCTAGTGTCTGGTGTTTGATGTGGCTAGTGTCTAGGGAATGAAATGAAAATGATTGTACATCAACACAACATGCTATAACTCACTATAATTAAAGGAATACGGCTGTGGTTAAATTTTTGAACATTAATTCTTTTTTTGTGTACAATTTTAATCTGCCTGTCCTGCAATCTCTTTTGGACAGGTCTTTTGAAACTGAGGAAAATATATCTTACAAATGTTAATAAACCAAAGGGACTCTTTGTCCTATAACGATAAACTATAATATTCCTATAGGTGTATTCACAGACTTGTCAATAAAATATATAGTAGTGTGAGTCATGTATTTGAGGAGCTGTTGTTGTCATCATGCCCCGATCATTATAGTTAATTTTTGGGGAAATCAATTTATTCACAGATGAAATGTCAGAGTGCCCAGATTATGGCACATCACCTTAGATTCTCCCAACGGGCTGATCACCCGTTTGCCAGTCACTTTGATTACGGAAACAACAACAAAAGGATTGATTTGTCGTTGTCCTAAAGACGGCATTAGGCGTGATGGGAACAGCGGCAAAGAAAATCTATTCGCTGTTGCCCTTAAGACGCCACTAGGCATAATGGCCACTGACTGCTTTGCCGGTCGTTGGCTAAGGACGGAAGAAGAAGAAGACCTTAGATTCTGTATGTAGATTTACTCATACAATACTGCTCTGCATATAGCATCAGCTCACAGAAGCTCCTTCTGGCTTACAGTATTCAGTAAAAACTTTCACTTGAGACTTTACTGTCTTCTTATATATATCATCAGGTTTCCTGTCACCGGCTGGTAACAGGAAATAAAACCCTGCAAACAAAAGACACCCTGGCCTTTTCCCATCTGGAATATACTTCAATTAACTAGTTACTATATGCTATGATGGGGTCAGCCTCGTGTGCATACAAATGCACCAGCCCCTAATTCTTATGACTTCACATCCTACTGTGACCACACCTCAGGTTCATATGGCGGATACGCCACTGTCATTTTACATAGTTGTCTTCAACACAATTTAATTGGAGTATATATGTATATCTCCTTCTTTATGATTGTTCTTTTTTTCTTTTCAAAATATAAACGCACTAGGCATGTTGATCAGTGTTCATGGAACACAGAGGCTTGCTAATATGTCTGATCTAATAATGATAATAGTCATAACAATATGCAACATTCAAACACAATTCAATTTGAGGACTCAATAATCTTTGCTCCTGGCATGTCCTTCACTTTTCCCAATAGCAGTATCTAGCTTTTGCAGTTTTATTAATACATAATAATAAATCACTCTCCTTACCACATTTCAATGAAATATAAACACACAAGCAACAATGACTGGCAGATATGGCACAAGTTTTTCCTGCCGCTGTCCAGACTGTTAGAATTTTATTTATTTATTTAAAATCAACACTTCTGTTCTCATCGTCCCTTGGCAAAGAATTTCTTTCAAATGGCCAAGAGCCTTGTAAGCTTTTGCTAATATCAATTTGGACTGGCCAATGAAATCAGTCGACTACCAAATTTTGAATTTAGTTTAGAAAAACAAAACCCCAAACATACTATGTGTTACGTAGTCTGTTGGTCAGTCTGCCTATGCTATTACACTGCAAAAATATGTTTAGTTTTGGGCTAACATTTTCTACCTCTCCTTTCCTCCTGGCGTTAACCAATCAAATTTGAATCACGCCAATGCCTCTTTTCAAATTGTGTCCCAAAAATGTTACCAATAGATGAGCAAGAATGATAGTCTGTTTGTCATACTGTCCAAGAATATATAGTATTTCTACAATATCTTAGTTGTTACTCGTGCGATTTTTGATATTAAAACATATTATTGACCAGAAGACTAAGCTCTATCTGTCTATATAGGTTTTATGTCAGTCTTTAGTGTCGTTAACATTTTTGGGTTTTCTTTTGCTAAACCACAAATTTTACTAAAATATATTCTTCTAAGATTGCTCTAAGTTATTTTTAATGACCATGGAAGATTTTATAGGTAATATTATCAATGTTATCCTTGTAACCATTCTTTTTAGTTTATTTTGAAAGTCACAATAAGTTTCACTTTCAATATCAGTTTACTCCTTTTCTGCTCTTTCCATAATGTATATTTGAATCGTAGTTAACTGCGTGCCTAGCCTAAACGAGGTGGCGGGTAACAAGCAGTAAGGATTTCTCACGCAATAGTATACAAATTCAAACCTCGGTTACCATGCGACTTGGATACAATACAATGCATTAGTTTATTTCTTCTCTCACTCTCTTCCTCCCTTTCTATCGCTCCAACGCGAACGAAACCAGTATTTGTCGCACGCACGCAACTGTTTCATGTTAGTTTCAATTTCTCAAGGTGGATTGACGAAAATGCGGGCGGGTTTTGGGATAGGCTAGTATTTTGCTTAGCGCGAACACTTTTAAATTACAGCTCGACTCGAGGCATAGGTGAAGATGAAGGGCAATAAACACGGACTTGTAATAGTTTTTACTACTTTTAATTATTTAATTAATTATTAATGTACTTTTGATTAAGGGTATCACTGATCTCACCACACATCCTTCGTGCAGTGCCCCAGCTGTGGTTCATTCTTTGCATCTCAGCCTTTACAGTTCTACGCCAAGTTGTTTTTGGTCTGCCTCTCTTTCGCTTTCCTTCAGGGGTCCATAGCATAGCTGTTTTTGTGATGGCATCGGGGGTCTCTTCTGAGAACGTGGCCAACCCAACTGCAGCATCTGCCAGCTATGATGGTGTGCATGTCCTCTTGGTTACTCTGAGTAAGTAGTTCTTGGTTAGTGATAGTATTCGGCCAAAAGATTAGGAGAATTTTCCTTAGACAGATTGTGTGGAAGGAGGACAGTTTCGACATTTCCTTCTCTGTTACTCTCCAGCATTCCGCACCATAGAGAAGCACAGAAAGTACACAGTTCTCATATCTTAATTTGGTGTTTGTGCTTTACTGGGAAGACTTCCAAATGTTGTTGAGACTAGGAAAGGATGTTCTCGCTTTATTAATTCTGTTCTTAATGTCCTTTGCTTGTTCCACTGTCTGGTGTTAATATGCATCCTAGGTATGTAAATGTGTCCGTCTGTTCCAGCTTCTGGTTCCTTATTGTTATGGGCTCAGGACTGCCCACATTGAGTGTCATGACCTCTGTCTTCTTTAGGTTGATGTTCAGACACTTATTCAGTCTATCTGTTTTTTCCTTGGATGTGTTGATGTGAATGTGCGAGTAGTGAAATGTCATCTGCATATTCCAGATTTTCCAGTGTAGAAAACGTCCATCTCATTTGTGTTGGAGTTCCCTCTATTGTCTGGCGAATCACCCAGTCTATGACTGCAAAAATAAAGTTGTTGATAAGGGGCATTTCTGTCATACTCCTGTCTTCACCTCAAAAGTTAGATTGCTCAACCCCAACCACTACATGTAAAGTTAGCATGGAGGCTTTTTATGCTGGAAACAGTGCAGCTGGGAATTCCATAAGCCCTCAGTATTTTCCATAGGCTGTCCTTCTGTATGCTGCCAAAAGCCTCTTTAAAATAAACAAAGTTAATGTTTAGCTGTCTCAGCCATTCCGAGCACTGCTCTCTAATGTTCCTGAGGGTGAATATTTGATCTACACATCTTCTGTTCTTTCTAAATCCTGCTTGTTCTTTCCTCAGTTTATGGTCTACTGCTTTTGACATTCTCTGGATAATTGTCCTGCCTAGTATTTTACTGGGAACTGAGAAGAGAGTAATTCCTCTCCAGCTATTGCAGTCTGCAAGGTCACCCTTCATGAGAAATTAGACAATTATTCCTTTTTGCCACTCCATTGTCTCTGTTTTCCAGACTTGTCCAAATAGTGGTTCTAAATGTTCTGCTGCTAGTTCAGGATCTGTCTTGAATAACTCTGCATTTAAATTGTCGTGAGCAGGAGCTTTTCCATTCTTTAACCCCTTTGATAGCTGTAATGATTTCTTCTCTTCGTGGAATGTCTGTATTTATGTCTAGATCATTATCAGCTTCAGGAACATTCAGCTGTGTCTCTGGTGGTTCCTTATTCAGTTTTTCTAAAGTGCTCTGCCCATCTTGTTTCCTGCCCCTGTGCTGTGGTGATGGGAATTCCTTGCTTGTCTCTTACTAACGTAATGTTGTTTGCACCCAGTTTTCTGCAGAAAGAGTAAGACTTACACTACCAGAATTGTTCATGTTATCATTGGCTACTTAAGAAAGTTTGAGTTTTAAAAAGCCAATAGCAGGAAGTCACAACACTGTTTGAAAACATCATCATCATCATCTCCTTTATTGTTCCTTATAGAACATAGAGCTACCACTGCAAATGACGACCGTGAGGAAGCCAACACAACAGCATTTACTCATACATTGGTGGTTTCTATAGCAATTTGTTTGACATAATGAGATCGCCAACCACATGCAAAAGTTAATTTTATTATTTTAATTTTATGCTTCCCCAGTCATGCCTTGTTGGTATAGTAGTGCCTGATCAGGAAATGCTTCCTGGTCTTGCAAGTAAACTTGGTGTCAGGGGCTCATTTGCACAACTTGTAGAAAATCCAGTAAGTATTTGGACTTTGTTCCTAATTTTTCTGTCCTTCCAGATGTAATCAAACAATGATATATATTATATACTTCACGCAGTAAATGTCATTTTCAATTTATAACATTTGACACATAGAAAGAGAAATGTATTAAGTCATGTGGTATTTACACGCCATGTCATTTCAGTCAGTAAACAAATGCCATGTTACTTTATTGATAGGTAGAATATTTTGGATAAGTCATAAATGTTGGCATCTTTCATCATAATTTCCCCTTTTTGATTCTTGATGAAGAAAAAGCCCAGCGGTGGTGCATGAAACCTGCACCGTTGATGAACAAAAAGACCATCAGTTCATGAAACCTGCACCAAAGAATTCAGGTATTCTTGCAGCGGTGGTTTACGTAGCAAATTGTTTTACATGTTGAGGTTGCCAGCCCCATGCCCAGTCTGATATTAGTCTTATGACATACCTTGTGGGAGCCGTATAGAGACCACCTAGAGCTGTATAGAGACCACCTGGAACTTAAGGGTGCCCTGGCAACTTTTGCATCAACTATAATTTGCATTGGAAGCTTATTATTCATATAAGAAGAAAGTAATCTACTTTCTTGGGACATATGAGAATATGAAAACTGGAATATATAGTGGCAACAGAAAAGATTGAAGGAAAAAGAGACTGAGAATGCCAAAGCGAGATAATGGACAACTTAACATCATGGTGTAGAAAGAAGTCAACAACTGAATTGATTAACAGCACTGAGGGGCAGGAAGTTGTGGAAAGACATATATCACCAACACTGGTGTGGTATTTGAAGAAGAAGAAGATAGTTTACAATGCATCACAGCAGACGTGTATGGCCATGTTAAAAGCATGTAAAATGTCTAGTATGTATTTTATATCTCCAGATCTTGACCTGCTCTCTGTAAGTTCCTGAGGGTCTCAGAGGAAACAGAGAAACAAGAATAGGACTAGTGTGTTCCCTCAGGCATGCCATAAGAGGTGACTAATATAAGGTTGGCAGTCTCAGCTTATAAAACAAATTGCCTGAGAAAGCACTCCTGCAGGAGTACATGAATGCAGTCTTCCTGCTAGAGGACATATAAGGTTGGCAGTCTCAGCTTATAAAACAAATTGCCTGAGAAAGCACTCCTGCAGGAGTACATGAATGCAGTCTTCCTGCTAGAGGACATATAAGGTTGGCAGTCTCAGCTTATAAAACAAATTGCCCGAGAAAGCACTCCTGCAGGAGTACATGAATGCAGTCTTCCTGCTAGGGGACCAGCTGCAGTGGTGGCACCAGGAACAAATAAAGAGAAAAGAAGAAGACCATGTGGTTTGACATTATTTTTTTTTTTTCAAAAGTGCTTCAGGTTAACTTATTTCATTCATAACCATTTCTTTTAGGAAGTGAAAAAAGGCATTCTAAAAGATCTGACAGAAGTTGGAAAGAGAAGTTGTCTGTCTTCTCTTGAGCAGGTAGGAATAGTTGTTGTTTTTTTATTTTTTTTTATTTTAATCAGGTAAAGATAGATCCTTATCAGATAATGCTGCAGAGGAGTAAAGAGTTCACTATACTAGGTCCAGCTTTATGAGGTGGAATGACCATTTCCCTTCCTCGCTGATGGAAGGCAATGGGAAAGTGCAGCAATGTTGTCCCTTCTAATTGAGTGTGATTTGGCATGGAAAGAGATCAACAACATAATTTATAAACAGTACCGGTGAATGGAAGTTGTGGAGTGACATGATCACCTACTCCACAAGGCATGGTACTTGAAGAAAAAGATTTTATACAGGTTAAATATATTGCTATGATATGAACAAGTAAACTTGGTGATGTTCATTATGAATTTATAAAATATAATATTTTGCTGTAACATGAACAAATAGACTTGAGTTGTGTTTATTTATTTATTTATTTTTAACACATTAACTACTGCGAGCCGGTGGGACCAGCGTACGATATTCTCATCATTTTGGCAGCGAGCCGCTCAGGACGTCGATCTATGTTTAGTAATAAAACGAATAAAAACTGTACCGAAACACTTTCTGATCTGGTTCAAGGTTTTAATTTACCACCGGAAGACAACATTCATAAGCATGGGTACATGTCTGCCTCTGGAAAACTGATATTATATTCATTTTTTTTCAAATGTTTCAGGTTAGTTACCAAATCGTAAAACTATTTACCAAGGCAATGAGTGATAGGGCCACAAAAAACGGGCGTACACCTCGTCTAACTGCTAAACAGGCTAGAAACTTGTTTCAACAATTGCTTGATAGATCTAGCCACGAGGAGGACAGTGAAAATAATGTGGACATTGATTCAAATAGTGATTGTTAAAGCAGTGATAACAGTAGTAATGACAATTCAAGCAGTGATGATAGCGAAGATATTAGAAGTCCTGGGCCATCTGTGGGTCGTAAATTGAGGAAAAACCTCAGAGTTACCAATAGTGCAATAATTACTGTAACTAAAGAACAAGAACAATGGCAGCGAGTGACCGAGGGTGAAACAACAAATCGTTTTTATTTTGTTCCAACTCGTGAACCATGTCTGCATGCAAATCTTGATGCAACTTCCTCTGTACTTGATTCCTGACTTATTACTAAAACATTCTTTGGTCATAGTAATAAATGAATATGCTGACATAAAGAATTCAAAACCCTCGTCTTCATAAAGATCTTCATTTGCTGCTTGGAAACCTGTCATTGAATATGAGCTTTTGAAATTTTTCACAGTAACAACTGTGGTGGGTTAAAATAAAAAGCCATCGATAAAAGACTATTTGGCACGGACACCACATAATTATACTCCCTGGTATTGTAATACGCTTTCAAGATCTGGGTTTGAAATAATTTACCATACAATGATGCATGTTGGAGATGCTGATTCAGAAGGGTATGACAAAATAGAGCCTTTTTTAAATTTGCTCATAGCGAAGTTCCAGGAAGCATTTTATCCATTTCAGAACTTAGCCATTGATGAAATGGTTATTGGGTATAGTTGACACTAGAAACACAAGCAGTACAATGCAGCAAAGCCAGGCAAATATGACATGAAGACCTTTGGAATGTGTGATTCTGTCATAGGGTACGTCTCTTCTGTATTGACATACTTTGGGGCAATACATCATATATACTTGTTAATGACTCTACAACAAGTCAGGCGGTGAAGGTATTTGATTTCCTGCTACAAGGAATTCCTAAGGGCCACCATATATTTGCTGACAGATGATACACTGTGGATACACTGATTACCTGTCTGTTGAGTAGAGGCATTCATTATATTGGTACAGTCTACCTCACCAGATAAAACTTTCCCCTTCAACTGAACACCCTCTCATTCCAGCACCGAGAAGCCATGTGGTACAAAAATAGTGATGGATCTCAGATATGTGTTGCTTGGTGAGACAAAAAGGCAAAGAAACCAAGTATTGTTGTGTCCACTGAAACATCAGTTGAGATGGTGCAAGTCACAACTCGACGTCACAACTTAGTCGAAAAACCCAAGCCCGTACACTAGTACAGTTTTTGCATGAATGGATGTGACCACAATGATCAAATGGTACCTTACTATGGCAATTCCCAAAGAAAAACTAGAAAATAGTGGAAGAAAATTCTCTACTGGATTATAGAGGTGTCCCAGGTAAATGCCCATATATTATACACACTCAGTCATGCTGATGAGAAGTCGGTGTCATTGAAAATTTTCAAAGATAAATTGATTGATCAGTTGACTGAGAAGGCTGCCTCCATAACTCCACCTGATCTAGTAGCCACCAGTGGCAACAAGCAAGTTAGGAAAGATTTTGTAGGAAACAAAGTTAAAAGATTTGAGGTTGCAAAGCACATTGTCGATCACACTGGCAAAGATAGGAACTGTGTAGTGTGCTCAACACCTGCAAAACCAGCCCAAACACATTTTTATTGCATCGGTTGCCCCGAAAAGCCTCATCTCCATCCAAAGAACTGTTTTAGGCTGTACCATACACATGATCCTTCATCTGTAACTCACTAAAGACATTGACATACTGTAAATAAGTTATAGAGATTGTGTTTTCTCAAAGGTGCTATTTATTCAAAATTTCTGAGATTTTTTGTAAGTGGTGTAGGTGTGATAATGTAAGCTATTAATAGTCTAAATATTAGCTAGTGTTCTTGGGCTTATTTTTCTTCTCATTGGAAATACTACATGATAATCATCAAGAAAAAAGTCATGAACAGTCTTAGGAACAAGCAAGTTGAAGGTAAGTTGATAATTTAAAAAAAATATTTTTTATAAATTTGTTTCTATCCTATCATTTTATATTTTTGATAACATCCCTATACCCTGTAAACATACCATTTTCAGCTTGTTCCAATAGTACATTCATTTACCTTCAAAATCACTGAGTTCATAAAAATCTGTTAAAAAAAAATTAAGAAAACTACAGCTTAATTTCTCCAAACACCTAAAGGGTGAAAATTGGAACAAAATGTCTGAGATTTTTTGGAGGTGGTGTAGGTGTGATTATGTAAGTTACTTATAGTGTAAATATTAGCCGGAGTGTGTGTTCTTGGGCTTGTTTTTCTTGTCATTGAAAATACTACATGATAATCACCAAGAACAAAACATTAACTGCCTTAGAAACAAGCAAGTTGCAGGTAAGTTGATAATTTTAAAAAAAAAAGGTTTCATGCAATTTTTTCTTTCAATTATTTTATATTATTGATAATATCTACCATACTTAGTAAACATACCTTTTTCAGCTTGGTGCAATAGTACCTTCCTCTGTCTTCAAAATGACAAAATTCATAAAAATCTGTTTAAAATTAAGAAAACTACAGCTTAATTTCTCCAAACACCTACAGGGTGAAAATAGGGAAAACATTTCTGACATTTTTTTTGAAGTGGCATAGGTGTGATAATGTTTAGTTACCAATAGTGTAAATATTAGCCAGTGTGTGTGTTCTCTGGCTTGTTTATTTTGTCATTTGGGTATATTATATGATAATCACCAAGAAAAAGGTATTACCTACCGTAGAAACAAGCAATTTGAACATAAGTTGATAATTTGAAATCTTCTTCTTCGTTCACCCTCAGATGTCAACTTGAATAAGTTCAAAGAAAGCAGTGGTCAGCCTGAGGCTGTTGATATCTCCGTAGATTTTCTCCAGGAATGGTACTGGTGATGGCCATATGCGTTTTCTCTGTTCCTCATATGTTGGGCACCTTTGAAGCAGATGTTCGGCAGTCATTTTATCAGTGCCACAGTCACACTCATCAGTAGTTCCTATCTTTAATTTGTTGAATAGATGGTATCTCAATCTGTTATGACCTGTGCGAAGTCTGAAGATTACCACTTGTTCACTTCTGCTGAGCTGGTAATACGGATCATTTTTTGTGTGGCCTGGATGCTCTTCTGTTCTCTGGCTTGTTTATCTTGTCATTTGGGTATATTATATGATAATCACCAAGAAAAAGGTATTACCTACCGTAGAAACAAGCAATTTGAACATAAGTTGATAATTTGAAATCTTCTTCTTCGTTCACCCTCAGATGTCAACTTGAATAAGTTCAAAGAAAGCAGTGGTCAGCCTGAGGCTGTTGATATCTCCGTAGATTTTCTCCAGGAATGGTACTGGTGATGGCCATATGCGTTTTCTCTGTTCCTCATATGTTGGGCACCTTTGAAGCAGATGTTCGGCAGTCATTTTATCAGTGCCACAGTCACACTCATCAGTAGTTCCTATCTTTAATTTGTTGAATAGATGGTATCTCAATCTGTTATGACCTGTGCGAAGTCTGAAGATTACCACTTGTTCACTTCTGCTGAGCTGGTAATACGGATCATTTTTTGTGTGGCCAGGATGCTCTTCTTCCCACTTGTGCCTGTACCTGTGCTTTATAAAACTCTTGGCCTCCTCATAAGTTATGTTTGTGTCAAGTTGAGGAAGCTTTCCCTCTTCCTTTGCCAATCTGTCAGCCTCTCCATTTCCAGGGATGTTGCAGTGAGAAGGGATCCACTATATCACGACTCTTTTGTATTGCTGACATAATCTGTGAAGTGTTACTCTTAGGTCATCCAGTTCAGCATTACTTTGACTTTTCAGCGTTGTAATCACTGACAGCGCATCTGAGAAGATAGCTACTGGTCTCTCTCAGCTTTCTTCTGTCATTAGAATTTCTGATGCAGTGTTTAAGGCCTCTGCTTCTGCTCTGAAGTTACTTAAAAATTTCCCTGTTGCAACTACTATCTTTTTTGTGTGCCATTGCTTAAGCTGAGGAAGACTCCTCCACCCCCATCTTCTGTTGCATTAGTTGCTGATCCATCTGTGTATGCATGGATCCAGGTGTTTCTCTATATATTTTGGGGTTAGGACTCTCCTTTCTGTTTCATTTTGGCTGTTCTTTCTCTCAATACCAGGAACGTTTTCCATCATTTCAGGGAAGCACTGTTGTTTCCAAATTGGTAGCTTGTGTGCAGTACATATTTGTGTAGCTGTTTATATTGCGTTTATGGGTTCTGCTCTCATCTTTGTTTTGACTGTCTCTACAAAGTTGCTTCGCTTCAGTCTTCCCCTTCCAAGTCCATTTATTCTCTGGTGCATTGGGTGGTCTATCAGTCTCCTGAATTTCTCGGCTTGTTGCTGGGCTCTGCTATCTCTCTATCCTCCATAGGCTGGAGGTGAGTAATCTTTTCCAACTCTTCAATGGGTGTTGACTTCATGTCCCACTGTTATGATTCTCATTGCTTGGTTTTGGGTTCTGTTTATTTTGTCAAAGTGTGACTTAGCTGCCCATGCTGCAATGCCATATTCTAAGACTTGTCTCACTCGCCCAGTATAAAGCTTCTTTAGTTCTCTCGTCTGCTCCCCAGCCCATGCCAGCAAGTTTTTTCATGATTGCCATTCTCTGCCTTGCTCTTGTCCTGTTTTTTTCAATCTGGGTTTTCTAAGTCAAGCGGCGATCAAAGGTAATGCCTAGGTAGTTTGGGTTTTCATCGAGATGTACATTTTTTCCCATTTAGCACCAATTTGGAGATCTGGGGTTTGTTTGAGAGAGAAAACACTGTGTATGATGTTTTCCCTTCATTTATCTTTACCAGCCATGCCTTTGCCCACTCCTCCAATGATGTTAGGGCTTGCTGCATCTGAATTCTTGCCGTAGTGATATATTCCTCTGAGATCCACAGGGCTAAGTCGTCTGCAAAGGAGGAATTGTGGGTTCTTCTTGGAATATTATCTGATATATCATTAATATATGTGAGGAACAACGTGGGTGACAGGACTCCCCCTTGGGGAACACCATGCTCCAATACCATCTTCCAACTGGTCTGTCCTTGTAGTTGGACTCTGGCAGTTCTATTCTCAAGATAGTGGCTGATCCATTTGAACATTCTCCCACACCCTTCACTTCTTTGCAGCTTGACTTTCAGTCCATCTTGCAACACTTTGTCAAATGCTTTTTCTAAGTCCACCCAAACACCCAGTGTGTGCTTTTTTTTTTCTTGGAAAGCGTCCTGTGAAAGTAGGAAAAACATTTTTGACATTTTTTTGGGAAGTGGCATAGGTGTGATAATGTTTAGTTACCAATAGTGTAAATATTAGCCAGTGTGTGTTCTCGGGCTTGTTTATCTTGTCATTGGATATATTATATGATAATCACCAAGAAAAAGCTATTACCTATCTTAGAAACAAGCAATTTAAACATAAGTTGATAATTTGAAAACAAATTTGAAATGACTGTTGTCTGTCAATCACTTTATATTACTAATAATATCTACCATATTAAGTAAAACTTTCCTTTTACCAGCTTTAGCAATAGCACATTCATTTAACTTTAAAATGACATATAATTCATAAACATCTGTTAAAAATTAAGAAAACTAAAGACTAAATTCCCTATACACCTACAGAATGAAAATGGGAACAAAATTTAATTACGCCACATTGTTTTTTGTTTTTTTTTTCAGTTTTGTAGTTATTGTCTTAAATTTGTGAAAAATAAATATTTTGCGGTAACATTAAAAGATGAACTTGAATTGTGTTTATTTTTTTAACAGATTTGTGAAATATAAATGTTTTTCTGTAACATGAACAAAAATTGCTTTATTTTTTTTTTAACAGAACAATAAATATATTGCTATGACATGAACAAATAGACTTAAATTGTACTGGTTTTTAACAAATTCCAGAAATTATTTTGTCATCAGAGAAATTGGTAAAACCTTTGTAAGTTAGGGTTAGGTAACTTAACAGAATTATGAAAGAGAGATTTACTCAATGTCATCTCCATAGGATGATTTAAAAAGTTTTACTTCCAACAAGCTCTGTTTATGGAACATAAATAATATATTAACATTGCTGATTGGTTTGTATTTTAAGCACAGAACAATGGTATACAGAAAAAGTAATTGAAAACACTGCCTCACATGCGAACTAGAAAACTGTACTTTAAATGTAAAATCCCTGATTAGTCCTTGTTAAGGTAAACAGGTTTTTCTAAATTGTGGGAATTGTACTGTGTGGAAAATTAATTAAAGCAATTGGGCAAGGCACCATCATTAAATTTTTCTCTGAAAGTATAAATGAGCAGAGAATCTTATCAAATGTTCTCTTTTTTTTTTACTTGCTACTTCTAAGGGACTATCAGGGCCACCAAGGCAGCAGCAACTGACTTCCTTGCTTATATAAAGCACTTCTAATGCTTTTACATTGTTGCTCTGATAGCAATTTGTTTTACACTGTAAAGTTGCCAGCTCTCATGCACAACCTCCCTTTAGTCACATGACAAGGTGAAGTGGGCAGTGGTCCTGTTTTTTGTTTCCCTTGTTTTTTTGTTTGTTTGGGTCATCATCTCAAAGCCTCCAGGGAACACAGAAGTTTCGTGATGTTTTTACAGTGTGAAAAACAAATGGAAGCAATTGAGCAAAGAACCACCTTCAAATTTAAATGTAATATGAATGAAGAGAAGTCGGGAAATAATCTTCAAATTTTGGCTGTAAAATTGGGACATTGGTTATTGAAAGTCTTAATGCATCGAAAGATGTCATCAGAAACCATGTTTTCAGCACAAGTAATATATAAATTAAAAAATAAAATGGTGTGGAATCAGTTTTACAAATTAATGGTACACAGGAAAAGCGGTTCAGCAGGCCCAACAAAGCCAATGATTCCATGGGAAGGAGCCCTGCAAAGGTCCTTGACATGGATTGATTTATGGCATATGGCACCTCTTAGACTGAGCTTCATTATCAGATCAATGTATGACCTCCTGACATCGTCCGCAAACCTTATGAGATGAGGAAAGTCTGATGATTCTCAGTGACGTTAATGTAGTACCAAACGCCTGAGAACTGCTCGATTCAGGACTCTAACTGTATACTTCGAGCCCATGATAGTGGCCATTGCCTATCAAAAAGGTGGAAAAGATTGTCAAGCGAGCAGAGGAAACGTTCTACCTGTATTCTCCTGCCAAGATAAGTTCTTGTTCGGCACCTGGCAGCTCAACTTAAAAGACTAGAAAGTGATATTAAAGAAAACTCTGCCTAGTATTAATATTTCCACAAGTGACAAACGAAAACAGACATAACTTAAAGGGAGTGATTATAACCAACACCCTATGGTTTAATACCAGTATTACCTCAAATTAGAAGAATACAACTACACACTTATATTAGAATAATATTGTATGTATGGACAGAAGATCTACTGTGTTATTGGAATGTTGTAAATGATTCTTTTGATTTCACTTTTGATTGTCAGTCCTGGTTCAAAATAAATTAGAATCAGGATAATAAATTGTAAAAAATTATATTTACACAAATTTCAACCACTGTCTTAAATAAGATAGCCTTTTAAAGTGTCGTTGGTATGTTATTGTTGTAGTACTGTTGGTGGTTGTGGATAATAAACTATTTGTTTGTATGTTTGTTGGTTATTGCACATTACACTCTACATTCATAACCCTAGACACTACACGAAGTCATTTTATATATATAATATAAACTTGTAATATGAGGCTAGGCATGGAGAGCTAACATCCTCACCATGTACAACTAATATGAGGCTAGGCATGGAGAGCTGACATCCTCACCATGTACAACTAATATGAGGCTAGGCATGGAGAGCTGACATCCTCACCATGTACAACTAATATGAGGCTTTAGGACTTATGGAGAGCTGACTTCCTCACCATGTACAACTAATATGAGGCTAGGCATGGAGAGCTGACATCCTCACCTTGTACAACTAATATGAGGCTAGACATGGAGCTGACATCCTCACCATGTACAACTAATATGAGGCTAGACTTATGGAGAGCTGACATCCTCACCATGTACAACTAATATGAGGCTAGACTTATGGAGAGCTGACATCCTCACCATGTACAACTAATATGAGGCTAGACTTATGGAGAGCTGACATCCTCACCATGTACAACTAATATGAGGCTAGACTTATGGAGAGCTGACATCCTCACCATGTACAACTAATATGAGGCTAGGCATTTAGTGAGCTGGGGGGATGACTTCCTCACCATGTACAACTAATATGAGGCTAGACTTATGAAGAGCTGACATCCTCACCATGTACAACTAATATGAGGCTAGACTTATGGAGAGCTGACATCCTCACCATGTACAACTAATATGAGGCTAGACTTATGGAGAGCTGACATCCTCACCATGTACAACTAATATGAGGCTAGGCATGGAGAGCTGACATCCTCACCATGTACAACTAATATGAGGCTAGGCATGGAGAGCTGACATCCTCACCATGTACAACTAATATGAGGCTAGGCATGGAGAGCTGACATCCTCACCATGTACAACTAATATGAGGCTAGGCATGGAGAGCTGACATCCTCACCATGTACAACTAATATGAGGCTAGACTTATGGAGAGCTGACATCCTCACCATGTACAACTAATATGAGGCTAGACTTATGGAGAGCTGACATCCTCACCATGTACAACTAATATGAGGCTAGACTTATGGAGAGCTGACATCCTCACCATGTACAACTAATATGAGGCTAGACATGGAGAGCTGACATCCTCAGGCATATCTTACAAGGCAACTAATATGAGGCTAGACTTATGGAGAGCTGACATCCTCACCATGTACAACTAATATGAGGCTAGGCATGGAGAGCTGACATCCTCAGGCATATCTTACAAGGCAACTAATATGAGGCTAGGCATGGAGAGCTGACATCCTCACCATGTACAACTAATATGAGGCTAGGCATGGAGCTGACATCCTCACCATGTACAACTAATATGAGGCTAGGCATGGAGAGCTGACATCCTCACCATGTACAACTAATATGAGGCTAGACTTATGGAGAGCTGACATCCTCACCATGTACAACTAATATGAGGCTAGACATGGAGCTGACATCCTCACCATGTACACCTAATATGAGGCTAGGCATGAAGAGCTGACATCCTCACCATGTACAACTAATATGAGGCTAGACTTATGGAGAGCTGACATCCTCACCATGTACAACTAATATGAGGCTAGACTTACGGAGAGCTGACATCCTCACCATGTACAACTAATATGAGGCTAGACTTATGGAGAGCTGACATCCTCACCATGTACAACAAATTACTGCAGAAACCACCACTGCAGGACCATATGCTATGATACAGGCTTTCTGCAAAGGTGGGGGGGGGGGGTGGCCTCATGATTTGTAAGGAACAAAAAAGATAAAAGTGACCTCTTGTAGTTGTTTGCTAAAGCCATATATTTGATATCAGATAACTCAGTCTGATGATGGGAAGAGCTGACCAAATTGCCTGGCATATCTCATAGTGTTGAAGCTATGCTGTTACTTTGATGGACTTGCATTAAAAGTGAAGAACTTAATATTTCTCTATTTCTTTACCGATGTCTAGTCTGTTTTCCAGTTGCTGATAATGTACTTGATTTATGCAATTGTTTGTTGCAGGATCTGTCAGTGATTCCAATTCCTGATTTCACTACAGTTGTGTGATACTTTTTTTCTTTTTAAAAAAAAAGTACAACATTAACTCGAATATTAAAATGTTGATCTGATCTCAAGGCCAGTATTGTCAAATTTTAGACTAAATATCACTTATATTCTTGTAACTTCCCATGTTTTTGGTAATCCCCAAAAGGGAAAAATGTAAGTCTGTAGAAGCAGTAAAAAACTTAAATGGTGTGGCCGTGTCTGCAGAATGGGAGAAGATCGGCTACCACAAAACTAAGAGTCAGGGATCCAGACCTCCATGACAACCCAGAGTCCACTGGAAGGACAACATTAGACAATATCTAATGGACCGAGGACTAGATTGGAACCAGGCCAGGAGGAAGACAGCAGATCAGATAGTATGGCACTCTCTCTGGCAAACCTCTACATTCCAGGGTAGATGAGGAATGACTAAGTAAGTAAGAAGAAGTCAAAGAAAATGTGACACTGGAAAGAATTATTATTTCTAAGAATGCTTCGGCAAGTGGAAAATTCACTTGAACATTTCGTTGAATTGCCTTTGAGGGAATAATATGTAGTGATCGGTATATGCTTTGATCTTTATTTGAAGATTGATCCAAAACTTTTTAATCACACTTGTTACTTGTGTGGTAATCATCAGAAATGATTTTGTGCATAGATCAACATGAAAGCTAAAGCCATCAAATATTTTTGTTTAAAAATATCATTTTATGTCTTCCAAATGAAATTGACTTTGTGTGACTACTAAGATCCTGCACTCTTCCTTTCTTTGGTTCTCTCTTTTTTGAGCTTTCTGACTCATTTATTCCAAGCTCTCTTCCCTTCTTATATTTATCATAGACTTACATTCTCACATTTATAATTTATTCCAGTCCATTCTCTAATGCTGTGAAATCATGTTCTTTTCCATCTTTCTTTCTTCCTTTGTCATTGCTTTTCTTCTACCAATTTATGTAAATCTTCTTTGTCTTGTAGAGCATGCAACATAGTTATCTGTCATCAAAGCATACATTTAGTTGCTTATCTTATTCCTTCTCGTGCTTTTCTTCACATTCTTTCTTAATGGGGATAGTCATGTTTACTTACCAGAAAAGCTTATAACCTCATCATGTCAAATAAATTGTAGCAGAAACCACTGCTGCAGGAATTACAGGTTTCTTGCAAGGGGATCAGCTGACGTGGTGGCTCCATGATCTGTAGGGAGCACAGAGGAACATCATGATGATGATGAGTATAGATTATGTTTTTTCTTGTCACATGTTTGTTCATTCTCTTAAATATTTATTTACAGGTGAAAGACATCAAAATATATCCAGAGTTGTTTTCTGTGGACAATGGCTTGTTGACTCCTACATTTAAGATGAAAAGACACGAGTTACAGAAATTTTTTGCCAAGGATATTGCTAGCATGTATAACAAGATAGCAGAGGAAAGAGGTCTGTAGAACTGATCAGCGGTGTGCATACGACAGACAGTGATATGCATATTGCTCAGGGCATGCTGATGTTTTGCCATGAATATGTTTACAAATTGCAGTTTTCATCTCATTTTAAAAGCATTGTTACACAGGTTTATTTTCAGTGTATTTAAATGTTTATTAAAAAAAATATGTAAGTTATAGATCAAAAGATTTTTTTATGCAGGGATAAGGACGCGTGTTTAAATGACTGGTTTCAGGTGATGCAGGGGACACTTGTCTTTGATAATGTGTACAGGTGATTTGCCAGTATGTTGTTTTTCCCAGTTGTTTTAAACTTCCTTTGTTCTCATTGCTGACACAGCAGGTAGTCTGCGGTTTTATCTTGCTGGTGTATGCCATTTGTATCAAACCCATTAAATTGCATATCTCATCTTTGAACTTAGAAATGTGCATTCATTGAGAAATTTGCATGTGTTTTATTGTGTGTGTTTGTATGCACACGTGCCGTGCACATTTTAGTGTGTTTTGGTTTAGCTGAATTTAAGATTTAACTCGGGAAATAATCTAATGCAGTGGTTCCCAAACTTTGTCTCTGGGCTGCACTTTCGGAATGAAAATTTGCTTGCGTCACACAGAATTTTTTTATTGATAAGAAATACCTTCAAAAACAAAAAAATCAACTCCCAGCCTTAAACTATTTATAATTTACATCATTTAAAAAATTTTTTTTATTATTATTAAAATCTTTCATATAAAATAAATTATATTACTGAATAAAATATGGAAAATTCTACGGATATCTATTATGGCAGGAAGGTAAAAAATTATTATTGGCGGGGTTTTCTGATAGATTTTTTGGGGGGGGAACGGTCTAAGGAAAATACTAGGAGGAGGCGTTGTAAATTTGGAAATGAGGTGTTGTTTGGGTGGTTTCTAGTGATCTATTCTGGGTAAAAAAACTTATAATTAATAGCGGTTGGTTGTGTGACATGGTACCAATTACATGGGTAGTGGGACTATAGAAAAACCATCTATATCCCCCCCCACCCAAAAAATTTGGTGGTTAAATTCCCCCCCCCCCCCCCCCCCACCCCCCCCCCCCCCCCCCCCCACCCCCCCCCAGCAAATGGGGTCAAAAAATCTCCGCTGAAAAAGATGGAACCCTTGAAAATGTTTGTTGTCAAGAACAAAGTTTTGAATCAAATGTTATACCAGGCCACAAGTTAGACGTTAGAAGAAATTCAACAACTAAATGTTATCCTAGATAAAGCTCCTACATGAATATAAAATATTTCCAAAGGACATTGTTACATCTGGGAAAAATGTAGAGGATCATGCAGGATACCCAAATGATTGCAGGCTTTCATACAGGACATTATCTTCTTCTTCTTCGATCCTTAACCACCGACCGTCAAAGCAGTCAGTGGCCATCACGCCTAGTGGCGTCCTGTAGGGCAACAACAAATTGATTCCACCTTGCACGGTCGGTGGCCATCCTTCGTACAGTGCCCCAACTCTGGTTCATTCTTTGCATCTCAGCCTCCACAGTCCTCCGCCAAGTTGTTTTTGGTCGGCCTCTCTTTCGCTTTCCTTCAGGGGTCCAAAGCACAGCTGTTCCCGTGATGGCATCGGGGTCTCTTCTGAGGACATGACCAACCCAGCTCCAGCGTCTGCCAGCTATGATGGTATGCATGTCCTCTTGCTTGCCACGAGTAAGCAGACCTTGGCCGGCGATGGCACTCGGCCAAAAGATTCGGTGAACTTTTCCTAGGCATGCCGTGTGAAAAGAGGACAATTTACAGGACATTATGGTCAGCATATACAACAAAAGCCGGCAGGTGAACAGGTCCGTGGGAAGACATGGTTGACATTTATTGGACGTTCATCACAGGACGACATCCATCAAGATATATACATGGCATAGTATGTGGCAGGAAAACATATAAATGTGATAACCAGTTACATCAGTCAATAACAAGCCTCAATCATTAGGCCTTCATCTCCACAGTTAATAGTAGAGTAAATATATATATATATATATATATATCCTTAAATCTTTCATCAATCCTGGCCATGTACAAGTAGGTAGGGCAATATTTCCAGTACCCAAGTAATGTGGCGGAAAAAAACCAATGATGGCGACCTAAACTCAGTTGCCTCAATATCTTTGAGACATTCCTTACGAAAAAATATCAGTAGGGTGTTGTGCAAGACTTCTCAATAAGTTTCCTTCCCCATCTGGAAAATCAATTTAATGCCCAGTTAGAAAAACCACACTCTCCATAAAAATCCTAGAGCTTAAAAAACTCATATCCACCTCAAACCAGTGAACAAATACGAAAGGCACAAATAATTAACAATTCGAACCCACGACACGTGACGAACTACATCACAAGTGACTGTCGTTCACTACGGGTGAATGTTTCGTGCAAAAAGTAATTTGTCTACAGGCAAACACAATCCTTCAAATAAAATGGACATGCTACAATATATTACCCCAAATCTATCCTTAACAGACATGCTGAATCCGAGTCAATTGCTGTCTAACAACTACGTTACAGGTGAGTACGCTGTTAAGCCTTATAAAAACATTCTCGCAAACATGAGTAACTTGAACGACTTTAACACATTAACTACCGCGAGCCGGTGGGACCGGTTTTTGAAATCCTATCATTTGGACCGCGAGCCGCTCAGAGCGTTGATCTAATTTTAGTAATAAAACGATTGAAAAATGTCCTGAAACACTTTCTGATCTGGTTCGAGATTTTAAGTTGCCACCGGAAAACAAATTCCCAAAGCATGGTTGTTGTAGAACACTGGAAAATTTATATTATCTTCATATTTTTCAGCGTTTTGGGTTAGTTACCACATTGTGTAAAACTGTTTACCGTGGCAACTAATGATAGGACCAAAAAAATGCGTTTCCATCTCGTCTAACGGCTGAATAGGCTAGAAACTTGTTTCAACAATTGACTGATAGATCTAGTGACGAGGACAAGAGTGAAAACGGTGTGCACATTGATTGAAATAGTGATTTTGATAGAGATGGGGTGCAAGCAGTTATAATTGTGAAAATATTGCAAGTCCTCAGCCATCGGAGGGCCATTAAATAGCAACAACCTCTATTAGAGTTACAAACGGTGCTTATTATAATAGTAAATTCATTTATCTTTAAAATGATGTGTAATTCGCAAAAATATGTAAACAATTATGAAAACTACAGCTTACTTTGTGCAAACACCTACAAGATGAAAATAAGAAAAAAATTGTATTCGGCCACAGTGTGTTTTTCAATTCGGTAGTTAATGTCTAAAGACCTGGATCGTCAATTTAAACTTTCAAAAACAGAAGCGAACTTAATTGTAAACAGCAACTAATTGAACTAATATAATTTTGTATGGAAAACTACAATGGAATATGACTTAAAATCTCTAACAGTACCATCTTTCATACCATTAATGTTAATGTTAATCAGAATCGACATCATTGCACTCCAGGCAAACCCATAGGCGCTCAGTCTCCCTCAGCAAATGCCGAAGAGTATGAATGCTAATTGTTCCTGTTGCGTACTGGTTGTATATACGACAGATGCGTCATCTCATATGTCCATCCCTGCTAGTCTTACGTTTGATAATTTATTAGAAAGAACTACATAAATAAAATGCGCATCTCAATATTTGTTCAGAAACGTTCCTTGGAGCAACTGTTCGGACATTGTTATGCATGTCATCTTGAAAATCAACACTTGCCATTGTCAGTTCAATGTGACCTTTACATACATGCAAAACTAACTATATAAGAAAGTAAGGACAACTTAACTGCTGTCATCGAACTATTCAGTTGACAAAGTTCAAAATGAAAAACAGACCAGTGTAAATTCAGTCGACAAACCGTTTGGGAACCACTGATGTAATGTAATAGAGGAATTGATAAGAGCTGCAAGCTGAAGCTCCAATACGCAAAATAAAATGTATGTGAAGAAACACACAATTAGTCAAGTAAATCTGTAGAAGTATGGTGAGCATATTTCAAATGATTATTTTCTTACACTGGCTATAGACTCCAACCTTAATGTGTCATTTGTAGCTATCTCCAACCATTCAAAGAAGCCATCTTTCATCCAGAGCATTGTCAGTTCCTACCATAAAGCAGTCGTTCGAAAATCAGTTTATTTTAAATGTCAAGTGAGAATTTGTCAGTACAGCAGATAAAATAATATGTAATAAGCAATGAAAGGCATAAAGTAGTAACAACAGGAACATCCATACTATTGGTAAGTAAATGGTGGTTCCTTTGAATGTATTTGCTTGTATGAAAGGCGTATGCACGAAAAATAGTTGAAAAGCCTGGCTTAAACAAACTTTTGATACATAAATTAATGAATGGTCTTTACATGTTTTCTTGATTTTAAAGTACAGAAAATTCATTCTGACCAAACGTATTTAAGTGATAATTTTATTTTTTTTAAACAAAACTTCTGAGGTTATATTTTTCCTCTTTTAACCTTTTATTTTATAAATAAAGCTGAAATATTGAATATTAAAAACACATTTGTTATTTGAACTGTGACATTTCTTTATTTAATAATTAATTATTTTGATATTGAATTTCATCTTTTAAGATGTAAAATTTATTTTTTGTGTTTGGAAATTTATGGAAATGAAAACTCCAACACAACCCAAAATAAGAATCTTCAACTCAGGTGTCAAGTCAGTCCTATTGTGTGGCTGGGAAACATAGAGAACAACAAAGAAGTTACAGACTTTTATAAATGGATGCTTGCATAGAATGATTGAAGTGATATGAAAAGATCATCAATGTGAAAACAATGACACAAATTTGGCCTTATGACAGGGGAACGAGATGAGAAGATGCTGGCAATAGATAGGATGTAATAGATAGAGCTGGAGATAGATAGGACATAATATACTACTGGACAAAAGTTAAGGGCCGCCATTCAGTTTAGACAAGGTTTATATAATTCTTCCTGAGCAAGGTGGATTTTCCAAATGTCCAATAGCTTGAAATCTCCCAAGAAGTCTCTGAATGGTAGAGTGGGACACTGCTAAACGTCTTGCAACATGACGAACAGATTGACCATCCTGAATCCATGCCATGGCTCGACCACGGTCTACAGTGCTGAGACTTCTCCTTGGTGGCATGGCTAATGCAGTGATCATTTCGACCACTTGTCATACTGATTTATTGCATACCAACGGTGAACACTCTTTACCGATGATCATTTTCCATGTGCATTCAAATTCAACTCACTTTTTCACCTTTTGAACTAGTGGGGCGTGTTGCAAAAACCACGAGTTTTTGCAGCAACAATGGCAATTTTCACGTGTGGGTTAAAGTGACCCAGTTTTTTTACATTAAAAAAAAATTAACCTAGTGCACACAGAAATGTATACACATTTCTCTGAGCTCAGTTTTAATGACATTTTCACTTGTCTTTACAGTTTGCCAATCAATTATATAACCCTTGTCTAAACTGAATGGTGGCCCTTAACTTTTGTCCAGTAGTATATAGATAGAGCTGGCAACAGATAGGACATAATAGATAGAGCTGGAGATAGATAGGACATAATAGATAGAGCTGGAGATAGATAGGACATAAATTGAGGAACCTGTTTGTTACCATCACAAGGCAGTCCTTATTCTTTAATCCCCAGAGTACACAGAAGTTCAAGGACACGGAAAAACACGTAGAAAAGAGGGCTGGAGACAAATATAAGAGATGAGGAAGACATGACAGATAACTATAACAGAAATGATTATATTTACTACTTTTCTTAGTCCACTAAGACCCCCCACCCCCCCCCCCCCCCCTTCCCATGTAAACAACTGATGAATTTTAGTAAAAGTACCACAGTGTTAAAATGACTGATTCCAGATCTAAAATGCTGATAGCATGGGACAGGCTGACGTGGTGTAAGTTTGTTGGATCCCTGTGAGCGTTAGTTAACGGAAGTATGAAATGAAGCTGCCTATCAGACTGTAGCACATTTACATGTATGGTAAGGGACGTGAATAATGAAGTAAATTACATGTGTGGCAAACAAAACAAGCAGCGTTTTAGCTGTAAGAATCAGGCATGTGAAGAAGTAGTTTTAAAGGAACATTTCAACAGGTTAAAAAAAAAAAAAAAAGTGTTTTTTTTTTTTTTTGTTTTTTTTTTTGTTATTATTTAACAGTGGAGGTGTGCTGTTGCTTGCTGTGGTCTTGTGTCATCTGATTGTTTTTCATTTGTTACAGTTGGAAAAAAAAAAAAAAAAAAATCTGAAATCACAGAGGGACATGCCAGGAAACAGAAATAGTGCCAGAGAAAATATCGTGTTGGGGGACAGTAAATAATTAACTTGACGTACACGTGATGAGACAGTCTTTAATGAGCAAATAGTGGATGAAAATAGAGTTTTGTTAGGGAAATGGTTGTTGATAAGAGATAGAAGTAAATAGGTAGTGACAGATGTGACAGGAACAGGGAAAAAACAAAATGAGCAGAATGTTATAATATAAAGTCCTTAGCCTTCTTAATAGCAAAAAAAAAAAAAATAGACAGAAAGCTATATAGTGTTCTCAAAAGGAAAAGAAAACATAACTCGCCAACAGCTGTTTGTCAAGTAAATTCGAACAGGTTTTGTTTTAAAAATTAATAAATAGATTGAATACCTAATAAGCACACTAATAACATTGGAAGGAAAAGTTGTATCCAGAATAGATAGTGTTGTTGTTTAGAATGACAAGTAAAAAAACGCAGAGCTTACTATGGTAAATTTTAAAATCCATTTTACCGCAACAAGTCTTTTATTCGGTTGTGGAAGTACGTAAGAAGGGATGGGGTGGTGGGGGAAAATGGGATAAGGTAAGAAAGAGTGTTTTGGATTATAAAGCAGGCGAGTAGTAGAGTAAGTAAGAAAGGGGGGAAAAAGAAAAGTATGGGGAAAATAAGAGGAAGTTAAGTAGAGGTTTTCATCAGGGTTGTTTATTGTTTTTGGCATACGACAAATAACTCACACTTTGTAAGTGTGTTTACAAATGCTGCGAGAAACAATAACTGACAGTTCAACAGGAGACTTTTCGCAAATTTTTGTGCCTCCCCTTTTGGGGGTGTTAGGTTAAACTCTTGTTTGTATTTTATAAACCAAAAAAAAACATCTCAAGAGCGGCACACAAGTGGCTGTATAGATATTCTACCGAAGTTACAAGAATGAAAGAGTGTAGTAGTCCGAGAATGACAAGTGTATATACACAGAGAATTAGGTTGAATTACGTATAGTTACCAGAATACAGATATATAGTATGATGATTTATTATATTTAGTCAACAAATAATGAAATTTAACTGAATGACTCGGGAAGTCTCTCCTTGTGCAGAAATATGCGGATGATTGCAGATTCTGTGAGTAAAAGTTCGCTTTAGTGATGAATTACCTTGACCTTTCTTGAATGGCGATGATGTGCTTTTTGTTAAATACCACTGGTGAGTTCTTTCTCTTCTGAGTTGAGCTTTGGAAATCAATTTGGTTATGTTGCTGTTATTGCTTGTGATGTCCTTTATATCCTCATTGGTGTAGTCGCTCGGTTTTTATTCGTCTTATAGTACTTCACCCTTATTACTTTTTCTTGTGATATATTGAGACACTCTCTTCATGTCTTCTATTGTGATGATCTTTAATAAGAAGAGTGATCTAATAACTTGAGAGTGTCTATTGCAAAATCAGTGAGGAACTTGGTAGATCTATCAGATAGACAAGACATGTATTGCATTTAAAATTCGAGTTAACTAGCTATGCTCGTTTATATGATCTCGTTTATATTTGCAATAAAAGAGTGAAAAAAAAAAAAGCAAAATCAGTCTTTACGCACAAGCTTCGATAGGTGGAAGATCAGTGATTAGGGAAAATGGACTATAATCAGTATTGTACCCATAGCCCCATAGCTCGAAAAGGAATCGTT
>JAMPIV010021250.1:0-175973 GCA_024509875.1 Oreohelix idahoensis | reverse complement strand
ATTTACCGAAGAACAAGGCGGAGCTTTTGGGTTCCAGATTGCAACAGTGGAATCTCCTGGCAGAAGATGTTACAATTTCTGTGTATAGGAACCGCCAGAAGCCGCTTATTACGTTCTTTTTCAAAGAGGGTGTCCTTTCTGCGTGCCACAACATTTTTGGTTTAATGGCAGCCTTCAAATTCAATTACATGCCGGACAAATGGAAGCTTTACATTGATTCATCCAAGACGAGTGTTAAAGCTATTTTGTTGAATACTGGTAATGTGTTACCGTCAATTCCAGTTGGTCACGCAGTTCATATGAAAGAAACTTATGAAAACATTAAGCAGCTTTTGAAGTGTATAAACTACGATCATCATCATTGGTTACTTTGCTGTGATTTAAAAGTGGTCGATATTTTGCTTGGACTACAGGGTGGATACACCAAGTACTGTTGCTTTCTCTGTGAGTGGGATAGCCGTGCATGAAGTGACCATTACATCAAAAGACATTGGCCAATCAGGCAGTCATTGCAGCCTGGCAGTAAGAACGTTGAAAACCCAGCACTTGTCGACACCAGCAAGATTTTGTTGCCACCCTTGCACATTAAGCTGGGTCTCATGAAAAACTTTGTCAAGGCAATGTAGAAAACAGATGAGGCTTTCAAATACCTCATCAGAAAATTTCCAAGACTGAGTTAAGCTAAAATAAGAGAGGGAGTATTTGTTGGTCCGCAAATTCGAAAACGTCTTCATGATGACGAGTTTCTTTGCGTGTTGCATGGCAAGGAAAAAGCAGCATGGCTAGCATTTAAGTCAGTGGTGGACAATTTTCTTGGAAACAACAGATCTGATAATTATAATGAAATTGTAGAAAATCTCCTTCTGATGTATAAGAGTCTTGGCTGCAACATGTATTTGAAAATTCATTTTCTGGATTCTTATCTGGATTTCTATACGTCAAACTGTGGAGCGGTCAGTGATGAGCATGGTGAACGATTTCACCAGGACAATACTGCTATGGAGACAAGGTATCAAGACAATTGGAGCCCTTCAATGCTTGCTGATTACTGTTGGACTGTGACAAGAGACACCTCATCGATTGACTACAAGAAGCAAGCAAAGAGAGCTCGAACAGCGACTGAATAATGACGGAATGGGTTCAAATGTGCCTTTTTAAAACATGATATGTGAACTTTAAATAATGTTTTTTATTTTTTCTATCATTTTAGTTGAAATATCAATTAATTGAGTATGTAACCACAATTTTTATAATGCTAAAGTAGAAAGACTAGCTGTTCACCCCAGAGAATTAAACAAGCATACATTATTTGTATTACTGTAATGTAAATTCATCATTTAAAAAAAAAAACAGAGCCAATTGGTGAATTTCATTATGATATTTGAAATCAGCATGTCAAAATCAATAAGAAATGGTATATTTAATTTCTGGTACAAATAACTTTTGAAAATTTGTTGACTAGTGTATTACTAATAATGCTAGCTATCATTATTAATTGACATATATTACTAATAATGCTAGCTATCAGTGTTAATTGAAATATCTTACTAATAATGCTACCAATCCGTGTTAATTAACATATCTTACTACTAATGCTAGCTATAAGTGTTAATTGGCGTACCTTACTAATAATGATAGCTATCAGTTTTAAATGACATACCTTACTAATAATGCTAGCTATAAGTGTTAATTGACATACCTTACTAATAATGCTAGCTATAAGAGTTAATTGACATACCTTACTAATAATGCTAGCTATCAGTATTACATGACAAATCTTACTAATAATGCTAGCTATCAGTATTAAATGACATACCTTACTAATAATGCTAGCTATCAGTATTAAATGACATATCTTACTAATAATGCTAGCTATCAGTATTAATTGACATACCTTACTAATAATTGGGATAGAATAACCTCGTACGTCACATTTACTTTCACCATTGTATAATTCATTCTGTGCTCTGCCTACTGTCGAGTAGTGAGACGAGTCCCACTATACGACAAGTACCATCAACACAAACATCATCCATTATCCGCCGCCACACTCTTCTCTTTAGTTTTTCCCACCTGACAATATTTGCTTTATTCGGATTCATTCAGTGAGAATGATAATTACAACCACAATCTTGAAGAAATGTATCATTTACCTTGGAATTACAGATTGTTTTGCCCGTCTCGCTACACCCATGACACAAGGATACTTCAATAATCCGTCTAGAAATGTGTCTTTAAACAATGTTAGGCTCCAGCAAGAAGAGGTAAACTCTTGGAGAAAGCGTCTGCCCAAAGCAAACGAAGAATAAAAAGCTTATTCAAGAGCTGTATCTCTTGGTATGCATCACGCTGAAGCATCCAAGTGAAAATTTTATTGTCGGGTATATATGTGACAAAGTAACCTCGAACGCCACATTTACCTGTGCCATCCTATGGTTCATTCTATGCTCTCCACTTTAGGTTCTCCCACCTCTGAAAGTATTTTGTAATTTGATTCATTGTTACATCCCTTCCCTCAATTCTTGTTATATCGGGACTACAGCGATCATCTGTTACTGATTAGGGTAATAAATTTCTTTCGTTTTAGCCCATATTGACACCTGGGTTTAGTAGAGAGAAGTGTGGTTTACTAATGTGTAACACATTTTCCTACCAGACTAGTCAGTGCAGGGGTGCGACCAGATTAGTGACTAAACAACGTTGGGATGACCACAATCGATTATTTTATCAACTGCGAATAGTCCCGTCTCACCAGTTTGTTAATTTTTCGCTAAACCGGGTAACTGAGATGAACCTTTCTTGGCGTACTTTTCCGAGGACTAATTATCCGTCTTGAAAGAGATAACCTTGAGAAATTTGAAAGTCGTTAGTGTAAACATTTTCGTGAGAGAAGGGGAAATATACGCATCTTGTATGTGATTGGCTTAGCATTTGAAATGTAAAAATGCAATATTTCAGATTGGAGCCTTGTATTCTGTAGCTGTAAAGTGCTCTGTAAAGTGCTGTATATAATCTTCTGTAAAGCTCCACTATCAATCACTGTAACATGTTGTTTGTGGTGTCACTACTGTATATGTCCATTGTAGTGTACAGAGTTGTTGAGATCAGGCATGCTCCAGTCTACCCAGCTGTAAATGGGTAACTCGCCCTAGACCTGAGTTAGGGAAGGCAAAGGCAGCTGTAAACAGTAGTTTCCCTCTAAGGCTCCAGGGGAAGCAGGCCCTAAACTTGGTCAATTCAACCGACGCAGGATGGTGTAGATATGGAGTAGAAGTGTAGAGTGTGATTAACGCGAATGGTGTACTGTTCGTGTTCTGACCAATCTAATCACTCATACACTTGTGTCTACAATGCACCAATGCAGACTGCTGGAATCTTTGTTTACACAGATTATTTAGACGCACACACTGGGACATAACGAGTAAATCATGGGTACAGGTGGACACATCAATTTGTAGGCATACATAGCAGATCACAAGTCATGACACGTTCATAAATAATGGGTAGTACATCAATAGTTTCCAATGTCATGATACATAATGGCCGCATCCCCTATCTGACTAAGCGCGTCAGTGAAGGCGGATCGGTAAGTAACTAAAGTTGCTTTATGTTCATAGTTTATATCATATATGAAACCATGGAAGGGGTTTCTATCAAAATTGAGATCTCCCTGCCACTGTCCGAATAGTAAGATACATGCCCCGTTCTTTGGACAGTGATCCAAAAATACGATGACAGGAATGTAACATGGCCGCCTTCCTGAGTTGTCGCTCACTCACAGGAGGGTATATCTAAGCCAAAGTTAATTTGAAATATATAAGAATAATTTCTTAAAGTTCCTCCAAACAGTTCTACAGTAATCCAGTTACTTTACTATATGGAAGCCCGTCATCTTCGTCGATACAAACGTGACCCTAGCGTTGTGAAGCACAAAATTCCAGCTAGGTCTAACCGACCTGAGATCATCAAAAATAGGGTCTGGAATTACCTGGAGTCCGAATCATACATGGTATCGTACATTAGGAGAGTCTCTAACACAAACTCTAGTAGAGACACAATCTCCTACAGAAGAAAACCACTTCATAAATCATTTTTATTGAAGAATCTACCAGCCCTGAAAAAATGCGTAACCGCCATTGTAAACAGTACCTCGGAACTCATCACGACTTGTCAAGACAACTCATACTTCCGCTAGAGCGGCATAACAGAATATAGTCCTGCCTACCCATCAAAAATATACAATATAGGACTGATTCTACTTGTACTAATAATATGTAATACATATGAATTCAGGCCATAAACATAATAAGCAAATTAATATATCTTCTGGCCCTAACAAATAAGTACGGACATGGGTGTCATATCCATGCGCCGAATCAATATCAAGAACGATTACTCCTATGATCAAAAGTGTAAATCAATCATGAGTTATCTCGCTTTACCATAGACAGCATTTTCATACACAAATGAATGAATGTCTATATCTTTTCCATATTAAATGGCCATATCGATTTTTGTAATATGTGCGTCAAAATATGCACGCAACAGTAGCAATCTGCATTTTGGCCAAATGTTGCCATATAATTTAACGCCTCGTGAGTTTACCGCACTGTGAAGTTGAACACGTCAACAAGACAGCCAGACAAGCCAGAATAATGAATAGGATCAGAATTCCAGTTTAAAGGACCAGGACAACGTGTTTAAGCATCTTGTGGACTTACTCTCAAGAAAACTCTACCTTTATTTATACCAAAAGTCCGGAATTCTAAGACCTAAACACTAAGTCGTAGTGGGATTCTTTTTGCAAAGTAATAACACAAGTATAAGAGGCATCTGAATCATGTTGTCTAACTATTTCTCTGAGCCAGAAGTCAGTCTGTATTCCTAAAGAAGTTTGGGGTAAGTTGTATTTTTATAACTTTATATTTTGCATGTGGATGTCCAAGTCATGCGAGGCTGACACGCTCAGCAAATAGATTGGTGGTTTCATGAACTACCACTGGAAACACCGGTGACTGCTTTATGCGGGTTTTTCATAGTGACAAAAAGCAGAGGTAATCCTAAGTTCTAAATGGAGCACGGAGTGGAAGATGATAGAACTGATGTACATACGTATTGTATTAACCTTTTCAGCCAGTGCAAATGTAAATATAAACTTGTTCAATATAAATGTAATGGATGTGTTCCGCTCTCTGGGATTAACATTAATGCTGAGAGAGAGTAGAGTTCTGAGTTTTTTTGGTGTACGAGTGAAAGAGATGCGACTCTGGGGCAACAGGCGATGTATACTATAGGGAGAGTGTCAGGTAAATTTCAGTGGCTTGCGGCGCGCAGCTCGTCGGCTGCGCGCTAATGTCTCAGTGTGTGTCCTTAGTTATGAAGGGCGACGGAACGAACGGAATAATTTGTCTTCTCTTTGTTACTTTCACAATTGCCTCCGCGGCTGGCGTTGTGGATTTAAAAGTTGCTACCATAAGTGAAATGGGTTCATTTTCGATACAAGACAACAGGAAGCTTAGACGCTTGGGAGTCATGACCCAAGTGGGCCCGCCCCCCTTAGATTGCTTCCTGTTGTATCGCTCTGTAAAGAGTTTCCTATCATAGTTGCATGGTCAAACAAGTGACGATCGGAAAAAGACCGATTGACTTCTGGAAAGACAGATGACACTGGGAAAGACTAGAAACCGGCTTACCGGGTTAGCACCCCGTAAGCTGTATTCAATTGCTACAGGACCCAAAAACGATAGATGCCCCCAGGATTCACCGAAAGGGGCTGGGGGAGGATGATGAATCCACAGGCGCCTCAATGGAATCGACCAGACCCGTTACATGGACTTCGAGCTCTGAACAACGGCTGGAATTTCCATGTGTCTGTGGTAGGGAATTCTCTACTCAGAGAGGAATGAAAATCCACAGAACGAAAAAGGGGTGTGGGGGGTCATCATTGGGAGATCAACAGCGCTCTGTCTCGACGGATAAGACGTTAGAAGAACGCAGCCAGGAGTCAATCCACAGTGCTGAGTACATTCAAGTTGATCTGCCAGATGATGATCTCACACAATTCTTGGACGGGAAAAGAGATGCAATAAAGTTTCCACCTGCCAGTGCAAAAGGGCTTTGAGAGCAGCTGGACCAAGCCTTGGCA
Source organism: Oreohelix idahoensis (assembly GCA_024509875.1). Taxonomy (NCBI): domain Eukaryota; kingdom Metazoa; phylum Mollusca; class Gastropoda; order Stylommatophora; family Oreohelicidae; genus Oreohelix; species Oreohelix idahoensis. Next base: position 169,828 of record JAMPIV010021250.1, on the reverse strand, counting down.
AAAGAGTTGGATAACAACCTGAAGCAGCTAACTTTGGAGAAGAAGCTGGAAATCTTCGGCGACATAGTATATCTGCACTGTCGCAAAGAGTTCGGTGTGAGGGAGGCAAGGGAAAGTAACCCACCACGGAAAAGTAGAAGACAAATTAAAATAGATGAAATCAGGAAACAGAAGAAGCATGCCCGAAAACTGTTCAAGAACGCAGTTGCCACAGAGAAGGAAAGGTTACGGCTAGTTTGGGAGCACCTGAAAGGCCAACATAATGCCCTTTGTAGAGCAGAAAGGTTGTGCAGGAAGAGAAGGAAGACTCGACGGGATAGGGAAAGATTCTTTAGGGAGCCCTTCAAGTTTGCCAAAGAACTGTTTGAGCAGCCACGGTCGGGTACGCTAAACATCAGGAAAGAAGACCTGGAAGAACACCTTAGAAGGACATATTCAGATGGTCGCAAAGATGAGCCGCTCAGCAGCGTGGTAGGCCTTAAATGGCCGGGGAAGCCAGGAGCTGAATTTAACACTAAGCCCCCAACAGTGCAAGAGGTAGAGAGCATTGTCCAGAAAGCTCGGTGCAAGTCAGCTCCAGGTCCTAATGGTGTTCCTTATGTGATGTATAAAAGATGCCCTGAGGTTCTCAAACGACTGCTCCGTTTACTGAAGAATGCGTGGAAAACCCAACTCTTAAGCAAGGAATGGAGAAAGGCAAACGGAGTCTACATCCCGAAGGAACAAAATTCCACAGACATCAGTCAGTTCAAACCAATCTCACTACTCAATGTGTAAGGGAAAATATTCTTCTCAGTAATGGCGAAAACACTCACTACATACCTCCTGGCAAAAGGGTACATTGACACTACCATTCAGAAAGGAGGTATCCCAGGTACACCAGGATGTCTAGAGCATGCCGCAATGATCTGGGAAGCAATTCAAAAGGCAAAGTCTGACAGAACAAACCTCCATGTAATCTGGTTGGATCTAGCGAATGCTTATGGATCCGTTCCATACCAGATGTTGTGGCATGCCCTAGAAATGTATCATGTTCCACAAGAGATTGCAGCAATGCTGAAGCTGTATTTCGCAGGGTTATCTGTCAGATTTTCAACCAGAGAGTACACAACAAAGTGGATTGGCCTTGAAGTTGGAATTGCGATGGGATGTACCATCTCTCCGATACTATTCGTCATGGCTATGCAGGTAATCCTCAATGCGGCTGAAGGAATGGCTATAGGCCCAAAGCTCGGTGGAATGTGTCACATGCCACCGCTCAAAGCATTCATGGATGACACAACAATTCTGACATCAGATGAACATCAGGCCCGGAAGATGGTAGCACGCCTGGATGAACTAGTCAGCAGGTGCAGAATGAGCTTCAAACCCAAGAAGTCGAGAAGCCTATCAGTCAGGAAAGGGAAGATAGCAGAGGTCATATTCACGGTTTCTAGCCAAAGAATCCCTACTGTCATTGAGGAACCTGTTAAAAGTCTTGGCAGGGTGTACGATGCCTCTTTAAAAGACTCGAAGGCAGTGCAACAGACAATAGAAATGGCAGACAGAGGACTACAGATCATAGACCAAAGCAGACTCCTGGGAAAGTACAAACTGTGGTGCCTCCAGTTCATGTTGATACCGAAGTTGCTGTGGCCACTGCTGATATATGAAATAAGCACAAGTACAGTGGAAGCTATAGAGCAGAAGGTCAACAAGTTCATGAGAAAATGGCTAGGGGTACCACCAGGTCTGTCAGATGTAGCACTGTACTGCAAAAAGTCAAAACTTCTGCTTCCCTTCAAGTCAGTTGTTGAAGAATACAAAGTTGGAAAAGCAAGGCTTGCAATGATGCTACGCGAGTCAGCTGATGACGTGGTTAAGTCAATTCAGCCCACACTGAAAACGGGAAGGAAGTGGAGAGTGGAAGAAGCTGTTGATGCTGCTGAAGAGTCACTCAAACTGAGAGAGGTAATCGGATACACACAAACGAATAGACGGGGATTTGGGCATGGTGACATCCGCTGGTAGTCCAAGGCATCAAGCAGGAAGCGCAGAGACATTGTAGTTCAGGAGATACGAGGAGCTGAGAATGATAAGAGGTTGCAAAAAGCAGTGCAGCAGGTCCAACAAGGCCAATGGACCACATGGGAAGGAGCTCTGCAGAGGTCCTTGACATGGAATGATATATGGCATATGGCACCTCTTAGGCTAAGCTTCGTGGTTAGATCAATGTATGACCTGCTGCCGTCGGCCACCAAACTTGTGAAAGGGGGAAAGTCGGATGATGAGCAGTGCCCCCTGTGCCAGGGGAGGCAGACACTTGAACATGTGCTCTCAGCGTGTAAGGTGGCATTAGGGCAAGGGCGATACACTTGGCGCCATAACAAAGTCTAAATGAGCTTGGTACGACAATAGATCAGGCAAGAATGAAAGCGAATAGCAAAGTCCTGCCAGACACCGCAAACACATACTTTCTGATGGCAGGAAAGTCAGCACACCCCAAACCGAGTAAACCTGGTAGCAGTTTACCATCTCTTCTTGACTGTGCAAACGACTGGGAGATGGCGGTAGACCTACCTGGACGGGGGGCATATCCAGAGTGTATCAGAAAATCGCGGAGACGGCCGGATATAGTGCTTCATTCTGCAGCAACGCTTCAGGTCATATTGATTGAACTGACCGTGTCATTTGAATCCAGATTAGACGAACAACATTCATTCAAAGCGGCCAAGTATAGCGATCTGGCCGCGAATCTGAGACACGATGGATTCAGTGAAAGGGTCATGCCGGTTGAAGTGGGCGCAAGAGGGCTTGTGGCTGCATCAGTGTATGATTTATTGAAACTGTTGGGGCTGAGGGTACAGTCGAGAACAAGGGCACTGAAGAGGCTTAGTGAAACTGCCGAAAAGGCATCAGGCTTGCTGTGGAACAACCGCAATGGGCAATGGACATCGTAACAATAAACGCTGCGGTACAGAAAACACCAAAATTTTTCTAAATCCACAACGCTGAGTTTTTTTGGTGTACGAGTGAAAGAGATGCGACTCTGGGGCAACAGGCGATGTATACTATAGGGAGAGTGTCAGGTAAATTTCAGTGGCTTGCGGCGCGCAGCTCGTCGGCTGCGCGCTAATGTCTCAGTGTGTGTCCTTAGTTATGAAGGGCGACGGAACGAACGGAATAATTTGTCTTCTCTTTGTTACTTTCACAATTGCCTCCGCGGCTGGCGTTGTGGATTTAAAAGTTGCTACCATAAGTGAAATGGGTTCATTTTCGATACAAGACAACATGAAGCTTAGACGCTTGGGAGTCATGACCCAAGCGGGCCCGCCCCCCTTAGAGTGTAAAGGAGTAATTGGGCCGAAACACTTGTCAGATGGGGGGACTGCTTCTGATGATCAGATTGCTTCCTGTTGTATCGCTCTGTAAAGAGTTTCCTATCATATATATATATATATATATATATATATATATATATATATATATATATATATATATATATATATATATATATATATATATATATATATATATAATAAGTCAGAAATTGGTTGCACACACAGCAACTCATCATACATGGCGAGAGTAAATATAATCCATCAGAAATTGGTTGCATACACAGCAACTCATCATACATGGTAATAACAGGAAAAATCCATAAGAAAAAGAGTTGCATAAACAGCAACTCATTGTACATTGCATTAGCACATATCCTTCATAGGAATATGAATCATATCAAATCTCTGTCATCCAAAAGCACTCTGGACACACTTCTTCTTTCTTCTTTGGTACTTAGCAGCCGACCGTCAAATCAGTCAGTGGCCATCACGCCTAGTGGCGTCTTGTAGGGCAACAACAAATTGATTCCACTTTGCTCGGTTGGCGGCCATACTTCGTACAGTGCCCCAACTCTGGTTCATTCTTTGCATCTCAGCCTCCACAGTCCTCCGCCAGGTTGTTTTTGGTCGGCCTCTCTTTCGTTTTCCTTCAGGGGTCCAAAGCATAGCTGATCTTGTGATGGCATCGGGATCTCTTCTGAGGACATGGCCAACCCAACTCCAGCGTCTGCCAGCTATGATGGTGTGCATGTCCTCTTGCTTGCTCGTGGACACACTAGCGAGACTATAAAAACCGTCTCGAAGCTCTGCCAGATACCTAAAGACCGAGATTATTCTTTCTAAATAAAACTCAGTACATCTTCACTCAAGCGCGAACTAACAGCTTGAGATGTGAGCTCAGCTCGCCCGTATCTCTCCCCCAACTACTCAGAACATTTGAACACTTTCTTTATGTTTAAAAACTAACACATACTCAGTTGAGCTATGTTCAAGCACCCAAAATAAAAAATCATCTCATAACTTTAAACATGCTTACTAGCGTGACTATAAAAAATCAGACCCGTACATAAAAATCCCTAACACTTAACTCCCACACGAAAACATGACTTAACAATGACATAGCTTACTAATATCCTAATAATACTAGCACTTCGGCATAACATGACATCACCATCATTGTCCTTTCCACTCTTATGACGTCTGGAGCTACCACCGCCAGCTGGTCACCTTGCAGGAAGCCAGGGCCATGCTCTTCCAGAGGTGCTTTATGTAGCAATTTGTTTGACATGATGATGCTGCCAGCCTCATGAACAATGTCATATTAGTCGCCTTGTACGACATGCCTGATGGAGTACTAGTCCAATTCTTTCTTTGTTTTAATTAGACACCCCCTGAGGTTACACGGAGCATAGCGTGATATATTTTATTGGTCATGTTAAACACCAAAATAAAGTGTTATGCCCTTGAGTGGAGTCTGAAGGGAGGTCACAATTGGGAGGCCAAAGAGAACTTCAGCCAAAAAGTTAACACAAAGCGTGAAGCAACAAAAAGGTCATGGGTAGAGCTGTATAAGACAACTCACACTAGAAATTTGTGTCACATGACAGTGGTAACCGCTTGTTCCACGGGAACGATCATTATTGATGATAGTGATGAGAACAATAGTGATGATCGTGAAGAAACTTGAAATGTTGGTACTTATCATGGCGGTTTTAACGATGATACAATATTTCAGCGGCATCCAACTTTCAGCCAGACGATCAATTGTGATCGCATTATTATTGTGATACCACCGACAGCCCGTGAAAGGTCCCCTCTTGTGCCTTACAAATACAGACGAAAAGGAAAGAGGTAATGTCACTTGAGTTCTGTGAACAGCTGCATTTACGCACACATAAACTATAACATAACAAACAAAACATAAGAAACGCGTGGTGAAGATAGCTGGATACAAACTTGAAAGGAATGAAGAAGACAAGAATACACACTGAGCTAATGACACATGACAGTAAGTCATGACATACGTTTGTTGACATCATATTCTCTTTGGTGAGCTGATGACACATGACAGTAAGTGATGACATACGTTTGTTGACATAATATTCTCTTTTGTGAGCTGATGACACATGACAGTAAGTCATGACATACGTTTGTTGACGGACTATTCTCTTTGGTGAGCTGATGACACATGACAGTAAGTCATGACATACGTTTGTGGACGGCATATTCTCTTTGGTGAGCTGATGACACATGACAGTAAGTCATGACATACGTTTGTTGATGGAATATTCTCTTTGGTGAGCTGATGACACATGACAGTAAGTCATGAAATACGTTTGTTGACGGCATATTCTCTTTGGTGAGCTGACGACACATGACAGTAAGTCATGACATATGTTTGTTGACGACATATTCTCTTTGACGAGCTGATGACACATGACAGTAAGTCATGACATACGTTTGTTGACGGCATATTCTCTTTGGTGAGCTGATGACACATGACAGTAAGTCATGACACACGTTTGTTGACGGCATATTCTCTTTGGTGAGCTGATGACACATGACAGTAAGTCATGACACACGTTTGTTGACGTCATATTTTCTTTGGTGAGCTGATGACACATGACAGTAAGTCATGACATATTGTTTGTTGACGTCATTTTCTCTTTGGTGAGCTGAAGGGTTATGACGATGATGACTGTCCTCTCTCTCATGCCGTAAGAGGCTACTAATGTCAAAGTTTGTTTTAGGCTGGCAAACTCACTCCGTAAAACAAGGAGCTACGGAAATCCAACATTGGGTGGTCAACGTAATGATCTATCGCAAGAGTCAAGCAAACTGGCCAAACTGTAGTGGTGACGCTACATTTCTTGTAAAGCATATAAAGAGTGTAACTGACTAAATTAAATCACACAAATTGCAGTATGAACAACTGAGAGTCACTATTATTATTTAAGGGCCATACAAGTTTGATTATTAGGGTCAATATTAGCTCAGTGAACGACAAAAACACAATTCAAGACTACATCATCAGTTTTCATATTTATGTTCCAGGTTTCCAGTGAAAGGCCTTCCCGACAAATATGTCAGTCCATGTGATGATACTAAGTAACCATGGACAATAATCATCTGTTTCACCAAGTTCTACTATTTTCAAAACCTGAAATATTTTCACGAATTCTTGTTCTTAATTTTGAAACATTGACCGTTGTTTAAGGCAATGAAAACTAAGTATTTGTTTTGACTTCAATTATACCTAGTTAATTAAAACTTTACTGCTTTCATTAAGAATACAAAGAGAAATATTAAATTGTATGTGTGAACGGTTAATTGCCTTCTGTTCACTTTGGTTGAGATCGCTTTTTTCAGTTACTTGAAATTAAACAAGAGAATAGAAAATGAAGAATCATGACTACTTATCACTTACGGAGAGACCACATGAAATACATGGTGATCAACAAGTCTCTCTGCAGTGGGTTCAATGCTTTATTGATTTGAATGTAACATGTTATGATACAGTAACCAGTATTATTTAATTGACTTTAATTAGATTTACTTTACTACTACATAAGATTAGTATTTTTATATTTATTTTCGCATAAAGCATGAGTGTCTGTTTAAATAATTTAAATTGTTATGTAAAATAAAGAAATTTAGAATTGTAAATTACGAACTTATAATAATAATTTTATCATTTGGATTGTTTCCCTTGATTCATAGTATTTAAAGCACTGAACCCACTGCGGAGAGACTTTTCGATCACCCTATACACTAGACATAGGGGAAAATACAGATCGAATGACAAAAGATATGTAAAAGGCTGTTCGTCAACTGTGCAAATAAAAACAATTTAAAGAGACGATCTAGTGGGATAGAAAGAAAAGTGGCAAATATTTTCTTAATGCATTCCATAAATAATACAGACTTTGCTTATAAAATGGCGGAAAATGTGGTCCCGCACTGAACAAAAGGAGAACGTTTATTTGGATATATTTAATGTATCCATCCGTGCCTTACCGGGGCCTGAAATGGGAGCAACGAATAGTAACACTGTTTCCTAATATGCAGTCGTAGAAAGCGACTAAGGAGGGTTGGGCATGGGGCTTGTTACCCCATCCTGTAAAATAATTTAAACCACAAAAACTTGAACAAACATGGAAAAGTCGATTGAGGAAAATAAAACAGCCATCCAAGACAATGGAAGGTCCTTTCGCAGGGAGGCGTATGATGCAAAACAAAGGAAGCCGAAAGGAGTCTGTGTTACTGACTAACCTTTCTTAAAAGAGAACCTCCAGATTTGGCACGTGGAATGTTCGGACACTGGATGAACAGGGAAAAGCGGGACAAGTAGCAGCAGAAATGAGGGAATATAAGATCGAGGTTCTGGGACTGTGTGAAACAAAGTGGAAGGGGGTAGACAAGAAGAAACTCATCACAGGTGAATTGGTGCTGTCCTCAGGACATGAAGACGAAAGTTCACACCACAATAAATGGGTTGTTCTTTTATCTAAAGAAGTACAGAAAGCACTCATTGAATGGGCAGCCGTGGAATCCAGAATAATCACAGCTACTTTTAAAACAGCTAAAAAGAAAATAAATGTAAAATCATCCAATGTTATGCATCAACTAATGACAAAGAAGAGTCTGTCGAAGAATCATTTTATACTAGACTGGAGGATATTATGAAGAATTAAAAAAGAGACATCACAATTTCGATATGAATGCAAAGATAGGTACAGTCAACATCGGCTTTGAAGACGTCATGGGAAAACATGGGTTAGGAATAATGAACGCAAATGGGGAACTATTCTCGCACGTCTGTGCTTCAAATCATCTGGCTGTAGGAGGAATCATGCTTCCACATAAGAGAATACACAAGTCAAATGGATATCACCAGACCATAGAACAGAAAATTAGATTGATCATATATGCATAAACAAGAAGTTTAGATCATCATTGCAGGATGTAAAGGTATATAGAAGAGCAAATCTGGCATCAGATCACCACCTTCGGATAGCCAAAGTAAAAATAAAACTCAAGAGATATGCAACAATGCAAAATTATAGACAACAATTTAATGTAGGACATCTAAGAAATCAAGAAACAAGTGGCAAATTTGCGGTCACATTATCCAACAAATTCCAAGTGCTCTCCAACAGTTGGAATATGTAGTGAATACAGAAGACTATTGGCAGCAAATCAAAACTGTATGGAATGAGAAATGTGAAGAAATACTGGCGAAAAGGAAACGGCAACAAAAAGCATGGATAACAACAGAAACCATCAGTAAGATAAAAGACAGAAAAAACAAGAAAGCAGAATTACACAGCAGCAAAACCAAAAGTTCCAAAGCCAAGGCTCAAGAAGTGTACACAGAAGCAAACACAGAAGTAAGAAGAAGTAGCAAAAAGAGACAAGAGGAAGTATATTGAGTTGACAAGTGAGGCAGAAGATGCTGCAGCCAAAGGAAATATGAGAGAACTGAATAACAACACAAAGAAGCTAGGGGGAAATACAAGCAAGCAAGTTGCCTCAAAAAATGGAAAACTGCTCAGTAAAATACAAGAGCAAATGAAGAGGTGGACGGAATATTTTGAGGACCTTCTCAATATACCAGCTCCACAAAACCTCTCAGACATCCAGCCAGCAGAAGAAGAGCTACAAATTAAGTGTGAAAGACCAACGAATGAGGAAATAAAGAGAGCCATAAAGCGGCTGGACCAGATGGCACCCAGCAGAGACCATCAAAGCAGATATCGACACGGCTATAGATATGTTATTTAAATTATTTGGTAAAGTCTGTGAAAAGGGAGAGATACCAGTAGAATGGATGGAAGGATATCTGGCTAAGTTGCCTAAGAAGGGAGATGTACAAGAGTGCACAAATTATAGAGATCAATGTTACTATCAGTGCCAGAAAAAGAAAAGTCCATAGACCAGAAACTGAGAGTTGAACAAAGCAGATTTTCGCCAAACCGATCCTGTACAGACCAGATAGCCACTTTGAGAATAATAGTTGAACAAAGTCTGGAATGGAATTCACCTTTATACAGTGGATTTGTGGACTACAAAAATGCATTTCACAGTCTAGACAGAGAATCACTTTGGAAATTGATGAGGCATTATGGAGTTCCCTTGAAAGTCATTAATTTAATAAAACATAAGAAGACATGACATGCAGAGTTCTTCATGAAGGACAGCTTACAGAGCAGTAAGGGATAAGAACGGGAGTGTGACAGAGTTGCCTCTTGTCTCCATTTCTTTTCTTACTAGCAATAGACTGGGTTATGAGAACATCGACAACACACAACAGAAATGGAATCCAGTGTACTCTGACTAAGCAGTTGGATAATCTGGATTTTTTCCAATGACTTTGCTCTTCTGTCCCATAGCCGTAATCAGATGCAGGACAAATTGAAAACACTCGATGAGAGGTCACAGCAATTGGGTCTGAAAATACCCAGGGAAAAGACAACAATAATGAGAATAAATGCAGGTAATGATAACAGGGTTGAACTTGAAGAAACACCAATACAAGATGTAGAATCGTACACATATCTTGGCAGCAATATAGACAAAGTTGGAGGGACAGACAGTGATATAAAAAATAATACAAAAAAGCAAGAGGAGCTTTTATTGCATTGGGAAATATATGGAGATCAAGAGAAATCGGATCCAACACGAAAATAAGAATCTTCAACTCAAATGTGAAGTCAGTTCTATTGTATGGCTCTGAGACATGGAGAACAACAAAGACAACAACCAAAAAGCTACAGACTTTCATAAATGGGTGCTTGCGTAGAATAGAAGGATTAAAATGGCTTGATAAGGTTACCAACGTGGAACTGATGACAAGAACTAGACAAGTGCCAGTGGAACAAGAGATGAGAAGAAGACGATGGCAATGGATAGGACACACATTGAGGAAACCTGTTGATAGCATTACAAGGCAGTCCTTGTTCTGGAACCTCCAGGGCAAGAGAGGCAGAGGTAGACCAAGAAGCACATGGAGAAGAGAGCTGGAAACAGAGGTGAAAATGATGAGGAGAACGTGGAAAGAACTTGAGATGATGGCACGTGACAGGAGGACTTAGCATGTGTTTGTTGAAGGCTATGCTCCTTTGGGAGTGGAGGGTTATGATGACGATAATGATATTTAATGTGTTGACTTTATACCTGTCTTGTCTTGTCTCTGATTGGCTACAATTGGTTTCACTACAAGAGTAAAGAATGCGAAATCCCACTTAAGGAAATGACTATGACTAGTGCAACAATTTTCATAATAAGGATCTGAAAAACCTTGGCGGACAGGAAACAAGTAACACTAAAACAACAGGTAAATAAAGCCTAAAATTGGATGAAACATAATGGCTTCAAATAAATGTTAACACACAGAAGTCATGATTTTACAGCAAAAAGAGAATTATAAAGCCTTTATTAGAAATCTACTAAATGTATGAGACGTCAGTGTAGGATTCAATTAGACACCCGACAGGTTGTAGAACAATTGGAGATGTATCTCAGTACAAACAACTATCACGCACAATAAGTGTGATAGTTCTCCAACCCAGGTACATTTGATCATAAGAGCGAATGTTGGGTGGTCCAAACAACGTTTGATGCATTCTATCTCTGTTATTGTTTATCTTAATGGTAGACGAATGTAGACCTGTTCGCATTAATCTATTGTCACTTGTACTGATGACAAACACACGTCCACTGATAGTAAGCACTGGAGGACACACTGATGACGATTAATATCTTTACTAATATCAAACGATCGTATCTTACATTAGGCGAACACTGTCCTTCAATATCAAGTAGAATGAACTTCAAAACACAGTCTTACACGTTGACATTTCTAACTGGTCAGGAAGCTGTTCTTGTATATATCTGCCTACTTCTATATTTCTTAAGTCTGGACGATGTTCAAAAGTCGATAAGTTCTTCATTACATAATTCTTGATATGTTCTTCTGGCTCTGATGTAGCAAATTGGCCCACTACCAGAGTTGGAAACTTAATCCATTAGCCATATAGAATGTTACTGAATGACACTAGTCTACCTCTGTACCGGATTAACACTGCCAGCACGTGGTTCTCGAACTATCTTCACGTTTCCGAACTAGCAAAGATCTACATACTATTTTATTGACGAGATGCTTGAACCAAATAACTTGACCATTGTTCGATAACAACATACTGTTGTTTAGAATAATCTCTGCAAAATGATTGTACCCTAGCTGGTTTATAACTTCTACATAACGTAGATGGCTGCTCCCGGTAGCACACAAACCTTCCCTGAGCAGGCTTTACGAGCATATAAAAGATCTTTTCACGTCTGCTCACGAGTTTTGTAACCCTATGTCACGTTATCAAGTCCTGTTATTCACTAATTACTAACATAGTTATCCTACTCTCAGTTATCTCCCTTCATGACATTTCCAGCACATAGGTTATAATATTAAATATATAGACATACTGCTCACCTTTGGAATTCAATGCACCAGTTACAGAATACAGTCTTACAGAAAAGTTAAAACATACAAACAAAAGACCAACGCCAAATAAAGTCGTCATTTTCACAGACTTACTATCAACATTACAAGCACTGAAAAATATAATGAGTGAAATCGATCGACATCATAGAGAATTTCAATGTAACTAGATCACACAGTCTTTCATATTGGAGTACGCCCTAATATAACCAACGATCCTGTTACTAGGTTGAACAGAGGGTCACGCAAAAACGACGCAAATTTTTATTTAAAACAGCAACAGAGAAGAAATTACAGTAATCAATACTTTTTTGTATTGACAGACACAGCAGTGAGAGGTTCGTTTGTATGCCAGCTCATGTACGAATTACTGGAAACAAGTTACGAGATCAAACTGTGAAACGTGGAAGGATATGTACAAATAAAGTAACAGTAGGGATAGGGAGATCCGAGATTAAGAGTCAAGTTGACTATCACTGAGGCGTGGAAGTTTACAAGGGAACGAACTAGTAAAAGTAATAGGCTCTGGCAGCAGGCATGTTAATGGATAGACCGAACAAGTGAAAAACTAGGAAGTAGCAAACGTGAAAGAAACCAAGTACAAGAGTCTGTTCTTGACGGCTAATCTTCGAATCTTCCTAATTTGAATAGTTACAGGTAGGAAAGAAAACATTCGTGTATCGCTGGCTGTTAATAAGAAGGGTTGGTTTCCCAAAGTAATTTAAACACTATGTTAAAGGGGAAATGTATTAAAGTAATTTATGTAGAGCTGATCATGCTATGAACACGAATGCAAATTGGCAGTTACTCAGGAACAAACTTGATAGGGAAAACATCAGCCGGCAAGTTGGCAGTTCCAGAGCAGACATGGTGACCTTTTTATTTTCATAAACATTGGCTTTATCAATCAATAACATGTGTCATAGAATCATGTTTTAATAGTGTAGTTCTTCATAATAACTCGTCCGTCCATACATCTCTGTGACATGGAAATGTAAGTAAATCCTCAGAAATCCGAACACCTTTGCGTCCTCAGCTAGCGTTTATGGTTTGCTATACAAAAACCACGCAATTCGCTGTCTGTGGTGACTCACCTTTGCAGCTACGCCTATTTTTCCCCGTCTTTCTTGCGCTAACGAGTTGTTTACCTATTTTTCACAACATGCCAGATAACAAGGAAGTGAATCACGTTAGTCAGACGCGCGTATAAATAATAGGTTGTTTGAAGAAGAGACAAGGGGCGATAATATGTTATCGACCACCTTTGATGTTAGCACGTTCCAGGGGGAGATAATGTTTGATCTGCGCAAGGGAAGTAAATGGCTTGTTCAAGGGTCAGTCGTCTGATGTCGATCAGCATCGCTGAGAAGAACGAACGAATAGAACATATGATCCAGGTAAACGCAGTTTCCTAAAATCCCGGCTATCCAGAGGTGCGAATAATAACATCCTCCAGTGATAATAACACCATAATGGTATATATACCGCGATCTCTCAGATTCAGTTATTAGAGTCACTCAGAAATTCTTGGAGAATCTAAGCTCGACGAACTAGTACCTTTTCTTCACTAATTATGTTAAATTGTCCCGTGGGGATTGAAATTTCTGATTTGCGTTAATAGAAATTGTGCTTAAGTGTTAAAATATGTTAGGTATCTGTCTACTCCTCTATTTCTGCAGTGGATTTATCACTGACGCTAATTTAACTTGGCTCATTATCTAAGGATATGACCACAACATGAAATGGGTGACACAGAAAGATAACACTTTCTATAGGAATTCCCTTTTAATCAACAATACACACAGTATAGCTACACACGGCTGAATACAGTAAGGAAAACATAAACACTGCCCGAAAAACTTTTCGAATTAATATATATCAAAATACTCCTAACAAATGACAGTACAACAGTACTATACAGACTTAGCACTGAACAATTGCTCACTATGGCGAACTGGAAACTACACCATGGAAAACCCAATTGTTACGTACATTTATTACCTAAAGGGGTAGTCTTCGGTCCTGCCAAATGTACGCACCAGTCTTTATATATTTTATTATTTGTGCGTTCGATTGATTCACGCACTGACGTGCACAATGCAGTGTGAGTTGCTTTGGACGCACGGGTAACCTAGTTTGGGGATTGTGACGTCAGGTTTTGAACGGGGCAGTGCGGACTTTGTTATGTCCGAGATATATATTATTGGAATTTTCTGGCAGTTTTGTATAAGCCAGTATGTTATATTGATTCAATTGGTATTCTTGACGAAGCCAATGATGGAAGGATCATGTAAGTGTCGCCCCGGTTATATTTGTATATTTATTGCCGTAAACTAAAGTATCAGGCCGCTCCCAGTTGTAGTCTAGCGGGAAGTCATCTTAGCATGTAATTTCCTAGAATGGACAGACGGAGTCGGTGGTCATATTAGATTACCGTAGAGGAATAATACCTACGTGTAAACCAGTTTATTTATTCGTATGCTTCATATTTTAAATGCCGTACATGCTTCAATGCCAAAGTCGTGGCATGGATGTAAAGAGAGGTTAGCCGATTCAGAACTCGAACCTGAATAGATTGTTGTGGATGTTTATAAGACTTAATTCTTGAAGAATCACTAAGAATGATCAGCAACTTCAAAGTATGACATTTTGTACCTATAATCTGTAACTATGATCGTATCGTTCCTTCGTATGTGCCATGTTGAATAAACTATATGTACAGTAAACCGACTTATGTACTACCATCGAGTGAACAGTTTAACACTACTTGTTGTAGTTCGTTTTCACAGAACAGTTTATTGACATTTTGTTCATATTACCATTCGCGTTATGAAGACCAACACCATTACCATAAACGGCTACAACAGTAATTGGTGCGCCAGCGTGGTCTGAAATTTATCATTTCAAAGGATCTTACTCAATCAAATTAATCGTTTGAAAATAGAATGTGTACTTTCAAGGCGACATCATCGTCAAGTTGGAACTTGTTGTCAAAATGAATCTTAATCAACTGACCGTTACGAGATTCTCAAGGTCATCTATCAACCTTCACTTCGGGTTGTACAGGGACTGACTGCCTTCGTTATCATTTCGTGCGAGCTGATGCTGTATTCGCAGATCGAATTATTTTAGCTTCAAACGTACATCCACGGAGACGAGGCACATTGTTTTTTCCCGGCACACGCGAGCTAAGTATAACTTGTATCCGTTATACATTTTATTATTATTAGCTGTGCCTTAATTGCTTATGTCCACCTTTATATTTTCCGTGTTATGTGTTATATGTTGTGTATTCTTTGTGGGAGGTAGGGTTTGGAGACTCACGGAGGATACATCCCAGTTTCACACCAGGGCCTTCGTGACTGTTCTTTAGGAATTGTTTTGCAGACTTCCCTCAGTGGAATGTTCCTACGCGTGAGCGTAGAAGGATTCTAGGTCCACTGTGTCTGGTGGTCTGTGACACCTGACTGTTTAGCTGTAGTGTCAAGTTTTAATTGTTGTTTTCGTATTTATTTTTATTCGTAATTTAGTTTTATGATGAATTTTGTTTGTATTTTGCGTCCATCTCACCTTTCCTGTCGTTCAGTTTTTTACAAAACCTATGTTTTTACACTGTGTTGTCAATTGTACTGTTAATTATCTGATCGTAGTTATCGTCGTATATTTTTACGATATTCTATTTTAGTTATACATTTTTATTTTTTTTGATTTCTACGATTGTGTTCACCCGTCCAGTTTATCATGTCTTGTCTGTTATGTTTCTATTGTCTTTCTCGTTGTTCATTTCATGACATTTGATTACATAAATTTATTGATTAATAACATATTTAATAATTATATGATAACATTATACCGTTCTTGGACAGGAACGTGTACCTTTGATTAGAGTGTAAATTAATTGGATATTAACTGAGTAACACTTATTAGAGTGAGAAAAAAATTATTAGACATAATGGATATTTTGGATCATTTTCTCCGGAAGGGAGATAGAATAGGTAAATGGGGTTCAAGTTGTGAGGAATATGCCATTGAACATTTCTTACTTCAAATTACCCAGGATCTCAAGAATTTTGCTTTTCTTAGGTGCAAATATGGCTTTTCACAAGAGAAAGCAGTGAGACTTGCTAAATTATTATCAACCATTTTTTATGATGAAGGAAAAATAACTACTCAAGACAGTAGTGTTATTGAGGTGGATGAGTTGAAGAAAACCATAACGAAGCACAAGGGTAGGGAGATTGCCCTTACGAATGAGCTGCTACAGCAAAAAGGGGAATTTGAGAAGAAGTTGGTGGCTATGGATTTTGAAAATGCTGAGTTGAAGAATAAAGTGACAGTGTTGATAGAGGATAATAAGAAATTTCATGACTCTTCTTTTAACCAGAAAAGAGAGTTAGATAATGAGGTGACCTCCTTAATGAACATATTTTTCGAAGAAGATAGTGACGATGAAAAAATACCTACTGCTATTAATACTACTCTGCAGATAGATTGCAATACACACGTGGCTCAAATTCAGAGCCTGACATCTGAGGTAACTCTTTTGAGAAAAGTGTAATATGGAAAAAACGATGGAACAAAACATGAAAGTTTTGGATAAGAAAGTAGCAGATCTTACCTTGGCAAATCAAGAACTTAGGAATCTTCTATGTCAACAGGAGAAAGTGTCTCAGGAAAAACAGATAAATATTGAAAAATTACTCATGGAGAAAAAATGAGTTAGAGAATGAAGTACGCTCAGTTAAAATATTACTTGACAAGCAGAATAAGGTCATTGGAGAATTTGATAAGTTAAATGTGACTATAAAGACAGACTGTCATGCTCATTTGGCTCAGATTCAAGAACTTACATCTGAGATTCCTCTTTTGAAATTAAGGGTTGAGGAACTTACGAATAGCCATCAAAATGCCATTGAGGCACTTGAAAAAGAAAAGGCCATTAATAAAGAACATGTCAGGAAACACACTATCGATGTTGAACATCTAACTCAAACTGCTGCTGCAGAACTCGAAGTTAAAGATTTAAATATTATGAATGGGATTGCTAGAGAGCTAGAACAAGTCAAAAGGAATTATGAGAAGTTGATGTCAGATTATGTAGATTTGAAACTAGAATCTGAAGATAATAAAATTCAACAGAAAATAGAAGCGGAAAAAACAGAAAAAATTGATAATGAATCTTAGAGATAGAAAAGTCAGAAAGGGAAATAACAAGAATTGCCATTCTTTTAAAGGGAAACAATTTTGTCAAACTTCTCTGTATAATGTATCTTCTAGCCAATCTCACAGATCACGAGATTTTCATCAGAATAATTTTGGAAATAATCAAAGCAATAATTATTATCATAATGGGAAATTTAAATCACAATCTTTCAAAAACAGACAAGGTTATCAAAATAGACAGTATGGTCAATGGCACAATGGTAATGGTCATACTAACCGTGATTTTAACGTAAACAAAAATGCAAATACTAGCAATTTTGGGGATAATAACCAAAATCGATCGCTACGAAGATATAGATCTTCGAACCAGCCACGACAACACTCTAATGTTGCTTTGAGTGATACACATTCAAACAAGGAACAGGATAATAATGTTAATGCACATAGTGCTATGTCATGTTCTCTAGATTTCGAACAGGTCAAGTCTTGTGATGAGAGTAATACCCCATTCCAGCCCAAGGCGATCACAACGTTGCGATGCGGGCAAATTATACCAAACCTACCAGCGGCTTGTACGGCCACGTCAGCTACTGACTATGGAACAGGAAGCCTTAAATTAAATAAGGGTTTTATAAATGGCATTCCATGCTCTCTTTTATTTGATTCAGGCTGCAGTGCTGTGGAAGTGCGGAACTCTTTGGTCGACCCCGCCTGTGCAACTGGAGAGACCATCCAATGTGTTACATTTAGTGGGACAGTGGAAACATTTCCCACGGCTGTTATTGAGTTAAATACACCATTTTTTTTCAGGAAAGATCCACGCCTGTCTTCTTCCGAATCCAATTTCTGATGTCATCCTGGGTCGCATACATGATATAAAGGAATGTACCCCACAGCAAATTGCTGAATGGGAAAAGCAGCATATACAGGATGCCTATGCATTTAAGTCTATACCTAGAGTTGTGTCACATGCACATGCTATTAACATGTTGGGTAATGCTAATGTATCGGAATCTAGTAGTGAAAATGATTCCATGGTTCATTACGCCACTGTGGCTAATGGATTACAACCTTTACGACATGCTTCCATTCTTAAGAATGATATTAAGGTTTTAACGCAACCTGTAAAGACTAGTAAGTCATATACCTTCCCTCGAATTGATCAGCAGTCAACTGATCGCAAGAAAAAGGTTAGGTTTGTAAAAAAGGGAAAGGATGTTCCTAATAAAAATAATAATTGTAACTCAGATAGGAAAAGTAATATCAATAAGGTTGTCAGTAAGGTTTTAACTTTGCCTAGCAAGCAGGTGTCTACGACATGCCGTACACCTACACCTTTGTCTGGCATAAGTAATAATAATCAACTACAAAAGTATGGTACATTTAAGAATAATCCTAAAGATATAAATAATAAATATTATAATTTACCTAAAAAGACTAAGGTTACTCATCAACCTTGTTACATTCTTGTGACAACGCTACCACTTATATTGGTAGAGGTGCATCTTCTCGCACCATCCTTGTGCAAAATCTGCCACAGCGAACTAGTTGGCAAGCACTAGGAGATTTTCTCAACCACACGGCAGACGTTAGGTTCGTTCGTCTGTTACCTCATACCAATAACAGGTATGGTGACGCCGTGGTTACTTTTAGGACCAATCGAGATGCTCGCATGGCTATCGAGCGGGACAATGGTGTGTATTTCCACCACCATTCTCTCCGATTACAATTGGTTCCTGATTCTGCGTCACGCAGATAGTAACATACTATATTGGATTTTGATATCACATTCTTTGATGACTCAGCCTATGCAGTCATCATTTCTTTCTTGTAATAGTCATTTGTTCTTTTTCTAGTTCTCATGATCTTTTTTTCTATGGAATTTTATGCCATTCGGATTAATGAATGCGCCAGCTACCTTTGTACGCATGATGCGTCGCATATTGTCTCATCGTCCCGATGTCATTACTTATATAGATGACATCTGTCTTTTCAGTGACTCTTGGGATGAACATATTCAGGGTTTAAAATCTTTACTTTCTACCTTACGGGATTATAACTTAACAGCGAAACCTTCAAAGGCTTTTGTCGGTTTTCATGACATCTCATTTCTTGGTCACCGCATAGGTCATGGTTTCATGTATACAGAAGACAGTAACGTCTCTAAAATTTTAAACATCTCAGCACCTAAGACAAAAAAACAAGTTAGGTCGCTTTTAGGACTAATACAGTTCTATTCAAAATTCATCCCTCATTTGTCTACTATAACTGCACCTTTTTCGTCTCTACTGAAGAAAGGCACATCTAATGTAATAAAGTGGTCGCAGGATCACCAAACGGCTTTAGACGATATAAAACAATTTTTTTCAAATAAGCCTTTTTTAAGGTTGCCTAACAAAGATCTTGTGGCAGTGCCGGTATATGCAGTATTTTCAGTTTACTTTACAGAGAGCAGATGTTTAACTGGCCTAATCACCAGAGATTTAGATTTCTCTCTTAACTTTGTGTTACCAGGTTCGATTTTCTTCTCTTAGGTGTTGATGTAGCGAATTTAATTGAAATGGATAGATTTCTTATCTAGATCTCAAAACTGTAGTAATTCACCTTTTCAACAGCGTTCGATTTCATGCAAAACTTTTAATATCTTTCAGCATGAAACTTAAAATTTCAACAAAGTCTGGAATTCAGAACATTTTTACAATAATAAGTATAATAAAATTCTATCATCTCATCAGATGCTTTCATCGATGCAAAAATCCCTTTTTGCATCCTTGTCTCGTAGGCCTACTCAATTGTCAAATATGGCGAACCTTCTCATTCCACCGTGTTCCTTCTTTTAAGTTACAGTCTTATTTTAGGTTCGACGACATTTGCCAATCACCTCAGATTTGTCCTTGATCTCTTTATAATCATAAGCATTCCTTGAGTTAAATGCTTTCCAACACAAGAATATTTTCTACTCTACATGGTTTGAGGTGTAAGACATTTTTTTGCAAATAGACTCAAATCCTCGAACCTAGTTCTGCTGCGACTAGGGTTGGGAGCTCTATTCAAAATACATATTTAACGATTGTCACTACTTACGCCAGTAAGCAAATTATAACCACTCAATGTCCTGAAATACACATTTTATAAGAAATGTTGAAGTTTGATTTTCTCAAACTAAGAAATATGTAGAGCTGGACCAGATACGACCTCTTGAGTTGCGCTCTTTCATTCTACTGCCAAAATGGCGTCGTTGTTCCACTTTCCCCGGGGTAAATCTGAGCTATCCGATTGGTCAGGGGAAATCACCCAATTATTAGAAATGGCGTGTAGAAGCGACTCTACCCTAAATATGTGACACTATTTATTTTTTTCTGTTTCTCATAAAATATAAAATTATGGGGTGGTCTGTGCTTCCTCTGTCTTGTAAGAATATAGTCTGTTTCCAAAGGAACAACTATGTACACGGCCACAATCTCACCTTTGTTCTTCGCAGTGATGCAAGTTCCTACGCTATCGCTGCAGTTTTGATGCAAGAATATAACGGCACCTTGTTTCCGGTGATGTACGTGTCCAGAAAACTTACGGAGAGCGAACTCAAATACTCCGTTCTGGATAAAGAGCTCCTCGCTTTTGTTTGGGCAATCACAAAACTGGATCGTTATCTCCTCGGATCACACTTTGTGGTGGAATCCGACCAGAAAGCTCTTACAGCACTGAACACAGGGAACGTTAAGTCATCAAAGTCAGCGCGTTACGCTATAGCGCTTCAACCGTTCCAATTTGAGATACGAGCTATTCCTGGAGTGCAGAATGTTTTCGCAGACTGTCTTTCAAGATGCCCAAGTGAACGTGTCGAAACTAAACCACTTCCAGATGGTGAAACATCCTCACCGAAACATGAATAACTATGTACATTGTTATTGATGGTACATCTGTAAAGACTATGTATAGATCTGCAGTATTCGTACAAGTATAACTTCCAGGATATACTTACTTCTGGATTATAACATGACTTCTTATGTAGTAACATTTTATTAGTACGTGAACATTGGTACTACAGTAACTTTTTTATTAGTATGGAAACATTGTTAAAAGCGACAAATAGACATTCATTATTATTATGAAACATATTACACTACATATCGTGTTCGTATATGTATTTCTGGCATGGAACATTGAGAACATATTCTTGTCGATTCTAAATAGTTCTAAACGAATATTCACAATGATTGAAATTAGAATTACTTAAAATAAATTAGTAGTTATTTATTTGTGTGTAATTAAGTACTATTAATTAGAATAATTCAATTTAATCGATTTGATTGATTATAAATCACACATCTACTAACTTTATTAGTGTCTCGCAATACGTGTATTCACGTATCCCACTACATGATATCTCACTTTTAGATAACTAGTCAAACTTACTAGTGTTAGAAAACAGTAAGTGTGTTGCTTCTTAAAGTGTTTAATTTTGCATTGCTTCATTTTTGAACATTGTATTTTCAATTTTTCTGTTTTATTGATTCTCTTGTCATTGATTATCATCAGTGTTGCTGTTCATTTTCATTTTTGAAAATCATATGTTTCAAATTTTTTTTTTTTTGAAAACTTAGTTGAATTTTATTATCATCTTTATTTTATGTTTTTTTTATTTTTTCATTTTCAACTTGTTTTTATTTCGAATATTACCACATCGTTCCAAAGTAGGTCGTTTGTGGATGTGTGCTTTAATGCATACTATCATTTAGTTATATTCATTTCGTTTAATATTCTTTTCTTAATATGATATAACTTTATGCATTTCATATATCTTGTTGTAGTTTTGACTCACCTCTCTCGGGTACTAAGTTAAAAAAAAAAATTAATAGAATTAATTTTTTTAAGGGGAGGTGATAAGGGAGCTGTTACGTACATTTATTACCTAAGGGGGGTAGTCTTCGGTCCTGCCAAATGTACGCACCAGTCTTTATATATTTTATTATTTGTGCGTTCGATTGATTCACGCACTGACGTGCACAATGCAGTGTGAGTTGCTTTGGACAGCACGGGTAACCTAGTTTGGGGATTGTGACGTCAGGTTTTGAACGGGGCAGTGCGGACTTTGTTATGTCCGAGATATATATTATTGGAATTTTCTGGCAGTTTTGTATAAGCCAGTATGTTATATTGATTCAATTGGTATTCTTGACGAAGCCAATGATGGAAGGATCATGTAAGTGTCGCCCCGGTTATATTTGTATATTTATTGCCGTAAACTAAAGTATCAGGCCGCTCCCAGTTGTAGTCTAGCGGGAAGTCATCTTAGCATGTAATTTCCTAGAATGGACAGACGGAGTCGGTGGTCATATTAGATTACCGTAGAGGAATAATACCTACGTGTAAACCAGTTTATTTATTCGTATGCTTCATATTTTAAATGCCGTACATGCTTCAATGCCAAAGTCGTGGCATGGATGTAAAGAGAGGTTAGCCGATTCAGAACTCGAACCTGAATAGATTGTTGTGGATGTTTATAAGACTTAATTCTTGAAGAATCACTAAGAATGATCAGCAACTTCAAAGTATGACATTTTGTACCTATAATCTGTAACTATGATCGTATCGTTCCTTCGTATGTGCCATGTTGAATAAACTATATGTACAGTAAACCGACTTATGTACTACCATCGAGTGAACAGTTTAAACACTACTTGTTGTAGTTCGTTTTCACAGAACAGTTTATTGACATTTTGTTCATATTACCATTCGCGTTATGAAGACCAACACCATTACCATAAACGGCTACAACACCAATCCACTGGCAAATTATGCTCGATGGCCTGACAATAATATCACTGGACACTAAACTACTCCAGAATTATAATTATCCACAGGATAAACAACTATTGGCCATATTCCATACTCAATGAAAAAGGAACCACAAAAAATGTCCGTCACTCTCTGACAAAGGCCCAGCGTCAACTGCCTCTTTCGCGCCTTTCCTTGTTCCACTTCCGGTGTCCCCGACTAACAGGTTTTTCAAAAAGTGATCAGCGTTGCCAAAACTCGCTGATAACGATGTCACCAATCTATTTTTCTAAATATGCCGTGACATCCACCCCCACTTAAGAAAAAAAACGTAGTTTTCTTCCATCGGAGGAGTCCTCGCCCGCCCCGTACGGAGTTGGGACGAATCTATGCCATGCCAGCACCTCATCATCTGTCTAGAGAGTGCCATGGTTTTTCACCACCATTGTCATTCATGCCTACTCAAATTAACCACCAAACACAATATGAGCATGAAATAAGCCAACCCAGGTACCAGTAGTCGTGAAAACACCGACTGTCCACACTTGGTCTAACAAATACCCTACATAGAACATACATAGTTATTCTTATCTAGGCATCCAAAACAGTAAGCAATCTCATAGTATAGACAATCATTTGTACATGCTATAAATATACATTATATTCGCTTCTAGTGCAGGTTGCTTATATGGCATCATAATACATACATTGTAAAGCATAACATATTACAGCATAAACATACATTGTAAGGCATCACATGATATTTACCAGTTTACACAACCCATATATTCCTATCAGAATAGAACTGGGGGCGTGGGTCAGACTCCAAGGTTCGGTTCGCGTTAACCGAAACACCCCAATGACCACGCACCCGAGACCAAACCCTATTATTGCTGGACTATCAGCAGGTGGTTGTGAAGCAACGACATATGCTTCAATCTTACTGCATCACGCGCACCCCACGCATTCGCGAAAGTCACTCGTGCCATTTTGGTATTGTCGCACAACGACAATACCTCCACTAATCTATCCAGCGCGACCTCATCAAACACTAGTCTGAGTGAGCGCCAACTAGCACTCAGGGGAACGTTACGCACCCAAACTGTGCGATCACCATCTATCGGACCCTCGTATAAGTTCCTACTGCTCCCAATCATGTCACTTGGTACTTGCCGCGAACCACGTCTACGATGTACCTTCAGGTCATCCCCCTTAGGAGTTTGGTGATGCTGAGCCTCTGCTTCAGCCACATCCCTGGCCTTATGCACTCCCCATACATTGCCGACGATTAAATCGGCAATGGGATCCTCGAGAACGAACGCGTTCACTCTCCCTGACAGGAACGGGGTGTCCACATTGATGCATGCCTGGGGGTAAGACTCCACTTTGCCCCCAAATGTCGTACACTTTACCGTTTTGCCTGTAAGGCAGGAGTCGTCGATACACGACCGACGCACCCCAATTGTGGTGCATCCAGTGTCCCTCAACACCCGGACTGGTCTATTCTCCACCCTGCCTTCGTGGAGAATCACCGTGCCAGTCTCATGGACTGCCGACAGACATGGTGCCGCATGCCCGCATTAAAGCACTAACCTCTCGTTCGCGTGGAAGAGAGGGCGACACCCCGCACAGTCCTCATCGTTGACTGTGTCCAACACAACCGTGGAATTCGCGTGTTCAATAGGGGTAGGACACCTGCCAGCGCTGATTATTTCCACCACAATTGGTACACAAGCGCTCCCTCTTCGACTCATCGCGTGAGCTCTTGCTAGAACCTTTCGATGACGACGACCGGGCATCAGAGTCTGAAGATCGACTCTCTGAGGAGCCACTCCTCTGCTTGTGATGTTTGGTTTTATACCAAAACCGGTCTTTGTCCCGAGAGTCCTCGAAGTGTACCGCTTACGCGTTTGGTACTCTCTTCTGTCGCTATCGCTTCTACATTGTCGGTTCTGCCAACTCGGCCGACCATTCCGATGGGATCGGAAGTTCCCATAATTACCTCTACGTGGCTGATAGGGAATGGAGGGCTTCTCATATTTCTGCTCTTGGGTCATGTCTGCATCACCTGACTGATTTAGCCAAGGATGGCGCTGAACTTTGCCGACCCCGGCAACTATGTCGTCTGGCAGACCTGACTTGTGGATGGAATTGCCCGGGTGGACAAGGACATAATGATGCGCCAATTGGGCCATGGACTCAGTATCTTTTGGCTGGCGCTCTTGGAAGAACGCCACCAACTCCGTTGAGCACGACGACAACACTTTGTCTCGTAGCATCAAGTCTAGCAAGCTATCATAGTCCTTATTAATTCCCTCCATCTCAATCCATCTGTTGAGCAGAAGTTTTATCTTCGAGATGAAGTCCTCAAAGTCTTGGTCTGCGCTTGGCACCGCGTTTCTGAAACGCGTCCGGTACCCGTCAGAAGTCAGACGGAACTTCCGGAGCAACCTTTCCTTTACTTTGTCGTAATCGTCCCTTTTGTCTAGCGGGAGGCTATAAAAAAGTCTCCATCGCAGGCCCCACTAGCAACGTCGATAGCAGAGATGGCCACTGATCTTAGTCAGCCTTCCAGGCCACGCATTCGGCCTCGAATCTCTGAAGGAAAAAATCTAAAATATCGATTTTGTCATTGAAATTTGGCAAAACCTTACTAAAGAGACCCACCCAGGAGTCGAGTTCTGACAACTCGCACCCACTTCCAGTCTCTTTAATTGTATTTCCTTATCAATCATCTTCTCTTCCAGAGTTATTCTAATTATCTCCTTCTCTAATTCTACTTCTCTATCTTCTCTCATCTTCTTTTCTTTCAATTCGAACTCTCTCTGTTTCCACTCGTTTTCTTCTTTCAACTTCTTTTCTTGCAATTTCCTCTCCATCATCTTTTCTTGCAATTCTCTCTCCATCTTCTTTTCTTGTAACTCTTTATCTTCTTTCATCTTCCTTTCTTGTAACTCGAATTCTCTTCTTTTTAGCTCTAGCTCTTCAGCTCGTGCATCTCTTAAGGCATTCTGTTTCTCAATCTTTTCCTTCTCTAAAGCTTTCTGATTCTCCGGTGAGTAATATTCTGCCTTGGCAAAGTCATTTAGTTCTTTGTCAACGTACCCACATTCTTTACCAATCTGAATGGAAGCCTGTAGGTTCATGGTGTACACTCAGAATACTCACTATTATCTCTTGCTATAGATTTTTACTGTGGAACTATTAATTCGTATATACTTCACTTATATCACCAGATAAATCTCTGCTTACAAAGTGTGCAGTAATGATAGTAAATATTGATATCACTTCTCCAATATACACACATATATATATATATATATATATATATATATATATATATATATATATATATATATATATATATATATATATATATATATATATGCAAGTAAGTATATATCACCTCTTGTAGTGATTTCTAAATACAATATCTAAATTAATATATAACAGTATAGGGCATACAGGCAAAGATAAGAAAGTACAAAAGAATTTTCTGCTAGAACGGTTGGTGTCGCCTACGCCTTCAGATTATTATTTGCTAACGAATAGCCGAACAAAACGGTACCCAATTTTTCAAATTCGTCCTTGACATAAACAACCACTTTTCCTAGTTCTAAGAAAATATTTGCCTAAAATGCATTGTGGAACGAGGAGGGGCAAGGATAGATGAAATGCTAATTCGTTTCGCATTGATTTTAAACTAAAAGCCAACCCTAGCACAGCAGCAAGCCTTGCCTTAGGGGTTTCCCCAAATACAATGAAAAAGTTAGAATTGTGGACACTACGGTCATGGAAACTTGTTTAGCTCTTATTATGAATGACCTAAGCTCTCGTATTTCGCTTGAAATTACATGGAAAAAGAGTGAACGAGAGGTAGTTTAAAAATAAACAACTAACATAGAAAAAAAGATAGAATTTTGAACCAAACCACATAGCCCCTTAAAAATCATAGATTCGTGTACCTGAAGACTTGCTGACCAAGAATATGTTGTTAGTTATATAAATAGTCCCTTAACTAATCAAATAATGATAAAATAATACATAGAGATCAGAGATACTGTCAGGTCAAGTTATATCTGCTTAGATTGGATCGCATATTTTGGGGGGAAAAAGTAGGTTACAGATAGGCTCAGATAGTACAGTGAATCCGATTGGGTGGCATTTGAAGTGAGACGAAATATTATTGGCTGACCTTTGAATAAACATAAATAGCCTAGTAACGTAGAAAGGTTTGAATGATATTTTTTGAAAGACTGTTTACCCTTGTAAAATTAAGAGTGATTGGCTAACTGAATCGATATTGTCAGAATAAGCGTTAGGGGGGGACGCCATTACTTGAAAAAGTTTCACCAGCGATAGATGAGATCTGGCTGTGCTTTTAAATATAATTTCTGGGCAGCCTGGACAACAAAACAGATCGAAACTGTGTCAGTCATCGTCTCTGTGTATTTCATTGAACAAATTGTGGTAAGATTGACATTTATTAATCTGTATTTTATATAAAAATTGAATGTGAAATAATAATATATGTCTGGACATGAGTGGGTCTATAGCGAACATGAGGCAAAGCCTAAAGATTGATCCACCATGTGATAGACTGTCGGAGAGGTGTAAAAGTACAAGAATATGTATGATTGTCATAAAGGAGCATAACACCTATCCTATTTAATGGAAGAGATTACAGCTGGAATTGCAGTGGCGTTGTAACTATTAGGGGAGAGGAATACTGGTGTACATTGTCACATCAAAAGAAAATGGTGGCCTAGGTTTGTATAAGGATATGACCCTTTTTGTTTGTTTGTAATGTACATGTCCTTAAATGTGGACTATTAGTGTATGCTAGATATTAAGAAGGATGCATACCTTCACATTTCAGAGGTCCTGGGTACTGACGTTAATGTGGTACCAAACGCTTGAAAACTGATTGATTCAGGACTCTGCATGTTTACTGCGAGCCCATGCTAGTGGCCATTGCCTATCAAACAGGGAACAGATTGTCAAGCGAGCAGAGGAAAGGTTCAACCTGTATTCTACTGCCAAGATAAGTTCTCGTTCGGCACCTGAAAGCTCAACTAACTCAACTACAGAACTTTAAAAGAAGAAATATAAAAAGTGACAGTGAATAAAACTGGGACAAATATTTAATAGTTCCACAAGTGACAAATAGAAACAAACATTACTAAAAGGGTATGATTTCAAACAACAACCTAGTGGTACTACCAGTATTACCTTAAAGTAGGAGAATACTACAGACGTATATTAGAAAAATATTTTATGTATGGACAGAGGATCTATTGTGCTATTTGACTGATGTAAATGATTATTGTGATTTCACTTTTAAATTGTCAATCCTGATTCCAATTAAATTAGAATCAGGATAATAAAATTGTAAAAATCATATTTACACAAAATTCAACCACAGTCTTAAATAAGAAAGCCTTTTAGAGTGTCGTTTGTATGTTATTGTGGTAGTACTGTGTGATGTTGTGAATAATAAACTATTTGTTTGTATGTTTGCTTATTTTTGTACATTACACTCTACATTCATAACCCTAGACACTAAACGAAGTCATTTAATACAATAATAAATACATTTTGAATGAGATAAAGGGGGTGGTAGCTGAAAGGTACCCTGAAAAGTTCACAATACTATTGGGTAAATTCAGGGACCTTCATAGCTAATCTCATTTATTAACATATTAATACCTAACAACAAATTCATAACATCAAATCCACCACACCTCTCACTGTATACACATCATCTACTTTTACCTCTTATTGTATAAATATAGTCTTACTTTGCCACTTGGCTACTGTCTCATTATTCTGAAAATTTGGTCTTTCCGACCACTTAGTCTCAGTGATACACTCAAAGACCCTTACAATAGTCGACAATTGTACCACAACAGCTGATGATACTTCCTGGTGCAATGACACCACTGTACCAACTTGGCAATAAATTAGCTTTTACTCCAAATTCTGTCACTGGCACCCACACTGGTGCTTTTTTCATATAATACTTTTATACATTACTCTGGCACCCACACTGGTGCTATACTCATATAATACTTTTAATTGGTACTCTGGCACGCACACTGGTGCTATACTCATATAATACTTTTAATTATTACTAATCTGTCATATAAATGTTTCTATAGGCAAAATGAGCACTACACAGATGAAACAACACACACTAAACTCTACGAAAACAAAAATCCCAGTCACGAGGAATAAGATGATAGACAAAGTAGAGCAGAGGTAGATTAATATATACAATGCGTGACTGCGCACGAACGAAAAGAAGGGATCCTTGTAAACGTATTTAAAAGATAGAAAGATGGAACAAGAGAACACACCACTTAAACACAACAAAAGAATAATGAATAAGCAAGACAATGTAAATACAAACTACACCAGTACACCTAACACCGACAGGGCTTGGAATGTTAAGTAGGGCAGCCGCAGGAAAACCGACTGCCTTACTCCACCACTAAACACACACAGCCACCCCCTAAAAAGAAATCAGTCTAATTCAATCTTTTCCCACAAGTAGGACCAGAATGAGTTAAACTCACCACCCGTCCGCCCTTGAACACCCAAATATAATATTACACAATCGACTAAACAACAACTGCACTTAACAATGAAGTGCTGAGAGCTATCTCTTTTACTTGGCACTATCAAATCACTCCTAACAAAAGAAACTATATCACATATAAACAATACTCATAGAATAGCATATCATAGCTTTACTAAGTAAATAATACCATAATCCCAAGTAATATGAAATAAAGTGAAAGATCCCACCTACTACTAACACTATATAAACAACCAGACTACGTTCTAGAAAGAAAGTAGGGAAAAAGAACAGAACAAACGGAAAGAAACCACAACAAATTATTAAGCAAGCTTCAAGAAGCAGATGCAGAAATAGGACTATCCTACTTTAAAAAGATCAGATTAATAGATAGAAAAGAAAATTTAGAATTTAGAGAAAAAAACAAGAAACAACAACAAAGCGTAGCATACAAAAATTACAAATAAAAACTTAACTGACGGTCCAGCGTCGCTTGTACAAGAAGCTCTTCAGCCTAGATGATCCAAGATGTAGACCAACAAACGGAACACCACACTTGACGTAAAGTTCCAAAACAAATGTACTCCACTGTGGTATCGAATATCCAGACAGAATATCCAGAATACAGTTCAGCAAAACCAGACTTCTACGTAAGTCTGTGTGACAGCATATAGAATACTGACCTTAGGCACGGTACTGCAACCAATATCCAGGCGACAACACTGTTCTACACGATGGTTTCACAGCCATGTCTACCAAAAAATATCAGGATCATAAATCCACAAGTCTATGTGCCAGCCAATATCGTTACTGTCTTTCGGCACTATGATACGTAAAATATCCCAGTCAGGATCACTTCACTGCGGCACTTCAGGATTCTAGCAGTCTTTAGCACAGAGTACTCCAGGACCACTGAGATCAGCAGGCTTCACTCTTCAGCACAGTAAATTTCCCGGGTCACGACAGAGCCGTTGGTAGGCTTCCACTGGACAGGCACATCAGGGAGGTATGACAGCGACAGAACTTGGCAAAATCTCCAGAAGGTAATGTTCCCAGGTAGGAAGAGCAATACGTGTACTGACACTGCTGCAGGTAGACTACAGTGCTCAAAGACAGTCTCTTCTACAGCACGGGATGGCTGTAGTTTAGGAACATATGTAGGTAGGTTGTAGCAGGAACTCCCCAGGAATTCGGCTGAATGGCGACTACTTGTGACGGGAACAGGACAAATTGCCTACAACAAAACACCCTAACACACTTGTAGGCTTAGGTAAACTTAAATGTTTATAAAGGTACTCCACAACAACTCCTAACACCTCTAAGGTAACACTCAAAGTCACAATGTATCAACCAGGATAGCCCAACAACCGAAGTCGTCTCCCCGCCCTGTTGAACACGTAACTTTACTCCGCAGGGAGCCCCGAATGTTACCAAAAGATCGCGAAGACTACCTTGTAATATGACTACTGAAAGCCAGACACCAGCTGCACTTTATTCCATCCCTTTTGACACACTTTCTACAAAACTAGCCACCCTACACCAAAATTAACTTTCCAACACAGCGCAACCACAAACAGTGTCAAAATATTATCTGAACTGACAATCTTACACTGTGACCTGAAAAAAACTAGGTTACGTATCGCGACGCGTCACACTTGACCGTCTACAGTTCACTACTGCTGACTGACAAACACACATACCCGAAGCTGGCAACCGAAAATAACTAACTATCGTGACTTAGAAAACCTGAAGTCGTCAACACACTGTGACTGAAACCTTCTAACATACTGTGTGCATCTTAAATTCAGGCCTATCTAGAAGACATAGGCACTACACGGCCTTTTATAAAGAATAGGACGGACCACCCAGAAGTCAGCTGGGAATTAAATACTATAAAATACAGGCCCCACGGCATATAGGCTCACCAAAAGTCGGACGAGCCCCAGGTGTCAACTCCTCTATTTCTGCTGTGGATTTAACACTGACGCTGGGAGCCGCGCTGGTGTAATGGCTACGGCGTTGTACTGACGACCAGGTTTTCATGGTTCAATCCCGGGCGTCAGCGTTTGAAGGAATGTTTACGACCGGAAATTTGACTGAATAACCTGAACGGCTCCTGCACATAAATCCCGTGTGGATGGGAAGGAGCGAAGCTCCTGACCGGGTTGGAAGGAAAGTCCACTGACCACCCAGCCTCGCAATGACATGTCATTGGGCCAAAAGAGCTGGAAAGCTCGAGTGCCGCTGGTTAGAGGGAAAAAACTGACGCTAATTTAACGTGGCTCATTATCTAACGGTGAAAGACCAACGAAGGAAGAAATAAAGAAAGCCATAAAGCTTCTAAGAGAGGGAAAAGCGTCTGGACCTGATGGCATTCCAGCAGAGGCCATCAAAGCAGATATCGACACGGCTACAGAGATGTTATATAAATTACTTGGTAAAGTCTGGGAAAAGGAAGAGATACCAGCAGAATGGAAGGAAGGATATCTGGTTAAGTTGCCTAAGAAGGGAAATTTACAAGAGTGCACAAATTATAGAGGAATAATGTTACTATCAGTGCCAGGAAAAGTATTAAACAGGATTATCCTTGAGAGATTAAAAGAGTCCATAGACAAGAAACTGAGAGATGAACAAGCAGGTTTTCGACAAAACAGATCATGTACAGACCAGATAGCCACTTTGAGAATAATAGTTGAACAAAGTCTGGAATGGAATTCACCACTATACATCGGATTTGTGGACTACGAAAAGGCATTTGACAGTGTAGACAGAGAATCACTTTGGAAATTGATGAGGCATTATGGAGTTCCCCTGAAGATCATTAATTTAATAAAGAAAACATATGAAGACATGACATGCAGAGTTCTTCACGAAGGACAGCTTACAGAACCGTTTGGGATAAGAACAGGAGTGCGACAGGGATGCCTCTTGTCTCCATTTCTTTTCTTGCTGGCAATAGATTGGGTTATGAGATCATCGACAACACACAATAGAAATGGAATCCAGTGGACTCTGACTAAGCAGTTGGATGATCTGGATTTTGCTGATGACTTGGCTCTTCTGTCCCATAACCGTAATCAGATGCAGGACAAATTGAAAACACTCGATGAGAGGTCACAGCAATTGGGTCTGAAAATACACAGGGAAAAGACAAAAATAATGAGAATAAATGCAGGTAATGATAACAGGGTTGAACTTGAAGAAACACCAATTCAAGATGTAGAATCATACACATATCTTGGCAGTAATATAGACAAAGTTGGAGGGACAGAGAGCGATATCAAAATAAGAATACAAAAGGCTAGAGGAGCTTTCATTGCATTGGGAAATATATGGAGATCAAGAGAAATCGGATCCAACACGAAAATAAGAATCTTCAATTCAAATGTGAAGTCAGTCCTATTGTATGGCTCGGAGACATGGAGAACAACAAAGACAACAACCAAAAAGCTACAGACTTTCATAAATGGGTGCTTGCGTAGAATAGAGGGATTAAAATGGTATGACAAGGTTACCAACGTGGAACTGATGACAAGAACTAGACAAGTGCCAGTGGAACAAGAGATGAGAAGAAGACGATGGCGATGGATAGGACACACACTGAGGAAACCTGTTGATAGCATTACAAGGCAGTCCTTGTTCTGGAACCCCCAGGGCAAGAGAGGCAGAGGAAGACCAAGAAGTACATGGAGAAGAGAGTTGGAAACAGAGGTGAAAATGATGAGGAGAACATGGAAAGAACTTGAGATGATGGCACGGGACAGGAGGACTTGGCATGTGTTTGTTGAAGGCCTATGCTCCTTTGGGAGTGGAGGGTTATGAATGAATGAATGAATTATCTAAGGATATGGGACCAGAAGACGCAGCAATAGAGACCGCAGTCAGCGACTCATAGCTTGACTGCCTGCGTCAGGACCAGCGAACCAGAGCTGGTCAAGACCGTGCTCCACCTCCACGTGGTGGTCCTGGAAACAGTCTGCAGCAGTGCAGGCTGGCTGAGCGAGCACGGATCGCAATGGGAAGGCAAACCCGGTCCTAAAAAATGCCGTGCAGAAGTCGGATGTGTCGACCGAAAGGTGCAGATAGCACAGCTACGTTGTAAACAGACACAACGAAACCACCGTCCTTTTCAGGGCGAACGAGGAAGAAGAAGAAGAATCTAAGGATATGACCACAACATGAAATGGGTGACACAGAAAGATAACACTTTCTATAGGAATTCCCTTTTAATCAACACTACACGCAATATAGTCACACACGGCTGAAAACAGTATGGAATACATAAACACTGCCCGAGAAACTTCTCGAATTAATATATATCAAAATACTCCTAACAAATGACAGTACAACAGTACTATACAAACTTAGCAATGAACAATCGCTCACTATGGCGATATGGAAACTACACCATGGAAAAACCAATCCACTGGCAAATTATACTCGATGGCCTGACAATAATATCACTGGACACTAAACCACTCCAGAATTATAATTATCCACAGTGGATACACAACTATTGGTCATATTCCATACTCAATGAAAAGGGAACCAGAAAAAAATGTCCGTCACTCTCTGACAAAGGCCCAGCGTCAACTACATCTTTCGCGTCTTTCCTTTTTCCACTTCCGATGTCGCCGACTAACCGGTTTTTCAAAAAGTAATCAGCGTTGTTAAAACTCACTGATAACGATGTCACCAATCTATTTTTCTAAATATGCCGTGACAATAATATTTCGTTTTTTATCCATGTAGTCTTTCTGATACTTTTAATGCAAACTTCCTTTATAGGAACATGTTTGTCGAATACGTTGTTGAAAGTTTGTGTCCAGTATGTTATGGCTTCTTCTGGATGCGGAAGTTTGTACACGTATGAGAGAGAGGATTTTTGTAGGACTTGTAGGAGTAATTGTAAGTTAACGTTTTTGAAATTCCTGTAATGGACTGTGATGTGTTCCGTTTTCCGTTTTAGGTGCTTCGGACCCTTTTCTCGTCCAGGTAGAGCAAATAGGATAGTGGTCACTGAATGATGTCTGTGTGACTGTGCATTCTATAATGTTTTCTGGGCAGGTCGTATAAATATGATCAATTGGTGTAGATGATGAATCTGTTACTCTCGTGGGTTGATTGACTAACTGTGAGAGGTTGTATGAGTTGGTGATATCATTCCACGTGTTGTTCGATTTGTGAAGGTCAATATTGAAATACCCCCGTAGAATAATTTCCTTCGAAGAAGCCCAAACGTTGTCCATCAATCGTGAGAATGTGTCAAACCATACAGTAGAAGAGCTAGGGTTTTGGTACAGGTATCCAATTAAAACGGGGGTCAGGTTGGAAAGTTTTATTTCCAGCATAAACATTCAATGCCAGTATGTTCTAGATCATCACGGCGTCTGTACTGAAGAGATGTTGAGATGTATATAACTAGCCCTGTTTCATGTTGTCTGTTACAATCCCTGCGCATGGTGGTGAATCCATTAATCCTAATTTCTTCATCAGTAATTTTATCATTGAGACGGGTTTCAGAAAAATCAAATATGTGGAAGTTTTGTTGGAGAGAGGTGGAGACTTCAGGAAGCTTACCTAGCAGGTGGTGAATGTTTAAATGACCAATTTTAAGCCCTGATTGTTTAAGCCATGAATTAGTGATATTGCCTATATTTTGATTTGCCTTTTTGCACTCGGACATGCTAATAGTCAATAGGAAAGAAAGAATGAGGGGAGTAGGAATGAGTAAGAGGCAATAAAATTAGTACACAATGGTTAATATAAAATTGTAAATAAGTTATAAAATATACACTGCAATAGATTTCTCTAAAGTCCGTGGACACTGTTTACAGTATCTTAATCTTTGCAAAAAGTGTGGGTTTTATCTTAAAATAGTCTGTTCCAAACACAAACGAATATTTTTACTTCAATTTCAGTCAATGTAGAGTATTAATCTTTTCGGGACAGTTAAAGATCCACGCTTGTTAATTTTATGAGGATTTCCTAATTTTCCTCAACACGAATAAACAAAGGTGCAGGCGGAGAGAATGCATCAATCTGGGAACTAAGCTCCAAGCTGGTTTGAAATACAGCTTTTAAGTGAGTTTATCTGCAACAGCTTGGTGTTTGTGCGCAGAATCGTGTTTTGAAAAGTCGTATACAGACATCTGAAATGCCTGCATCAATACTTCTGGGCTATACTGCCTAAGCTGATGTAGCACAGACGAACTATGAGAGTGGCATTCTTGGCGGGTAGAGACAGGATGAAGAAATGCCCATTTCCTAGTTGTAGTTCTTGTGTTGTGGTTACTTGATGTAGACTAGAGGAAGAACGGGTCATTCTTGTAGCCCAGTCTTTTCATCTGTCTAGTTGTGTCTGTCGAGCAGGTAGTGGCGGGGTGTCTGTAGTGTGGGTAATGGGGGAAACATTTGGTCATAAAGATTAGGGCGGGGGATGGGATTAGGTATAGCTTTGCTAGATAAATGAGCATTACCTGAGGATGACGATCAGTGGTTATGAGGGGTTCTGCGTGGATTCACTGAGTTTAGTGTGTAATTTGCGTAAGTGACTGACGAATATGTGTGTTTTATGTGAGTCCTCTGGGGGAACTTTAAATTTGTTCCTTGGT
This sequence comes from Oreohelix idahoensis, assembly GCA_024509875.1. Lineage (NCBI taxonomy): Eukaryota > Metazoa > Mollusca > Gastropoda > Stylommatophora > Oreohelicidae > Oreohelix > Oreohelix idahoensis. The sequence continues at coordinate 133,876 of JAMPIV010021250.1, read as the reverse complement.
AGCTCGTCCCTAGCTTAACCAGCAGGCCATAATTAGCTTTGGCAGAGGGTGCAGAGCTTGGGGCAATGGAAAAGCAGAGCTGGAGATTAATCAGCTGATAAGTGATCATGCTGGGGATGATGACTCAATTGTCTAGAATAATAGGTCTGTAGTGCGTGGTGAGAAATCAGGATGGGGCTTCTCTGTAAGAATAACGGGCAGGAATGTTACTGAACAGTGGTGCCTACGTGATAACAACATCCATCATGAGAATGTAGAGGCAGTTACTGCATCACTGAAGTAGCCGCCAACCAGGGCAGTTATATTGTGAGACTCTCGGGCCATGCTTCGGAAATTTCAGAACGGATGGCTGCTGCAGAAATGGAAAACATCAATAGAATCTTTACGTTTTCAAGAACTGGAGTGGTCCTACTATCCTGGTCATGCAAGGGTACGTGGCAAAGAGAGAGCTGACAGACTGCCTCCAGAGCACCTATAGTGGGGGCATTAAACGTGGATAAGGGAGAGATACTAGTGGCAATTAATGATCGCCTGCTGGATAATGACAATGCAACGGATGAATCAACGAGTACTGAGACTATTGGAGTTTAGAATCAGAAGTGAGACTAGCAGAGAACGACGTGAGAGAGGACACATCCATCGTATGTACCACTAGCGTGCTAAAGGTACAATTAGCATTCATACTCTACGATATTTCCTGAGGAGACTGAGCACCTATGGGTTTATCCAGAGTGCAGTGAGGTCGATTCTGATTAATAATAACAATTGAAAATTAAAGTCGTTATATGCAATTATTAAAATGTATAGTTGACAGTCATTTTGAGTGAACTGCACTAGTATTTGTCAGTCATTTTAAATAACTATAACAGAGTTATATTCCCCCAGACACCCAGCCAGCAGAAGAGGAGCTACAAATCTGCTGTGAACGACCAGGTAGAGAAGAAATGAAGAAAGCCATAAAGCTTCTTACATACTTACTTACTTAGTCGTTCCCGTTCTACTGTGAGGTGTAGAGGTTTGGAAGAGAGAGCGTCAGACTATCCTATCGGCTGTCTTCATCCTGGCCTGGTTCTATTCTAGTCCTCGGTCCTTCATCATCATCTCAACCCGTAACCCGTCATGGGTCGTAGGGGTGCCATGGTGGAAGCATCAGCAGACAGGGTCCTCCACTGCTCTCTATCCTCAGCAATGCGTACAAGTGTGGAAAAACAGTGTCCTGCCCATTCTTTGATGTTATCAGCCCAGGATTTTCTTTGCCTTCCTCTTCTCCGTTTACCTTCGACTGTTCCCTGGAGGATCGTTTTTGAAAGGGAGTCATGACGAGTTACATGCCCAAACCAGGCAAGCTTTCGACGTTTCACTACTGACAAAAGTGGTTCTTGGTGGCCTGCATAGGTGTTTATCTTCTCTCTAACATAGACATTTGTTTTGTGCTCTTTATAGCAAATGCGCAAAATTCTTCTATAACATTAATGCTCGAAAGCCTGAATCCTTCGCTTCGTATCTGCAGTGAGTGTCCAGCCCTCACACCCATACAAGAGAATAGATAATACAAGTGATTTGTATAATTTGATCTTCACAGGAAAATTGATGTTACTTTTCCAGATCACATCCAGCCTTGTCAAGGCAGCTGAGGCCATCTCAAGTCTTGTCTTAATTTCTTTACTTGATCTTCCATCATTACATATAGTGGACCCGAGATATTTAAAGGTGTTAACTTCTTCTAACGTTTGCCCATTTAACGTAATGTTGGTCGGAACAGGTTTCTTATGGCTATTCACCAATATCTTGCTTTTTTCTATATTAATTTCCATCCCATACGTTCTTGTTACTTTCTCCAGTCTAGAGGTAAGGTCTTGAAGTTCTGATTCTGTTCCAGCTATCAGATGGATATCATCAGCAAAACGTAGGTTGCAAAGAGGTCGGCCTCCAATCGATATGGTTGTTTAATAATCGTAGAGAGCCTCCTGCATAACATGTTCTAGATATATATTAAAGAGCACTGGGGACAGGATACATCCCTGATGAACTTCTACAGTTGTTTTGAAAAATTCTCCAATATCATTGCTTGCAAAAACAGCACTGCTTGCGTCCTTATATAGTGCTTCAATGATATCTATGATGTTGGTATCAAAATTGAATTTTCTCATTATGTGCCATAAGCCTTCATGCCATACTCGATCGAAGGCTTTTGTGAAATCGATGAAGTTATGGTATAAATCGTGTTGATGCTGGAGATGTTTTTCGATCAGTAATCTAATATTGAAGATTTGTTCTGAGGTACTTCTTTTTGGTCTAAAGCCAGCCTGTTCCTCAGACAAGATTTCTTCTGATTTCTGTTTTATTCTGTTCAAAAGTAACCCTAATATCACCTTACTTGGATGACTAATAAGGCTAATGGTTCTGTAGTTCTTGCACATTTTTAGATTTCCTTTCTTTGGAAGCGTTATTACTAATGACTGCGTCCACTCTTTTGGCCATTTTTTTGTATTCCATATCTTCTGGCAAATTGTTGTCATGATTTTTACTATATCTGGTCCTCCATATTTCAAGAGCTCTGCTGGGATATTATCCACACCCGGTGACTTCCCTCCTTTCATCGAACATATAGCCTCTTCCACTTCTTCCCGTAATATTGCTGCATTTCCGAATTCCCTGTTTTCGCACTTAATGTTGTTTAATATGCTATAGTCAGTGTCGAGTTTACAGTTATATAATTCTTTACAATATTCTGTCCACCTTCTCATTACAGCTGTTTTTTCATTGAGTAGAGCCCCATTGCTATCTTCCATGACAGTTACCCTGGGCTGTTGGGGTTTTGATAGTCTTCTTAATGTGTCAAAAGCTGCCTTGCTGTTACCTTTTATTAGCCCCGTATTAATGGACTCACATTGATCAGCTACCCATTTTTCTTTGGCCTGTTTCATTTTCTTTCTAATATTTTTATTCACCATACTGTATTTCCATGCTGCTTCAGGAACCTCTTTCTTAACTTTTTTCATTTCCCGCCGTGTATCACATAACTTCAGAATGTCATCTGTAACCCATGGTTTGTTTATTTTCTTTCTTTTACCAAGTATTTCTGTTGCTGATTCAATGAGCACGTCTTTCATGTTCTCTGTGATTGAGTTGATATCATCCTCCAAAAAGTTGAGAGCTGCGAATTTTCCTCCAACAGTTGCCTCAAAGATTCCCGCGATTTCTGGATCTTTCAGTTTGTCTAAATTGAATCTTAACTGAGAACATCTGTTTTGATTATAGTTCTTTTTGAGTTTAAGCTTGAGCGTCATCAATACCATGTCGTGATCACTACCAATGTCGGCGCCCGGAAAAGTCCTAGTCTTGGCTTTATTAATACTGGACTTGAATCTTTTGGATACAAGAATAAAATCAATTTGGCCACGTATCTCAGTTTTCGGGGCATGCCACGTTGTTCTTCTTGATAACTTATGAGGAAATAGTGTATTTGCAAGGGTAAGTTTATAGTTGCTGGCAAATTCTAGTAGCCTTAGTCCTCGATCGTTGGTTTCTCCTGTCCCAAATTTCCCCACTGTGCCAGCCCACTGACCGTATGCATCTGGCCCTATTTTAGCATTCCAATCTCCTAACACGATGAGAAGATCTTTCTTTGGATTTTTCTTAATTGTTTCATCCAGATTTTCATAAAATGTATCAATTGCCTCATACTCACAGTCAGTAGTGGGGGCATATACCTGTATGATGGAGATGTTCTTTGGTTGTGCTGCAATACGTATGGTGATAAGCCTGCTATTTATTGGGGTGCAGCTGATGACAGAGTTCAATCTATCTTTATGTACAATAAAACCTACTCCATGCTGATGTTTAGACTCATCTCCACTAAACCAAATTTTATGACCATCATCCGTTATTGATTCACCTAATCCTGTCCATCTGACTTCTTCTAGGCCCAGGATGTCCCACGAGTATCTAACAAGTTCATGTGTTAGTTCTCTGACTTTTCCACACACATATAGCCTGCGTACATTCCAAGTTCCAACAACAAAACTTTCTCTAGGAAGTTTTAAAACAGGTGTTTGTACCCCATTCGCTGACTTATCTCTCTCAAGGGGCAATGAGAGCGCGGTCGTTGTTAATCCGGGCCTCGGCTGATCCGGCATAATATTACTGAGTTGACTTTCCATCATAACATTTCAGTGGGCAAGAGGTTTGCTTGGCGGTGTCCGTCTCCTCTCCAAGTATCCTTGCAGGTACATATAAAAATGTACCTGGAGCAATCTGGACGCCAGACACTCGCCCTTCGCCCCTTCTCCTGTTAGTATTAAACGGTGCCGCCACGAGAAGGCCAAGAGTTGGACTTTTGTTGTTAGAGGCTATGTGTTACGCATGCCTTAGGAGCATTTGGTCAGATATTGAGAACTCGTCCTCAATTCCACTCCTGGCTATGACAACAATCGGCACTTCAAAGATTGTCTAATGTTGTCCCCCCAGCGGACTCTGGGTCGTCCTGGGGGTCTGGATCCCTGGCTCTTTGTTTCCCATGCTTGTCGTGGTAGCCGATCTTCTCCCATTCTGCAGACATGGCCAAACCATCTTAGTTGGGACTGTTCTACTTGGGTCTGCAGGGGGTGGCATTTTAGGCCTTGGCGTAGCGTCTGGTTGCGGACAATGTCTCTTCTTCTTACATCAACCACCTTCCTCAGATACCTCATTTCTGAGGTTTGGATCTGGCTTTCGTGGGTTGTAGTCATTGCCCATGACTCGCATCCACATGTCACGACTGGGACATAATTGGAGCGGCATACAGTCATCTTAGTTTTTTTACCAACCTCTCTCTTGCTGAGGAATCCTCGATTTATGGCCTGAAAAAGTCTCACAGCTGCTGCTTTTCGAGTGGCCAACTCTTCTTTAATGCCTCCCTTTCGGTCTATAATAGCTCCGATATATTTAAAGTGGTCGACCTGATCTAGGAACTGTTCTTCCAGCTTAATTTTATTTCTTCTTTCTTCTCGTGATATCACCATGGATTTTGTTTTAGAGCTGCTTATGACCATCCCTCCCTTCTCCAGCTCTTCCTTCCAGACTTGCAGGTTGGATTGTAGATGTGCCTCTGATTTAGCAATCAGGGCAACATCATCAGCAAATGTCAGCTCTGAAATACAGACCTGTCTCATCTTCCAGTACCCCAATACTTTCTTGTTCTCTCCTTACATGCCTTGATTACATCGTCCATGAGAAGTATGAATAGATAATGTGACAGGATATCACCTTGTCTTACACCAGTGGTGGTCCTGAACTCTTCTGACTTATGGTTTGCAGTCCTCACATAATTTCGGCAAGACTCGTAGAAGCTCTGTATAGCATGAATCAGAGGTGCTGGAATGTTCTTCCTTGCCAAACAGTCCCAAAGTTTGCTCCAGGGGACCATGTCAAACGCTTTTTCAAGATCTATGAAACAAAGATGGATCTCACTCTTATACTCAAGGGCCTTTTCACTCAACTGTCTGAGTGTGAAGATTATGTCGTCGGTGCTTCGGTTTGCTCGGAATCCGCACTGGACCTCATCTAATTGTGACTCAACTAGGCGTCGGAGTCTGTGCTCTAGGATTCTAGAGTAGATTTTACCAGTGACACCGAGAAGGGATATGCCTCTATGGTTTCCACATTGTCGATTGTCACCCTTTTTGAAAATTTGTGTTATGATGGCAATCTCCCAATCCTTTGGTATGGTCTTGTTGCACCATGCTGCCTGTATGACCCTTAAGAGTAATAGGTCGCCCAATGCTCCCATGTACTTAACCATTTCTGGTGTTATACCATTGTCGTGAAATATTCTAATCCACATATATAAATTATCAAGTAAATATAAAGCCTAATAAATACATATAATAAAGAAAGGAAGAAGAATGGTAAAGAACAGTGCTGTCACAATGACAGTACTCGAAATCCCCTTTGTTTTATGCTTCGTCTGCAAATTGTAACGTTTCCACGTTAAATATAAGCCACTGCATAAATACAAGCGTTTCCACAACACATTAAAACGGGTATTGCATTTCTAAGAAAAACATTGAGAGGCACACTGCGTAATGACCTAAATTAATCCTAACATTAATTATACTACGTTACCAAAACGAACGAACAGATGGACTCAAATAGAAAGAAGGGAGGGCTGAAAATCAGGAACGCATGCAAAATTAAACACGCGTCTCGCTATTAATGCCACCCCAACAAGCGTAACGCGATACACAATTACTACTATCACGCGTGTAAGGCCACATGCACTAACTTTTTTTCAGACGGACAGTGATAAAAAACACTAACCTTCCCAGAGTTAGGTTTTAAAAAACCTGGAAAACGCTTATTAGAAAAGATAACATTAGATGGGTTTACGTTTGAAAACATTACAGTACCCAGACAGCACATCTTCGAAACAGGAGGTAGAAGAAATTGCATATTTTGAACGCAGCCACTTAGCTCTTTTAAATTTGTATATTTGGGTTCCTTAGGGCTTGATGACAAAGAGAATATGTTAAGTGTTATGCAAATAGTCTAGGAATTAACAAGTTATAGCCAAAATAAAATGATGGTGCTGTCAGACAACACCCAAAATCAGAATCGCTCAGTGGTAGATTTTTTAAACCACCATTGTACGGGAAATGGGCCACAAGTTACATTTGAACTGATTGGCTGGAATGATATGTAAGGCTAAACACGATTAGTCGGACTATAAATGCTATCCTTGGTTGTTAGGGGAGACGTAGGAAGGTAAAATTTTTTCAAACACTTGTCGAAACGTGGCTCCATTGGCCAGACTCGCTGATATAATCACTTAGGAGCGTTAGTTCGAGACCACTAGTTCAAATAAGCTTGATAAAGCAACAGTGCGTTGAAGCCAGCTCATATTTTTGCTAAATAAAAGCCTGGAACATAAGCAGATGGGAATTTGTGCCAGTATTTGTGCCAGAATTCATTGCTAGTCAACGTATCTGTGTTTATTTCCATGAATTGTGGTAAGCTTGAAACATTCAGTATCTTTTAATGAAAATTGAATGTGAATTGTTAATTTATGCCTGTATATAGGTGTAGTTCAGTAGCAAACATGATGTAAAGCCTATAATGCTCCAGCCTGAACAGAAGGTGTCGGAGGAAAGTAAAACGGCATGGAATGGCCAAACAGTACACTGACACCTAGATGATTGACTAGAAAGAAATAATGCTGGAATTGCAGAGGCGTAGTAACCATTAGGGAGGGAAATACTGGTATAAAATATTTCAGATGAAGCTGACAGTTGGCCTAACGCTCTGAACTCAATGTTTGTGATGTATTGTGCTCAGTGTAGAACTAGAGTATCAATTAGTTATGAAGTAGAAGGTACATCCTTCTTGTTTTCAGGGACCGTGGTCTTGATGGTATTGAGCAGCACCTGGTCAGAGCTTTGCTGAATCCAGAGTCGGACAGCATACTCCTTGGTCCATTTAGCTATCAGTGAGGTGTCTCCAGGGCCCAGGGGAGAAATCGAGCAGAGGAGTCTTTTCCTGCCGCCATCACGCAAGATAAGCTGATGTGGCCAGCTGAGCTCAACATTATGTACCCCATCTTAAAATGACCTTGTAAAAATAACATTAAGAGGGGAATTTAATTGTTTTAATATCAGGAACTGAGAACATCTCCAATACTAGTTCCAATAAAGACAAACTATTGAAGTCATGATGACAAATACCAACAGAGCTTGAACAAAACAAAACCAGTATTACCTCATATTACTACTACACACAACTGACACACATAGGATACTTTTAATAACATATGTCACTACAAGATTCATATTAATAAATTCTGTACATATAACTTGTAATTAAAATTGATTGTGATTCCTGGTTCCCTTTGTATTTGAATCAGGACACATATACATTCATGACAGCAATGAATACATATTGTTATTTGAAAAGTTATCAGTGACTCCTTTAAGATATCCTTGTAGAGTGTTTTATGTATGTGAGTGTCACAGTGTTGTCAAGTGTAGTGGAATAAATTAAATTGTTTATCTGTCTGTTGTTGTTTTGACTTACACTTCATCATACACATACCCTAGACATATAACGTAGTCATCACACGATTCCAGAATAATTCTGACTGAGGTATATATATATATGTGGCAGCAAGTAAGGTTATATATAATACACTACTCTTATTAGATATATATATACCTTCACAGCTGATCTCAGTCAGTACACTAAGTCCCCTATAAATATTTATAACATCCCACTTCACCACATATATTGGGGGCCAAGCCGGGATTTTGAATCTTTACCTATTAAAAATATTGGGGGTAATTCACTTCAGGGAATATAAGAATTAAAAGGTATCCTTGGGTGGAATTAAATAAGGTTGAGCTCACGGTGCCTGTGTTGTCCATTAGATATATATTTAGAGATTGAATTGTTGGTTAGACATTGTATAAATTTACCTGATAGACAATGGCGGACCTGGCCAAATTTCGATCTGCTGCTGTTCAGACTGCAAAAGAGTTAGGATTAGATGGGCAAGTTATGGTTGCCTATGTCACTACGGAATGTGACAAATTTATTGAACGCGAAGAAAGAAGGTTTGAAGCCGAAAGAAAGTTAGAGGCTGAAAAAGAAATTAAGAGGTTGCAGATTGAGGCTGAGGCTAAGAAATTGGAGGCAGAAAGAGAAGACAAAAGATTAGCTGCAGAAAGGGAAGAGAAGAAATTAGCTGCAGAAAGGGAAGCAGAAGATAAAAGATTACAAAGGGAACATGAGTTACGACTAAGGGAGTTTGAGTTTCAAGGCCATGCTCCTGAAAATGGTGTCAGTCCCTTTGCCTCTGATGCCACTGCTAGCCAAGGAGCCTCAACCTCAGCTATGAATTTTCATTTAGATCATTTTGTTGAGAAAGACGATGATATAGAGAGCTACCTAAATAGGTATGAACTATTAGCTACCACATATGGGTTAGAGAGAGAAAGGTGGAGCTTAAAGTTATCTCAGGGACTTCGTGGGGCAGCTTATGAAGTTTTTGCAAAAATGAGCAGAGGTGATCAGGAAAATTATGACATGCTAAAGCAGGCTCTTTTGTTAAGATATGAAAAGAATGCAGAATTTTATAGGAAAAAATTTAGGAATGCTAAACTACTGTCAGGTGAAACCTATCACCAGTTCTCTGCACGAATAGAGACATACTTGGAGAAATGGACTTCTCTGGGGAAAACCCAAGATCTTAAGGAAATGGTCCTTATAGAGCAACTAAGAGAGTCCATGGCTCCAGACCTGAGAAAGTTTCTCATGGAACAAGGTGCAGAGAGGCTGGGTGAGTTGCTAAATGTTGCTGAAAGGTATCAAGCAGCTCAAGCAGAGGTAACAGGTAATAAAAAGAAACAAGTGGATAACTTTAGGGCACCACAGAACTTTAATAAATTTGATCCTAGGGATCAAAACAAAGGTAAGCACCAGTTTGATAGGCCACGGTATGAAAATAAAAATAAATTCCCACAATTCGATGAAAGGAAATATGATGAAAGAAAATCTTTCAACCAAGGAAAAAGGTGGTGTAAGAATTGTCAGATGGACAATCATGACACTGACCGTTGCAGAAGGAAACCTGTGTATATGGCAACCCTTCAGGTCAGGTCGACCTCAAGACAGGAGGAGGATATTATGTTGGATACCACTCCAGAAGAGATGAGGAAGGCACAGGCTGGGGATAAAACACTCAAGCCTTGTTTCAGGAAATTGTCAACTTATCATACAACTCCAGGCAAGGGAGATTTTTACATGAAAAACAAGTTGATGTATAGGAAGACTGGAGCTAGATCCAAAGGTCAGGGACAGCTGGTACTTCCTAAAAGATATAGGGCAGACTTAATAAGGAGCCTACATGTGAAACCAGATGGGGACCATGAGAAGATAGGTACCATCATTCAAAAGGTGGCTCACAATTATTATTGGCCCAAAGCAAGATGGGACATTGAGAATTTTGTAGAAAGGTGTAGCATAGCACATGAGGGAACACGCACAAGTGGGAACATTGATCAGGACCTGGACACGCCACGGGGCAAAATTAGGCCTGATAATAAAAAGAGATATAAATTTGGAAAAGTGGACCAAATGGACCAAATGGAATGGGAAGCCCCTTTTCACGGACAAGCTTCACTTAACTGTTTTACAATGGCCACTATGCGGAAAGTGCAAAAAGATGTCTTACCCCAGGATAAGCCGACAATCCCTCAATCGGACTTAAACAAACTGGAGGAAGAGGATGTAGAGAGGAAATCTCTCATCAAGAATTTTAAGTGGGGAGAAAGCCCCAAAAGAAAAATTGGTAGCGGTCGTTTTGTGAATGATAATTCTGGGAAGAAAAATCATCACTATAGAGCTTCGAGTGGAAGAGACCATACCGGTGCAGGGACAAATAGGTCCACAAAATTAAAGGTCCATATGTAGCTTTGTTAAGAACGTGGACTGATGAAAAGGCAGAGGAAAACATTACATCTTCATACCAATATGTGAATGAGCTGACCACTCGTTTAAAAACTGGCTGGAAACTTGCCAATGAAAATTTGAAACAAGCCAGGAAGAAACATGCTGCCTATTATAACAGGAAGGCGAAAGACAGAAATTTGGCTGTGGGAGAGAAAGTACTGCTTCTTTTGCCTGGGAGTCCGAATAAGTTACAAATTGGATGGCAGGGTCCATATACAGTTCTAGAGAAGGTGTCTAGAACAAATTATAAGATAGATAAGAAAGGGAAAGAAAAAATCTATCATGTGAATCTCCTGAAGAAATATTTGGAAAGAGAACATCAGGAAGAGACACACTTGTTGACCTTGTCCATCGCCATGGAGATGAAAAAGGAACCACTTTCATCATTTGAATATCCATTACACCCCTGAGACAGCAGCACAGGTGAAAATCAGTACACATTTAACGAAAACTCAGAAAGAGAGAGTGCAACAGGTTCTAAATAATCATGCAGAGGTATTAACAGACCGACCAGGGCATACAAACCTATTGGAATATGATATGAAACTGATAGACCCCACACCTGTCTGCATGAAACCATATTCGATTCCGTTTGCTAAGGAGAAAGCTTTGAAGGAAGAGATAGACTATCTGTTGAAGGAAGGAATTATTTCGTACAGTGAATCTTCGTATAGTTCCGGTGTTGTACTCTTAAGGAAGCCCTCTGGAGAACATAGACTCTGTATAGATTACAGGAGACTGAATGCTATTACAGAAGGACAGGTGGATCCATTGCCGGATACAAATCAGCTGTTTGCCAGACTAAATAAAGCTATATATTTCTCAAAAGGGGATCTGAGTAAAGGATACTATCAGATTCCAGTAAAACCTGAGATCAGACAAAATTGTTGGATGTAAACATTTCGGAGGAACGTAATGAATCCCTGAGTTGCCTCTTTGATTGAGGATATTCCGAATGTTTCATACAGGATAATAAGAAGATTATGGGATCCACTACGAAAACTCTGCTATCACCAGGTATATGTTATCTCCTCATAACGTACATTTTGAGGGAAATATAATATTCTCTGGACATGTCATTGCGCAGACTCAGAGAAGAGAAATGGTGAATACGGGTTGCGAAGCAGCATTAAGACAAGCACTCACACTTGCGGCTGTTCAGTAACATAACCGAAATATATTATTGGTTGTAGAAGTCTGAGGCAGATTTCATGAGTAGTGCCTACTCTGAATGGACCCAACTACATAAAACCATGATAGCACCACAGCAGAGTAAAGTCAAGTTGACTTACATTTATCTATGTGTATATAGAATAAAGGACTGACATATAATGTCTGTTTTAAGAGGGGAGGTGTCGTGAAATATTCTAATCCACATATATAAATTATCAAGTAAATATAAAGCCTAATAAATACATATAATAAAGAAAGGAAGAAGAATGGTAAAGAACAGTGCTGTCACAATGACAGTACTCGAAATCCCCTTTGTTTTATGCTTCGTCTGCAAATTGTAACGTTTCCACGTTAAATATAAGCCACTGCATAAATACAAGCGTTTCCACAACACATTAAAACGGGTATTGCATTTCTAAGAAAAACATTGAGAGGCACACTGCGTAATGACCTAAATTAATCCTAACATTAATTATACTACGTTACCAAAACGAACGAACAGATGGACTCAAATAGAAAGAAGGGAGGGCTGAAAATCAGGAACGCATGCAAAATTAAACACGCGTCTCGCTATTAATGCCACCCCAACAAGCGTAACGCGATACACAATTACTACTATCACGCGTGTAAGGCCACATGCACTAACTTTTTTTCAGACGGACAGTGATAAAAACACTAACCTTCCCAGAGTTAGGTTTTAAAAAACCTGGAAAACGCTTATTAGAAAAGATAACATTAGATGGGTTTACGTTTGAAAACATTACAGTACCCAGACAGCACATCTTCGAAACAGGAGGTAGAAGAAATTGCATATTTTGAACGCAGCCACTTAGCTCTTTTAAATTTGTATATTTGGGTTCCTTAGGGCTTGATGACAAAGAATATGTTAAGTGTTATGCAAATAGTCTAGGAATTAACAAGTTATAGCCAAAATAAAATGATGGTGCTGTCAGACAACACCCAAAATCAGAATCGCTCAGTGGTAGATTTTTTAAACCACCATTGTACGGGAAATGGGCCACAAGTTACATTTGAACTGATTGGCTGGAATGATATGTAAGGCTAAACACGATTAGTCGGACTATAAATGCTATCCTTGGTTGTTAGGGGAGACGTAGGAAGGTAAAATTTTTTCAAACACTTGTCGAAACGTGGCTCCATTGGCCAGACTCGCTGATATAATCACTTAGGAGCGTTAGTTCGAGACCACTAGTTCAAATAAGCTTGATAAAGCAACAGTGCGTTGAAGCCAGCTCATATTTTTGCTAAATAAAAGCCTGGAACATAAGCAGATGGGAATTTGTGCCAGTATTTGTGCCAGAATTCATTGCTAGTCAACGTATCTGTGTTTATTTCCATGAATTGTGGTAAGCTTGAAACATTCAGTATCTTTTAATGAAAATTGAATGTGAATTGTTAATTTATGCCTGTATATAGGTGTAGTTCAGTAGCAAACATGATGTAAAGCCTATAATGCTCCAGCCTGAACAGAAGGTGTCGGAGGAAAGTAAAACGGCATGGAATGGCCAAACAGTACACTGACACCTAGATGATTGACTAGAAAGAAATAATGCTGGAATTGCAGAGGCGTAGTAACCATTAGGGAGGGAAATACTGGTATAAAATATTTCAGATGAAGCTGACAGTTGGCCTAACGCTCTGAACTCAATGTTTGTGATGTATTGTGCTCAGTGTAGAACTAGAGTATCAATTAGTTATGAAGTAGAATGTACATCCTTCTTGTTTTCAGGGACCGTGGTCTTGATGGTATTGAGCAGCACCTGGTCAGAGCTTTGCTGAATCCAGAGTCGGACAGCATACTCCTTGGTCCATTTAGCTATCAGTGAGGTGTCTCCAGGGCCCAGGGGAGAAATCGAGCAGATGAGTCTTTTCCTGCCGCCATCACGCAAGATAAGCTGATGTGGCCAGCTGAGCTCAACATTATGTACCCCATCTTAAAATGACCTTGTAAAAATAACATTAAGAGGGGAATTTAATTGTTTTAATATCAGGAACTGAGAACATCTCCAATACTAGTTCCAATAAAGACAAACTATTGAAGTCATGATGACAAATACCAACAGAGCTTGAACAAAACAAAACCAGTATTACCTCATATTACTACTACACAACTGACACACATAGGATACTTTTAATAACATATGTCACTACAAGATTCATATTAATAAATTCTGTACATATAACTTGTAATTAAAATTGATTGTGATTCCTGGTTCCCTTTGTATTTGAATCAGGACACATATACATTCATGACAGCAATGAATACATATTGTTATTTGAAAAGTTATCAGTGACTCCTTTAAGATATCCTTGTAGAGTGTTTTATGTATGTGAGTGTCACAGTGTTGTCAAGTGTAGTGGAATAAATTAAATTGTTTATCTGTCTGTTGTTGTTTTGACTTACACTTCATCATACACATACCCTAGACATATAACGTAGTCATCACACGATTCCAGAATAATTCTGACTGAGGTATATATATATGTGGCAGCAAGTAAGGTTATATATAATACACTACTCTTATTAGATATATATATACCTTCACAGCTGATCTCAGTCAGTACACTAAGTCCCCTATAAATATTTATAACATCCCACTTCACCACAACCATCATGCCCTGCTGCTTTGCCCATCTTAATTTTCTTCAGTGCTGCCTTCAGTTCTTCCATCTTTATGTCATCTTCACTATTCATGGTTTTCTCTTCTGTGCTAGTGGTTATCATTTCTGATGCTTGACCTTGGTCACCATCAAGTAGTTCTGACAAATTCTCTTTCCATCTTTCCATTACTTCCTTCGGGGCAGTAAGCAATTTGCCTTGCTTGTCCTTTATAAATTTGAGAGGGCATGGTTTTTTTCCTTCCTCGTGTTCTTTAGGGTCGTATAGAACAATTTCTGGTTTTCTTGCGCATCTTTTTCTAGCTTTTCTCCAACTTCTTCCCAGGACTTCTGTTTTGGTGCTAGCACCTTGTTCTTTGCTTCTGTTCTGAGTGTCACATATTCTCTATATTTCTCCATTTGTCCTGCTGTGTTTTTAGCTACTAAGTATTGTTCTTATGCCATTTTCTACTCTTATTTTCTCTTTGACTTCCTCTGTCCACCAAGGTGTCCTCTTTCTCTTGTTCCCAAGTCGGACCTCACCACATACTTCTGCAGCAGCTGTCTTTATGATGTCCTTGAATTTAAGCCACAGGGTTTCCAAGTCATCAGGTTGTTCTTCTGTGTTTCTCACCGCTGTAGCAATAAGCCCGTGATATCTGGTTTTAATTTCTGGCTCTCTCTGCTTGTAGGTCTTAATGCTCATTTCAATCGTTTGTTTACTTGGTTTCTTGCGTGATTTTGGGCAGTTCCTAGGCTGAGCAACTCTTTCAGTTGTTCTTTTGATTGTAAGCAGGTAGTGATCACTTCCAATCTCTGGCCCCCTCCAGACTCTAGCATCCCGGACATATTTGAATGAGCTCCTCCTAACAATGGCATAGTCGATCACTGACTTCTCATTCTTTGTTGGTTCACATCTTCTGTATGTATGTATGCGATATGGGGGAACTTTGTGTTTGCAATGATCAGATTCTGCTCACTGCAGAATCTAAGGAGTCGCTTCCCAGGACTTCTGTTTTGCTGCTAGCACCTGGTTCTTTGTTTTTTTTCTCGGTGTCACATATTCTCTATATTTCTCCATTTGTCCTGTTGTGTTTTTAGCTCCTAAGTATTGTTTCCATGCCATTTTCTTCTCTCTTATTTTCTCTTTGACTTCCTCTGTCCACCAAGGTGTCCTCTTTCTCTTGTTCCCAAGTCGGACTTCACCACATTCTTCTGCAGCAGCTGTCTTTACGATGTCCTTGAATTTAAGCCAGAGCGTTTCCAAGTCATCATAAAGCTTCTGAAAGATGGAAACGCAGCTTTTCCAGACTGCATTCCAACAGAAGCATCAAAACAGAAATTGATACCTCTACAGAGATATTATACAAACTACTTGTCACAATCTGGGAAAGAGAGGAAATACCAGGAGAATGGAAGGTTATCTGGTGAAGTTGCCTAAGAAGGGAAATTTACAGTTCACAAATTATAGAGGAATAATGTTATTATCAGGGCCAGAAAAAGTATTAAACAGAATCATCCCTGAGAGATTAAAAGAGTCCATAGGCAAGCAACTTGGAGATGAACAAGCTGATTTTCGTTATGGAGTTCCCATGAAGATCATTAACTTAATAAAGAAGACATATGAAGACATGACATACAGAGCTCTTCATGAAGGACAACGTACAGAACCGTTTAGGATTAGAACGGGAGTGAGACATTGTTGCCTCTTGTCTCGATTTCTTTTCTTACTAGCAATAGATAGGGTAATGAAAACATCGACATCACACAACAGAAATAGAATCCAGTGGAATCTGACTAAACAGCTTGATGATCTGCACTTTGTAGATGACTTGGCACTTCTGTCCTATAACCATAATCAAATGCAAGAGAAAATGAACATTCTCGATGAGAGGTCACAACAAGTGGGCCCGAAAATACACAAGGAAAAGACACAGAATTTGAGAATAAATACAAGAAATGATAACAGGGCTGAACTTGAATAAACACCACTAAAAGACGTTGAATAGTACACATATCGTGGTAGAAATATATACTGAAGCACATTAAAAACGCACCACCTGTATAATCCAGGAACAGAGTGTGAAATGTAAATATAAGTGTTTACAAGTTTACATATTTGGAATCTTTATTCATTTTCCTATGAATCCATGCTGGTCATTAATTTGTACATTTGATTGTTATGAAATTCATTGCATTCTGAGCAGGCAAGGGAGAAAACCAAAAATGCAACCAATAAAAAAATTCATTCACACTATCCTCAGTATCTGGTATGCCCACCGTGTGCTTGCAAACAAGCTTGGCAGCGGCTCCGCATGGAACGCACAAGTCTCTGAAGGAAATTCCGGGGAATCAAGTCCCATTCACGTGTAAGAGCAGCTTCGAGCTGTTGCAGATTAGCTGGAGAACCTTGCGTGTAGACTCTGCGTCCAAGCTCGCCCCACAGATGTTCTATAGGGGACATGTCTGGTAATAGGGCAGGCCAATCAATCGTCACAATGTTCTGCTGCTGTAGATATTGCTGCGTAATGCATGCGGTGTGTGCACGTGCGTTATCCTGCTGGAGAAGCTGCAAGTCTGGATAATTTGTGAACACAGGAGCAACCAATGCATCCAGAACCTCATCTCGATATTTCACAGCATTAACATTTCCACGGAAGACGTGAAGAGGCAAGCGATGGTGACAACTGAATCCTCCCCAAATGTGAATACTGCCACCTCCAAATCGGTTGTGCTGACGAACACAGCAATCTGCAAAGCGCTCTCCACACCGTCGCCAAATCCGCATACGTCCATCAGCAAAGGATGTGTTGAATCTGCTCTAGTCTGTGAATAGGACAGCATTCCACTGCAGTCTAGTCCATCTGACATGTTGCTCTGCCCATTGCAGGCGCTGCTGACGATGTCTGTGAGTCAAGTTTGGCCCAACATAAGGTCGTCTTGCAGTAAGGCCTGTATCTCTGAGTCGTCGTATGAGTGTCATTCGAGAGACTTGCCCACGTCTACCCACTATTGCTCTTGCTGTTTGACTTGCCGGGAGAAAACGATTCCTTAGGTGACTCAGCACAATATGACGATCTTGCGCAGGGGTAGTAACTCGTGTTTGGCCACTCCGAAGTCTATCCCGGGCAGTGCCAGTGGTTCCGTAACGTTCATTGAGACGTACAATAGTGCTGTGGTGGCAATTCATCCTTCTGGCAATGGCCCGCGAGCTCATTCCGGTCTCCAATATACCAATGGCTCGTTGGCGGTCGTTTTCAGATAGTCGTGGCATTTCAAGCACATGTACTGGGTGTTTTGTCTCAACGGCCTTTTTATACCGAGTATACTGCCACAACGCGTACACATTTTCAGGGTCATAGCTGTTGGGAATCGTGTTGCAAGTGTAACTTTCATTGTTTTCATGTAGTCTGCACACAAACCCGTGGCTTGAATCATGCACTTTCCATTCCAGCAGCCATTCGCTCTCTACCTCATGACAAACACGGGGAAAATCCATTCCCACACCTTTTTTTTCCAGCTTCTCGGCATCAGTATATATAATAGTGGTGCGTTTTTAATGTGCTTCAGTATAGACAAAGTTGGAGGGACAGACATTGATATCAAAATAAGAATACAAAAAGCAAGAGGAGCATTCATTGCATTGAAAAACATTTGGAGAACAAGAGAAATCAAGTCCAACCCGAAAATAAGAATCTTCAACTCAAATGTCAAGTCAGTCCTATTGTATGGCTCTGAAACATGGATATCAACAAAAAACAACAACTAAAAAGCTACAGACTTTTATAAACGGGTGCTTGAGTAGAATAGAAGGACTGAAATGGTATGACAAAGTCACAAATTTCGAACTGTTGACAAGAACCAGACAATTGCCAGTGGAACACGAGTTGAGAAGAAGACGATGGCGATGGATAGGACACACACTGAGGAAACCTGTTGATAGCATTACAAGACAGTCCTTGTTCTGGAATCCACAAGAAAGGAGAGGCAGAGGTAGACCAAAAACACATACAGAAGAGAACTGGATACAGAGGTGAATATGATGAGGAACACATGAAAAGAACGTGACCGGATGACACAGGACAGGAAAACTATGCATGTGTTTGCTGAATGCATATGGTCCTCGGGGAGCTAAAGGGTATTGTTAACTCTTAGTATACGAGCGGCCTCTTAGAAAGGCCGATGATCGATCCCGGTCAATAGCGAAAATGTATAGGTGAATGCATGTTTAAAACCACTGAACAATTCAGTTACGTGCAAGATATAGGGGTTTCATTTCTTCACATTTTGATATATAACACTTTATGTGTTATCTTTATAAATAAATTATTTATTGCAAAATCTGTGATGGTAGTCATGAAATTAGCTCGTATACTAAGAGCGTATACTAAGAGTTAAGTCCTTTTTCGCATAGGTGTTAAGTGAACGAGACTTAACATAGCTAGATGCCAGTCTAACTGTGTTAGATGCACTATGTGTGCGCATCTGAGTAAGTATTATAAGTTTTATGGATTACGTACCAATGGTTGGACTAAAGAGCGCAACTGGGTGCGATCGGGTTTGTTTTGTTGCCTAACAGCGTTAACGCAATGAGATATAAAAAGCCGGTTGAAGAAGACAGACGTCTTCCAACAGAGTTCGTTGAAAGTCTTTACCCAATGTCGTTGGAAGACTTTATAATATTATTTGAGATGCTACCTTCTAGTGAAGAGGATTAACCTTAGCCTAGTCTGGCTTGTTGTTAAATCACGCTTTATTTGTTAAATGCCGTGAATGTCCACCAGTTGATAAATGTAGATGTTGGGACTGGTGTAGTAAAGTGTAACGATTGTCAACTCATTAAACCCAGCACAGTTTTGGTCATACAGGTCATCTTGTCCTGGAACGTGATGAGGCTCGGACAAGAATGTGAGTGTAGACAATGAGTGTGTATATGAATGTCAGAACGCGAATGGTAGAATGATTCGATAGAGTTGACAGGTTGGTAGTACATCACTCATACTCACACTGTTCGAATTCAAGAAGTACTGGAACTACGGTGGTCTTTTTATAACATTTAATGAGACGCACACTTGGACAGTACGTGTATGGTTACAGGAACAAATGTCGACATACACAGCATAATGTTGGTCACAGGAATATCATCTTAAGTTAGCATTCATGCTTGGCAAATATCATAATGGAGCATTCGTAAATAAGCATTCAGAGTTCCATCATGTAAATCATCTGGCTTTACTGACTGGGCACGTCAGACCATAACCAATATATAGGAAGGCTCCTAGACCTAACCTCGTCTAGCGAATATCCCTTCACGTAAAGTTCAATATATATATATTTCATAAAGATATAGGAATCCCAGACATGGGTTCTCACATGTAGCAGTGATCTCTTGGTTCATCGAGCGATAGTACAGGCATCCCTTTTTCTCACTCGATAAATACAAAGTATATGGATTTCAACATGGCTGTGCTTCTCTCGTGAGCTTCACTCACTATTGGATACAGACCAAAATTGGTCATTCGTTAAATGTCCTCATTTCTTCATAGCTTCTATCATAGAGGTAATTGAATAATATCATATAATCTAATGCTGATACATAGGAATGTCATCTTCCTTTGAATAAATATTCTTTTCAAAAGTACCACTGTGCATCTGCTTATCGACAACGATGGCGAAGCCCAAGTTCATAATAAATTGTGGTTTTACCTTTCTATGCGAAATATAACTTTGCCATTCCTTGGCCAAAGAGAATAAACACTGGGGTAAAGTACATACAACATGTCTAAATGACTATCACTTTTCCCCATCTACTTATAGATCACTTTTTTCGGCGATAAGCCCGCTACAACAAAATTCGACATCCCGACAGGATGACAGCCATGAATCACACCCCCTGCTAGCGATACTTCCGCTGCATAGCCTTTGACCTTTTCTAGCGACAACCAATATAGTTCGACTTAGAAATGTAAAGATATCCATATATAAGACAGACTCGTCCTACTCATACAAACACTACGTATAAATTCAAGCCATAGATATACTGAAGCAAGAACAATCTATTCCTACCCAGGCAAAGAATAAATCGCAGTAGGCCTAGAGTCGTCCGCGGAGTCCGATCGAAGATGACGGAACTCCTTTCAAGGGAAGTAACTCAAAAATGACTTCTCCTTAAGCACTTAAAAAAGGAAATACTTTGTTTACAAAATATTTGCGAACATAATAAGTATATAAATGTATTATATTGCAAGATAGTAAAGATTGCACTTTACAGTCTTACCACACCTCCCGGGAAAAAAAATACAATTTTTTTTTTAAAAATACATCTAGGAGCAACGTAGAATAGGCTCACAACGCAAGAATACTGCGCAGATGAAAATATCAGGAATAACTATAATTCCTAATATGACCGGTGAGACTATATCTCAAAATCTGAGAGAAATTGTTTCTCTACGAATAAATGTTTCCAGGAAGGTGTGATGTACGTATAATACAATTCTGGTAATTATACAATGCATACCAAAAATTCACACTATAATCTTAAATTTATGATTTATGAAGAAACAATCATCAAAGAACAGCGGTGAATAAACATCAATAAACCGCTAAGTAGCGATACCATCATTCTATTATTAAATTACAAATGTGTATCTTAGTAAAGAAACAAAAAATAACTGTTGTAAAGTTATACATATTAAAAAGATCCAATATTTAACAGTTAAGTGGCATCATGTGGGCATCTGGACAGAATGTCCGCCATCACATTTTCTGAACCACGGATAGCTCGTACCGAGAAATGAAAAGGTTGAAGAGCGATTGCGTATCGAGTTGATCTCGAGCTCTTCAAGTTCTTACTTTGGATAGCCGTAAGAGCTTTTTGGTCAGTTTCCACCACGAAATGCGCGCCCAGAAGGAATCTTTGGAGTTTGAGAATTGACCAAACCATTGCCAATAATTCACGGTCTAAAACCGAGTAATTCCTTTCTGCAGCATTAAGTTTTCTGGATATATACATTACCGGATGCAGAGTTCCAGAGTACTCTTGCATTAGTGCCGCTCCAATCCCAGTGGATGAAGCGTCACTACGAAGAACAAATGTCTTATCTGTTGTAGGTAACAGTAAAATAGGTGGTGATGAAAACATAGTTTTGATCTTCTCTAGTGAAGATTGGCATTCATGAGACCAGTGAACCATGTTAGGCGACCCTTTCTTTAATAGTGTAGAGAGAGGTGCCATGATAGAGGACAGATTCGGAATGAAACGTCCATAAAATTGTATGAGACCTAAAAGACTTCGCACTTGCTTTTTAGTCCTAGGGATAGAGATGTTAAGTATCTTAGTGATATTATGGTCTTCTGTCTTCAAGAAACCGTGACCTACTCGATGGCCTAAGAAAGCAATTTCGCTAAAGCCAATACAAGCTTTGGATGGTTTTGCTGTCAGGTTATACTCACGCAGAGTTGATAATAATTCAACTAACCCTAAATAGTGATCTTCCCAAGTATCGCTGAAAAGACAGATGTCGTCTAGATAAGCAATGACATCTGACCGATACGATAGGATTCGACGCATCATGCGTACAAATGTAGCTGGTACGTTCATAAGGCCGAAAGGCATAAAATTCCATTGGAAAAGGCCTCTGGGAGTGGAGAAAGCGGTAAGAGGTTTGGCGCGTTCGGATAATGGAACTTGCCAATATCCTTTAGACAAATCAAGTTTAGTGAAAAAATGCGATTTAGAAAGACGAGTAAGTAGCTCTTCTAGTAAAGGCATAGGTTCAGCATCGAACTTCGTAACTTGATTCAATTTGCGATAGTCAACGCAAAGACGTATGTTATTGTCTTTTTTTCGAACAATAACCATCGGCGAAGAATATGCAGAAGTGGATGGTTCGATTATTTGTAAATCTATCATTTCATCCAACTCCTTTTCAACCTGTGTTTGGAAATGTATAGGGATAGGATAAGGTCTAACCCTAATTGGAGTATGTTCAGTTAGAACAATGTCATGCTCAATGACATGCGTTTGTCCAGGGATGTCAGTGAGGACATCCTGAAATGTTTGTAACATAGACGAAACTTGTCGCCGTTCTCCTAGAGACAAATCAGGAGAAACAGTAACGTCTTTCCATGATTCACTAGAATGAAGTGGGATCATTGGAAGCGGAAGATTAACATCCGAAAAACTTGTTTCCTCATCCTGTATTACAGACAGTGATGAGTAATGACCATGTTTGACATGAGAATCGTCCGTTGCCTGGAAAATAGGCTGTAGATAGTCAGGACGTTCATGGAACTCCGTAAGCATATTGATGTGGAAGGTTTTATGCTTCCCGTTAATATCGACGATGTAGTCAACATCTGAAATTTTCGATATTATATCGTACGGACCTTTCCAACTAATAAGGAGTCTATTTTCACGACAAGGTAGCAAAACAAATGCTTTGTCACCAGGACAAAGTTGTCGTAAAGTTCTCTTCTTATTAGCAAATTGTCTTGCCTTCTGCTTAGCAAATTCAGAAGAGGACGTTGCCAATTTGCATGCTTCGATAATCTTCTGTCTCAGCGCGATGACATACTCGTAAGAAGATTTTGTGTCATCGTCAATATTGTCAGCTGTTATAAGATCATGCAGCAAAGACATTGGGCCGCGCGGTCGCGCGCCAAAGACAAGTTCAAAGGGAGAAAACCCTGTATGTTCATTGGGGACCTCTCTGTACGCGAAGAGGGCCGCGGGTAAAACCCTATTCCAATCTTGAGGATGATCCTCAGTTATCTTCCCTAATAAGTTCTTAAGTGTTCTATTTAGTCGCTCGACCATCCCATTGGACATAGGATGATTTTTTTTTTTTTTTCCTTAACCAGCGGCACTTGGGCTTTCAGCCCTTCGGCCCAATGACATGTCATTGCGAGGCTGGGGAACCTGAGGACTTTCCTTCCAACCCGGTCAGGAGCTTCGCTCCTTCCCATCCACAGAGGGTTTATCACAGGAGCCGTTCAGGCTATTCAGTCAAATTTCCGGCCGTAAACATTTCTTCAAACGCCGACGCCCGGGTTTGAACCATGAACACCTGGTCGCCAGTACAGCGCCGAAGCCATTACACCAGCGCGGCTCCCGACATAGGATGATAGATGCTACTCAAAGATCTCTCTATCTGTAGAGTAGACATTACTTGAGACATGGTATCCGATATCAGTTGGGTGCCATGATCTGATAATATTTCTCCGGGGAATCCCAGCCGAGAAAATATAAGCCAAAGAGCATCTGCAATGTCAGCGGTAGTAATGCTCTTTAGAGGGATAGCCTCTGGCCAACGTGTGCACATGTCTACACACGTTAAGATAAACTGATGTCCTCTAGCAGATTTGATCTTGAATGGACCAATGATGTCTATCGCCATTTTCTGGAATGGACGAATAGGAATATCTGCCGCCTGAATAGGCGCAGCATGACGAGGACCTTTGGATTTGACTTCTTGACAGAGAAGGCCACTCTCCAAACCTCCGATGTCTTGCGGGCAGTGTTAGGATGTGCAAGAACATGGACAGGAAGACTCCACAACTTCCCCACTGAAGACACGCCCACGGCGACCGTTGCCTCAACTGGCTGTGTGTGGTGTACCCGGAAACGGGGCCTCCCAGTACTGAGACACAGTTAAGTCCCCGATGTCATTTATCGGTGCAGAGTTGAGAGAGATGGCTGAGCATCACAATCCCCCCTGTGTTGCAGCATGATGAGAACCCAGAATTGCACACTGAGCTTGGGGGGAATCACTTGGGCACCAGACTTAATACTGGCTCTTGACTGGATGGCCGCATGCAGGAGATTTCTACAATGGGGGGTTGGCAGGTGGTGGGTATCTGGAAGTGGCTCTGTGCAGGACGTGAGGATTCCTTGGGTGAGCCCAGAACCAGAGCACAGCATTGTGCAAGCTCTGCATAGTTGGAGAGCCCCCTGGATGACGGGGAATGCACAGTGTGCTACCCCACCTGTCCCCAACTGCTAACTTAGAACCAGAAGTGGGGTCCTCTGTATGCGTGCCAGGCCAGGATAAAATGCCTGGGAAAGAGACTGGAGCTGAGAACTCCCTAACTCAAAGTTGCAGGATGGCAGGAAAGACAGGGCTATTTTGAAGATAATGCAACCATATTTTCACCATACGAGCTCGGACGCAGCCTCGGTAAACAAGGTCCGCGCAGAGCAGTGACACCCCCAGGCTGCTTGCGAATAGTCTACTACTGGGAACATAAACAGATTAGGGATGAGCCCACTCTCCCGTTGAACAGGTGCTAAAGTCATAGATACTGGGCCAGAAGGCGCACCGGAAACCACAGTATCACGCAACTCGCTTTTTTTTCTATGGAGAGTACACCGTCAAATAAATCTCGTACTGGTGCTCGCCCTGTGGAGCTCCACCAGGCAGGTGCAGTGCCGGGCTCTGAGCCTCGACAGAGCCCACCCTCAGCTACTGGAGGACCCTCTAGACCGTCTTGTGGAGTCAGCAGACGGCGGAGGAGAACTACTGACCAAAACAAAACAGAAAAAGAGAAACCCAGAGTGCCACTTGTCATGATGCACTGGAATGCAGAGGGAGTGAACAGCAAGCAGGCTGGATACAGCAAAAAGACAGAGCTGGAAAACATCTTGTATGAGAAGCAAGTCAGTGTTTGCTGTATCCAAGAGACTCACTTGAAAGCAGATCAAACCTTTAAAATAAGGGGATATCAATGCTTCAGATCCGACAGAAAAGATAGACGAAAAGGAGGAGTACTTACTCTTGTAAGGAATAACATTCCTGCACACGAAAGGAAAACCTTCATGGATGGAGCAGAATATCAGCTGTTGCAGATAAAGGTAGACAAGATGGAAATAGAACTCCTGAACTATTACTGTCCGAACAACAAACCCCTGAGTCTCAGCTCTATACAGGTACCAGCCACCAACTTTATAGCAGTTGGAGACTTTAATAGCCACTCCCAGAGCTGGGGCTATAACCATCTGGACCACAGAGGTGAAGAGGTTGAAACTTGGCAAGATGATCACTCCCTAATCCTAGTCAATAATGCCACAGATACTCCTACCTTCTACTCCAGAGGATGGCACACAACTTCAACACCAGATCTTGCCTTCTCCACACCAGATATAGCTGGATCTATTAGTAGAGAAGTAGGAGACCAACTAGGGGGAAGCGACCATCGCCCAATCTTTCTTACTGTCCAGAGTGCAACTCTCAGTACAGGCCCAGCCATTACAAGATGGAACTACAAAAAAGCCAACTGGGGTTTATTCAGGCATCAGGTGAACACGCTGCTGTCTACCCTCAAGGTACAGAACAGAGACATTAATGAAGTGGTAAAAGACTTCAACAGATGCATACTACAAGCTGCAAAAGAAACCATTCCCAAAGGATGCCGGCGTAACTACATACCATACTGGTCCAGCACACTCCAAGAACGTCAGGAAGCCATGCACAGGGCTAGAAAGGACGCAGAGTCTCAGCCTTCACTTGAAACTCACAACAAATGGAAAAAGGCTGTAGCAGAGTTTCAGAGAACAAAGCTAGAAGAAAAACGGAAAAGCTGGAGAACTAAAACGGCATCGCTGAACCTTGAGAAAGACGGCAGGAAACTTTGGAGATTAGTCAAGTCTCTAAATGAAGAGCGTTCCTCACCTAGGCAGACTATCACATTGGATGAAGGTGGCAAACTTTTCAGAGGAAAACAAGCTGCAGACTTGTTTGCTAGAAGATACAGTTCAGAAAGCAACTTACCCATTAACATAGATCATCAGAGAGAGATAAGAAAAGAAATACTGGCAACCATGGGACAGACAGATACTCCTGCCCCAATGAGGGAACCCATCACACTAGGAGAACTACAGAAGGCTATTTCCAAGCTTAAGTTTCAAAAGTCACCCGGCCCAGACAAAATCAGCAACGAAATGCTAGTAAATCTGAGCTCAGCAGCAAAGACAAAACTGCTTGAGATATTCAACCACAGCTGGTTGAAAGGAACGGTACCCCAAGTATGGAGAGAAGCCATCACAATACCCATACTAAAGAAAGGGAAATGTAAGACCGAGGCTGCAAGTTACCGGCCAATCAGTCTCACAAGCTGTGTTGGGAAGACTATGGAGCGAATAGTCAACCACAGATTGAAATGGTATTTAGAGTCTGAGCAGATCCTGGTGCCGGAACAAGCTGGATTTAGAGAATGCTACAGTATAGAAGACCAAGTTTACTTACTTGTCTCAAGCAATAGAAGATGCCTTCCAGGAGAAGAAAAAGGTCCTAACGATCTGGGTCGACTTCAAGCAGGCCTTTGACAAGGTGTGGAAAGATGGCCTCATTGCAAAACTTAGGAGAAGTGGAATCCAAGGCAACATGATGAAATGGATCCAGTCATACTTGCATAACAGGAGAACTAGAGTCACTCTTGACGGTCTGCAGAGCAGAAAAGTGTTGCTCCATCAGGGGGTACCTCAAGGAGGAGTAATTTCCCCAACACTCTTCCTTGTTTACATCAATGACCTGGTGAAAGATCTCCCTGCAGGAGTGAAAGCTGCCTTATATGCAGATGACCTAGTACTCTGGTGCGCTGATGAAAATGTCACCACAGCAAATTATAGAATGCAGCGGGCAGCAGACATGCTAGTGTCATGGGCAGAGAAATGGCTTATCATAATAAACACAGACAAAACCTCCACAACACTGTTCTCCCTCGCCCCCAAGGACAAATCAGCTAACATACACCTAGGGACAACCGTGATCAAGGAAGAAAGCTACCCCACCTATCTTGGGGTGACATTTGACCAAAGGCTTACATGGAATAAGCATATTGAAAATGCAGAAGGAAAGGCCCGAAGGCGACTAGGCATACTCAGAAAATTAGCAGGTACCAACTGGGGAGCAAATGAACGAAATCTAAAGAAGATTTATAATGGAGTAATAAGACCACACTTAGAGTTTAGCTCAGCAGCATGGTCATCAGCTGCTAACTCACATCTGCAGTCTTTGGACAAGGTGCAAAATCAAGCTCTCAGGCTCATTACAGGAGCCATGAAAACTACACCAATAACAGAGATGCAGAAGGTTGCTGGATTACAGACATTGTCCCATAGAAGAGACACAAAAACCATGATCCAGATGGAAAAGTATAACAGTATGCCAATGCACCCAATGAAGGCAAGACTAGATGATCTGGCATTGGGACGTCTAAAGCGTAGCAGCTTTGTGCATCGGGGGAAAAGACTTATAAGACAGCATCAAGAAGACCTATCCATGAAGACAACACCACTGAAGCCCACCCTATACCCTGTACCATGGGAGCAGGCCAGCAGTGCCCTCCAAATTAATACATCAGTCAGTGGTCTCACAAGTGGATGTGAGTATAATGATCTGCAAAAACGAACTGCTACATTGAGTATGATCCAAGAAAGCTATCCCGATCAATCATGGATACATGCCTATACAGATGGATCAGCAACTAATGCTGTTAGGAATGGAGGTGCCGGTATCTTTATCTCATATCCTGACAACCACTATGAGACTAGGCACATTCCCACTGGTAAATTCTGTTCCAACTATACAGCTGAGGTTCAAGCTCTAGAGCAAGCTGCAAATATGATTTATAACACCAACTCTGACTGCCACCAGGTAGTCATCCTCACAGATGCACTGTCTGTCCTGCAAGCTCTCAAGGGTGGTAAACTCCCGCATCTGAGAAATGAACTAAACAAGGTAGCTGCCAAAAAGAGAACCATACTTCAGTGGGTACCATCTCATTGTGGTGTACCCGGAAATGAAAAGGCAGATAAACTTGCAAAAAAGGGAGGAGAATGTGAACAAGAAGATAATGAAGTCACATACTTTGAGAAAAAGAGAGCTATCCAGACTATCAGAAGAGAACAGAACCAACCCAAAGACGACTATCACACTCTCGACCGGCAGGGACAGATAACTATTTTTCGACTCAGGACAGGGCATAACAAACTGAATAAACACATGCACAAGCTACGATTGTCTGCTTCACCACTGTGCACATGTGGATTAAACGAACAAACTGCTGAGCATGTTCTACAGGACTGTCCTCTGTATGACCAGTTAAGAAAGATATACTGGCCGAATGACTCAACACTAAACTCAAAGCTATATGGAGTTAAAGAGGAACTTCAAACAACAGTCGAATTCATCATGAGAACTCGTCTGACGGTGTAATCATCAAAGATGCGATCGCAAGAAGAAGAAGAAGACTTCTTGACATACTTTACAGGATCGACAATAGATCCGTATGTCCTTGTTCACAAAAGGCCAAAAGAAAGCCGCAAGAACTCTTGACTTTGTACGGGAAAAACCCATGTGACCAGCACACTGAGAGTCGTGTGCGTGTTGTAAGATCTTAACTCTCAAATTCTTGGGTACAAGAATCTGAGAATGACTTGACTTAGTGGAGTCTTGCACCATACGTACAAGTACGCCATTCTTCATTGTAATCCAAGATTTACAATTTGAATCTTTATTCGGATCACCTTTCGTTACAAGAGTGAAGAATTTCTTAAGAGTCGGATCTTCTTCTTGTTGTTTTATAAACGAGTCACGAGAAATTACCAAGGGATCATCTTGGTTATGCACTTCATTATCTTCAACATATGAAGTTTCAGGCATATTGAGAGCTTGAGCTCTAGTGACTACCGCATTAGCAGATTGCATATTTTGATTTTCCCAAACGGAAATTTGCTCCGGAGTGCATTCTTTGACTCCGTGAATGCGACCGATGATAAGATCAGCGATCGGATTCGGCAAAAGACATGCGTGTACATCTCCTGTGAAGAAAGGAGTAGCAATCCTAATGATAGCGGTAGAGTATTTCTCTATGGTGCCGCCAAATGTTACGCATTTGACTACTTTGCCTGTAGAATGAGAAGGATCTATGAGTGACTGCCTAACCCCAATAGTTGTGCATCCAGAATCAAAAAGTACTGAGACTGGATTGTCATTTACTAAACCTTTGTGTAAGACAAGAGAACCTCTCCCATCATGCGCGATTGACGCAGGAAGAGCGGGAAGAGGATGCCCACAGCTTAAAGTAGACACTGTGGTTGGCTCAAATAATGTTTTGCATTGGGGGCACTGAGATGCTCTCCCAAAATCAAAAACGGCACATGCCATATTATTAGAGTCATCATTATCTTTATTTTGTTTATAGGCTTCGTGGGACTCTTGCTGTGCAGAGTTCGCCTGGTAATGAGCTTTATGTTTTTTGAATTGTGCTCTACCTCTGTTATTATTGCCTCTGTACTTATCATTGTTTCCACTATTATAACCCCTACTCGGGTTTGAATCATAGCTCCTTTGGTTACTATCATCATATTCATTATAATGAGTATCTCGGTAATTATGATCTTGTTGTCTCCATGAAGGAAAACTTGGATAGTTTCTAGAATGACTTCCTTTGCGAAAGTTCCTGTAATTATGACCACCCCTGAATCGAGGGCTGTCAGCTCTTCTCCAGGTATTCGAAGAAGAACCCTGAAATGATTGGTTACCTTGGTTCTGATAACTGTAATAGTTACCTTTTTTATTAAACCTATTTTGAGGTCCTTGGAATTTGTGAGAGTGATTAGGGTTGTATGGTGTTGCAGAAGCAACTGGCATACCTTCTTTAACCTTACTGTTGCTAATAGCTACGTCCGGATGTGCAGTGACGTATTGGGTACAATACTGTTCCATTTCTTTTAGAGACTTAGGTTTACGCTCATGTAAGAATTCGAGGAAAGGTTTATTTATACTTGACATAATCTTGTCTCTGAGTATCAAGTCCATAAGGGCTTCATAAGTCTTTTCTGTTTTGGATAGCTCAATCCAACGATCAAATGTAAGACGTGTCCTTGCAATGAATTCTGAGAATTCTACACCTGCCTCAGGCACCATTGTCTTAAACAACTTCCGATAACCCTCTTCAGACAACTGATACTTCTTTAATAAGGCTGCCCTAATAACATCATAGTTATCTTTGTCAGCCTCTTCAACCAAACTTAAACTAGTCAGAGAATCACCTTTCAGATTTTCTGATAACTGGTTAGCATATTGTGATTTGTCCACATTATGGGCTCGACAAGAGCGTTCAAATCTATTTAGCCAGAATGTTATGTCATCACTGGAAGGGTTGAACGCTGGTACCTTGACCTTGTAAGTAAAGGGTTTACCATTACCACCAGATGCTTGATTACCATCACTTATGTTTGTTAACTTTAACTTTTCTAACTCAAATGCTAAAAGTTCTTTTTTGTGTTCATGTTCTCTTATTGCTTTTTTCTCTCTTGAGCTTCAGCTTCTCTTTGTAATCTTTTCTCTTCTGCAGCAGCTTGTAATTTTTTCTCTTCAGCAGCAGCTTCATCTTTTCTTTTCTCTTTTTCCATTTCCATCTGGAATCTTTTTTCATCAGTCTGTATCTGCAATTTCTTTTGTTCATCCTCTCTTTGTAATTTTTTTTCCTCAGCTTCTAATCTTTTCTCCTCACCTGCTAATTTCTTTTCTTCAATCAATGCTTTTCTTTCTTCAGCAGCAGCAGCAAGTTTTCTCTCTTCTGCAGCTAATGCTTTGTCATATTGAGCAACTGCCCATTCTTCTAATTGCTGACCAGTCTTATCAAGAGCCTTGCCTTGTGTGATAAAATAATCTAATGTAGACATCTTGTCTAATAAGATCAGTAATTTGCAAAAGTAAATAAATTCACTTTCTTAGTCTTAATCAAAGACCTTGTATGATAACTTTGTAACCTGTGGAAAATAGTACTTAACTATCCCAATCACTGTGGGAAACAAGCCTTACAAAGGTCTTGTATAAATCCTTATATAATAACAGCTATAAGTTGCTGGTTCACTCTATAATATAAGTGCAGTGCACCAGAAATAGTGTTTTATATCATCAACTGTGTACCTTTAGTAATAGCAATTAACTATCAGTTGATTCTTGTACATCAATTTATATGATCAACTATATTTTAAATAGTGTATGTCGATCAGGCACAAAACAAAACAGTTATACAGAAGAACATGAAAACATTTGCGGAAATGAAATAAATCAAATGGGAAAAACAATAAAAGATAAACCGCAAGAGGATAACAAATACAAATAACGCCACAGTATATAAATATAAATTGAGAATAGAACTGAAAGATAGAATAGGGTAGACCAACAAATTACAAACAAATCAAAACAAACTAAAGAACAGAGGAATATTACAAAAACAACAATGAGTACAGTCTTCACAGCTAACACTAATAGCAACAGCTGTCGCAGCAAATTTTCAATCAAGAAAATTGCACCTATAGAAACGCACACATCAGACCCTCTATTACGTGGGATACTCTGTTGTGTGACACCGCCCAACCAAAACAACAACCCGCTGGATACAAACAAATATCACATATAAATATTTAAACATAAATACATAAATGCATAAATAGTATGGCAATATGATGTAAATAGAGTGTTGCAGAAAGAATGTGTTGGAATGAAGGCTCAGTTACACTGCCTAATAGTACAGTACTGTGGTACTTTATTAAACAAATACTTCTGGTCTAATTATTTTAAATTCAACACAGAAATAGAAGCTCCATCGTTGATGTGAATGATAACAATCGATGTAGGACTTCTCAGTTCAATAACATTTCCTTTCGCAAACACTGTCAAATATTCTCCAGTCCTGATGTGTAATGTTCTATGTTTCAACCAAGCTTGCTGTGTAACACTGTCAGTTGTATGGCAAATGTCCAACGAACCAAATGTCAACAAACGCTGACCTAGTTACTGCATACTGTCGACAGGACAGGTCACGCTGACATCACTGTAGAGTTGTACTGTTGATGTATTTGTGTGTCGTAACAGACCCCAAGGAACGTCTGGTCTCAGTAGTTTACTTCTCAATATGGTCACTGTGCAGGTTGACCCAGGAAGCTGGCACACCAGTTGTTAAATCATACTGGCCATTTTAAATTAAAATGCCGTGAATGTCCACCATTGATAAATGTAGATGTTGGGACTGGTGTAGTAAAGTGTAACGATTGTCAACTCATTAAACCCAGCACAGTTTTGGTCATACAGGTCATCTTGTCCTGGAACGTGATGAGGCTCCGACAAGAATGTGAGTGTAGACAATGAGTGTGTATATGAATGTCAGAACGCGAATGGTAGAATGATTCGATAGAGTTGACAGGTTGGTAGTACATCACTCATACTCACACTGTTCGAATTCAAGAAGTACTGGAACTACGGTGGTCTTTTTATAACATTTAATGAGACGCACACTTGGACAGTACGTGTATGGTTACAGGAACAAATGTCGACATAGACAGCATAATGTTGGTCACAGGAATATCATCTTAAGTTAGCATTCATGCTTGGCAAATATCATAATGGAGCATTCGTAAATAAGCATTCAGAGTTCCATCATGTAAATCATCTGGCTTTACTGACTGGGCACGTCAGACCATAACCAATATATAGGAAGGCTCCTAGACCTAACCTCGTCTAGCGAATATCCCTTCACGTAAAGTTCAATATATATATTTTTCATAAAGATATAGGAATCCCAGACATGGGTTCTCACATGTAGCAGTGATCTCTTGGTTCATCGAGCGATAGTACAGGCATCCCTTTTTCTCACTCGATAAATACAAAGTATATGGATTTCAACATGGCTGTGCTTCTCTCGTGAGCTTCACTCACTATTGGATACAGACCAAAATTGGTCATTCGTTAAATGTCCTCATTTCTTCATAGCTTCTATCATAGAGGTAATTGAATAATATCATATAATCTAGTGCTGATACATAGGAATGTCATCTTCCTTTGAATAAATATTCTTTTCAAAAGTACCACTGTGCATCTGCTTATCGACAACGATGGCGAAGCCCAAGTTCATAATAAATTGTGGTTTTACCTTTCTATGCGAAATATAACTTTGCCATTCCTTGGCAAAAGAGAATAAACACTGGGGTAAAGTACATACAACATGTCTAAATGACTATCACTTTTCCCCATCTACTTATAGATCACTTTTTCGGCGATAAGCCCGCTACAACAAAATTCGACATCCCGACAGGATGACAGCCATGAATCACACCCCCCTGCTAGCGATACTTCCGCTGCATAGCCTTTGACCTTTTCTAGCGACAACCAACATAGTTCGACTTAGAAATGTAAAGATATCCATATATAAGACAGACTCGTCCTACTCATACAAACACTACGTATAAATTCAGGCCATAGATATACTGAAGCAAGAACAATCTATTCCTACCCAGCCAAAGAATAAATCGCAGTAGGCCTAGACTCGTCCGCGGAGTCCGATCGAAGATGACGGAACTCCTTTCAAGGGAAGTAACTCAAAAATGACTTCTCCTTAAGCACTTAAAAAAGGAAATACTTTGTTTACAAAATATTTGCGAACATAATAAGTATATAAATGTATTATATTGCAAGATAGTAAAGATTGCACTTTACAGATAGATAAATAGATAAAAAGATAGATAGGTAGGTATGTAAGTAGAAAGGTAGGTTTTACAAGATTGAGGTGTCGGTAAGGATTGTTTTACAAGATTGTGGTTTCGGTAAGGTTTGTTTTACAAGATTGAGGCAATATTTGCTATTGGAATTTTGTAGTTACGTTATATAATATGTGTGAAATGGACTTTAAAAAAAAAAAAATTTACTCTCGTATCGGTCAGTCCGTTGATAGATAGATAGATAGATAGATAGATTTAGATAGATGGATAGATAGATAGTAATAGGTAGATAGATAGATAGATAGATAGATAGATAGATAGATAGATAGATAGATAGATAGATAGATAGATAGGTAAGTAGGTAAGTAGAAAGGTAGGTTTTACAAGATTGTGGTTTCGGTAAGGTTTGTTTTACAAGATTGAGGCAATATTTGCTATTGGAATTTTGTAGTTATGTTATATAATATGTGTGAAATGGACTTAAAAAAAAAAAAAGTTTACTCTCGTATCGGTCAGTCTGTTGATAGATAGATAGATAGATAGATAGATAGTTAGATAGATAGATAGATAGATAGATAGATAGATAGATAGATAGATAGATAGATAGATAGATAGATAGATAGATAGATAGATAGATGATGATGGAGATAGATAATAAATTGATAAATAGATAAAAAGATAGATAGGTAGGTAGGTAAGTAGAAAGGTAGGTTTTACAAGATTGAGGTGTCGGTAACGATTGTTTTACAAGATTGTGGTTTCGGTAAGGTTTGTTTTACAAGATTGAGGCAATATTTGCTATTGGAATTTTGTAGTTATGTTATATAATATGTGTGAAATCGACTTTAAAAAAAAAAAAAAAAAATTTACTCTCGTATCGGTCAGTCTGTTGATAGATAGATAGATAGATAGATAGATAGATAGATAGATAGATGGATAGATAGATAGATAGATAGATAGATAGATAGATAGATAGATAGGTAGGTAGATAGATAGGTAGATAGATATATAGATAGATAAATAGGGTTTGTTTTACAAGATTGAGGCAATGTCGGTTTTCGAAAAAACCTTGATTTACTCTGTATTTCGTCCAGTTTTGTTTTACAAGATTAAGAAGATGTCATTAGCATTGGATTTCGTTTAGTAAACATTATGGTACTATTTTTACGACCCACAAGTTGTCGGCCACCTGTAAGCCCGACCAAAGCTGATATATTTAAATCAGCAATCGTTTTAACATTGTCTAACCGTGCCACCCCTACCCACGCAAAAATAAGACACTAATAGGTATTGATTGATGATTGATTGATAACAGAGCTTTTGAAACAATCTTTAGCTGATTTAATTCATTTGGGAGCTCACCAAAACGAGCAAAATCCTTACTCATAGAAGGTTGCAAAAGTCGACTAATGTGACCATGTGTATAGTAATTGCAACCTACTCACCTCAAAACAAAGAATGTGCCTAAAACCACCGTTGCATGTGATGTGTTGCAGGATCCCTTCAAATGTTTGGAGAGGAGGAGAGTACCAGATGTTTTGACTTTGTGCGTTATAAACAGCGAAAAACGGGACAATAATACTTTGATCTAGGTTGTTGTTCTAAAAGCTAGATATCATTTTTAGTGTGTATAAAGATCTTTTTGTAACAGTCACAAATATAGACAAGTCATTGTGGTACGGGTAATCTGCCACTCCTTGCTTGAAAACAGAGGCGGGATCCATTGTTCATTAAAGTTGTTTCACAATGTAGTGCTATAACTAAAGCTG
The DNA here is from genome assembly GCA_024509875.1 of Oreohelix idahoensis. Lineage (NCBI taxonomy): Eukaryota > Metazoa > Mollusca > Gastropoda > Stylommatophora > Oreohelicidae > Oreohelix > Oreohelix idahoensis. Next base: position 98,329 of record JAMPIV010021250.1, on the reverse strand, counting down.
TTGGGAAACCACTGATTGAGAGATAGTAATGCAGTTGGATTGGTCTAAATGAAAACGTGTGATGCTACTGCTATCAAAGAATAAGAGTGTAGACAAATACATCTCTGTATTTACAAATAAACAGCTATTTTTATCTTATACTTGCTGTTAATTAAAAAAACATCCCATGTGGTCTCAAATTGACAAGTTTCAGATAGAAAGCTAATGGCAAATCTCATTAATCTCTGAGTCCCATAATGTATTCGTACTACTATTAAGTTGATCAGATTATAATAACAGTAAGTATACGAAGGTACGGCAGATCACATAACCAAGCAATGGTGATAACACCAGAATTGCAGTGTACTGTAATACGTAGCTAAATTGTTTGAACATACAATATTGGGGTCAGATGCAAAAAACAATCTCTTGAACATACAATATTGGGGTCAGATGCAAAAAACAATCTCCGTATGCAAATGATGTAATTGAATTCCCATACTAATTATTCCTACAAAGAGATCGGACTATGGTTCATGTTCTTTGAAGTGTTCAGCACGTGTTGTGAAGTTATTCTATATAACCTCAGTCATTATACAGTCAAGCTGAAACAGACCGCAGTCAATCTTCCGTTTTTAAGTTCAGCCGAACATGCCAAAGCTCTTTTTCATCATCCTGACTTTCTGTGCGACAACTAGACAAGCAAGAAATAGAAGTGAGAGCTTTATTTCTACTAAATGTCAAACATAGATTATCAGATAGATTGATGTACGTACATATATTCAAACAGACAGATAAACACATGAACAAACAGCTGGACCGACATGCAGATAGATAGATAGATAGATAGATAGATAGATAGATAGATAGATAGATAGATAGATAGATAGATAGATAGATAGATAGATAGATAGATAGATAGATAGATAGATAGATAGATAGATAGATAGATAGATAGATAGATAGATAGATAGATAGATAGATAGATAGATAGATAGATGTGACAGTACGGACTGTTACGTCGGATTAACACTAAGGTGCTGCCACTTAATTATAGTTAGGGTAAGAATACTTAGCAAGATTAAACACTAAGTATTTGAACGTGTCTAGTTAGTGTAATAACACTAGTCACAAATCCTATGAGTGATTTAATTAAAGTGTTCAGGAATGACGTCATCGAACTAGGGGTAGAATTGCCCAGTAGTTAGGACGGAAGTGATGGTTTGAAAGAAGGGGGTTAAGTGAGTTGTTTTTAGGCACGAGACGAGTGAGGCAGTGATTTTGGGGTTTTGGACCATCTTGTAAGTTTGATGGCTGTGTGTTATTTCTTGGGATGACTGGTTTGTATACCACAGTAGCACATGTATTTATGAACTATTATGAAGTTGTCAGAGTGTGCAGACACTTAATAAAGGTGTTCATTCATATTTAATCCAGCTTGAACTTATTTCCTGAACTTCAGTAGGAAGTGTCGTTTGTTTACATCAGGTAATAGAGAAAAGAATGTTACCATATTTTTGACGATCATGCAGCCTAAAACATAAACACAGTTACGAGTCTCCAAAAGAATCACCTGGGTTATGTTCCTATTCTGTAATCACCATCTCTGGCAGTCGCCAGTGAAGCAACAGACGAACATTGATAAAAGATTCCACCCCATTCTCACCCTGTCACACTAGACTTGATTTGTTCCCGTCCACTCCCCCGGCCACATAACTTGATTTGGTGCGTTCCCGTCCACTCCCCCGGCCACATAGATAGATAGATAAGATAGACAGATAAATAGATAGGTAGATAGATAGGTAGGTAGATAGATAGATCGAACGAACGAACTTTATTTTCAAAGGTTATAGAATTCGGCACGCAGGCCCGTCTAACATTCTTCCCTTCTACTCTCTGTCATCTTACATAACATATCCTTTCAATCGAACATGTATTTTGAGCATTATTTAAGCATACAACATTATCAAGGTAAAATAATAACATACATTTGTAACATCCAGTCATAATCAAATGTAAGTATGTTACAAAAATAAAATAAAAAATAAAAAAAAACATAAAAAAGAGAGAGAAAAAAAATTTATAAAAATAAATTATCATTAATAAAAAATTAAAAAATAAAATAAAATAAAAACAGAAACAAACAAAACCTAAACCATTCATACAGTAAATTAGACATAATTTGAAAAGTAATCAGATTATGGTGGCATATAATAAGAACTCGTGACATATTGGAAATCTGCTGCTGAATGACCTGGGACTTAGTGTGTTGTCAGCGCATGCGGAAAATGTTCTCACAGGTGAGCAGCTTTGAGTCCCAAGTAGATACTGCCACAGGGAATGAATTGTTGACGCCTCCACTATACGAGATCCAGCTTTATGACCTATGCTCCCTAGGGAGGTAAAGGGTATTGACTGATAGATGAGAATCGTGTATATAGGCCCGTCTTGCATTTTGCCCTTCCTCTTACTCATCTTTTATTGCTAGTTATCCAGACATTCTCCAATATACTTAAGGTATTAATTTAATGGCGTTGCAACATTAAAAGTAGTATAAAAGCATACATTTACAGTATCTGATTACAATTAAGAAGTAAGGTATATTAAAATGAAAAACTAGATCATCAGACCCTCCATACAATGTATTAGATAATAATTCGAAACATAATCCTTTAGGGTGGCATATAATCCGCACTCATAATGTATTTGAACAGTCTACGATTATATGAGTAGGGACTGTGCATGTTTTTCAGTTCATGTGGAAGATTGTTCCAAAGATGAGCAGCTGAGTAAGCCAAGCTCTTACTTTACAAATCTAGCCTGGGCTTGGGTACTGTCACATATGAAAAAGTGCAGTAAGTTTTAATTACCCCCCCCCCCCCCCACCCCAAGTATATTTTTTGCTACAGGAAGGCCAGTTTCACCAGTGCAATAAACACGTGAGCTGTTTGAGCAATTAGCACGATGAAACAGAGAGCAGAGCGCGGAGCATGGCGTAATTGATTCATTGATCAAGGTAACACACGAGATGAGTCCAGGCGTTTAATAGTTTCTTTGAAGAATCAAGGGGGCGATCAGTCTGAGACGTATATTAGAGTGTTACATTTTCAGTGTAATTAAACTTACGAGTTTGAGACGCGGCAGAGGTGGTAATATTTCCTTTCATACAAAAATCGAACGGCAAATTGGCCGAGGTCTTGCATTAGGTGTGACTTTTGCATTAAAGAGAGATAGATGGGAATCTATCAATATATACTATGTCTCTCCAATAGCCATTTATCAGTTGCTCAGATATCTATCCGAAACCACTAGCTCGAATATTCTAGTATTTCTCGTACAGAGTGAAAATTATTAGATGTTCGTGGAGTGTTTCATTTTTCTGTTTGCGGTAATTTATATTTCTAGCCTTAAGTGATTCAGTGTGTTTATAGTTTCATTATATTTTACTGAGATTATCTGTGCTAATTAAATAACTTATAGCTAAATTTTCCAGCCGTAAAGTAAATTTAATTACTCGCTAATTTCCCAGTAAGAGATGTTTTAAATTGACTATTGCATACATTAAATAACTGTCTACTGACGGCATATATTATTTACTGATATCCATTCTATGTATTTTATGAATGACTAGCGTTCATATCACGCGTTAAATAAACGACAGGTTAAGCTAGCCACGTGTGTTTTAAATCTAATTTATAACAGAGCGGTGAAGAGGTCCTATTTTAACACGTGTTAGATATGATATTGATAATTTGGTTACATGTTTATATATTCTTTCCTTTAATCTAGGCTGATAAAACCTGAGTACTAGCGGCTTTCTTATGGCCATATGAACTTACGATCACATGCACTTATAATATCATATAAGCATCCAGATATATTTAATGAGCTTCTTGCTGTGACCTGTGCGGTCCTTTTTCCTCATTTTTGCATGACAGAAAAAAGAATAGAAACATTAATTATAATATTAACTGGACTAGAACTATTACCAAATTTATTTATATCAGTCTCATCAGCCAGCTGTGGCGAAATATATTGTGAGCAACATTTGTGTAACTTAACCTAGTGTGTCAGCCAAATGAAGCTAGACACCTAGGAACTATCTATGTTTTATTCATCCTACATCGGCGATCACCACGTATGAACCTTACTCCCACCAACTGAAGGCAGAGATAACTTATTGTATCCAGGACAAATTAAATCACCGACTCTAGCGATTCCCGTGAAATTTGCAGTCAGCAATTACGGCGAATCTGGGGCTTGATTCGGCACAACGCAATTTGAAGAATACATAGTCTTATTACTTAATAGTGTATTTCCTTGGAATGCCTGCAACAACTACTGGGGTAAGCATAAATCTGAAAGTGGCCACTGAATGAATGTGAATTGGATGAACGGAGAAAGAAACTTATGTCTTTGATTACCATCAGTATACTTATATGGTTTCTTCTTTTTGTCTCACTAATCTGAGTAGTCACGGGATAACTTACATTAGAACCTGTTCTTTTCCCATACTGACTATCTCATAACTTGTTAACTTTATTTGATCTTTTGGGTTAGTTAAGCTCTGTTGGGATCTTCTTTCTTTTCCTTTACCAGAGTGGAGAACCTATTTGATTAATTTTCATTTGTCTGTAAACAATGATCTATTTATGTATATGATTTATGTTGTTATTTTCTATTGATAATAAACTTAATTAACCATTAGTTACCGTGTCGGTCAACCCCTATTCATTATATGTTATTCATAGTTTGTTTTCACGTTCGTGCGTATTTGTCACAGAACTGTGCGCATGTGAGTGCAGTGTAACTTGTATTTCTTACAGGGAGAGAAAGTACGTCTGATTTAAAGTTAGTCGTCCAGATAGGCTGGATTAGATAAATTATTCTATCCAGAAACTGTCCTTTGTCTTACACGATCACCTAGTGATAAACTACCTCTTACCCCTTACTTTCCCATTATCAACACTATCACCTCTGTTCAGACAGGGCTATATACAGCTATTACCTATCTGATTAATTCACGACAGGTACCTGTAACTGGTTTAAGCGCTGACTACGTTTCTCATTCCCAACGGGCTGATCACCCGTTTGCCAGTCACTTTGATTACGGAAACAACAACAAACGGATTGATTTGTCGTTGCCCTAAAGACGCCATTAGGCGTGATGGGAACAATGGCAAAGAAAATCTATTCGCTGTTGCCCTTAAGACGCCACTAGGCGTAATGGCCACTGACTGCTTTGCCGGTCGTTGGCTAAGGACGGAAGAAGAAGAAGAAGAAGTTTTTCATTGAATTTTAAAAGTGGCCACAGATACGTTGGAGCATTCTGTGACAAGATTTTGTGAGCGAATTTAGCTTTGTTAAATAGGAAGCGCTTTCTAAGGGGCAATATTTTAAGATAGTTTTGTAGATCTATATAATGTGTTTGGTGTTTATCAGCAACTAGACGCACTGCACGTTTTTGAAGTGAATGGAGCCTTTTTGTGTTGGATATGGAACAACCATCCCAGATTGTGGAACAATAGTCTAGGTATGTTTGTATATGAGATGTGTAGAACATTTTCCTTGCCCCCTCATCCAGGAAGTGTTTGATTTTGGCTAATTGGTAAACTTTTTGTGCCGTTAGCTTTGTGAGTGCACTTACATGTGAGTTCCAACTTAGGTGCTGGTCAACAGTTAGACATAGTGTTTTATGTTTTATACAAGTATTTACGTTTTCAATTAGTGATGTTCCAATGTAGAGCTGAAGTGTTGTTTTCTGCGAGTTTTTGTCTGGTTGATATTAACATACATTTCGTTTTACTAATATTTATTTGCATTCGATTCTCGTTGCTCCACTTAATAAGATTATGTGTATCAGTTTGTAAAGATAGTTCTAGTGAGGTGCAACTATTGTCACTAGTGTAAACAGTACAGTCATCGGCAAACAGGTCACAGGATGAATATTTGATGTGCAGAGGAAGATCATTAATGTATACGGCAAGAGAAGAGAACCGACAATAGAGCCCTGAGGAACACCAATATCGACAACAGTTGGGTTGGACAAAGAATTATTGTAAGACACCACTTGTTGTCTGTCGGTCAGGAATGATTTAATTAACTTCACCAGCTTAAGATTTACTTTCATTGTTTCTAGTTTTCTGATTAAAATGGTGTGGCATGAATGTTTTCGTCTAAACCCCGACTGACTATCAACTAGCAGGTGTTCTATTGCTGTGTGTGGCAAATAGATAGGTAGATAGGTAGGTATGTAGGTAGGTAGGCAGGTAAGTAAATAGATAGATAGATGGACATGCCCGTCTGACTTTCAGCCTCTTTCTCTCAAATTTCACACTGAATCATTTATTGTCATATGTATATTTTTATCAATTTAAAGGAATTTAACACTGTAAAAATAAATAAAAATCATACTCACATTCACAGTATCTAATTAAAACCATGTCATAAAATACTTTGAAGTTTGCAAATATTATAATTAGAACCTACCTTCGATATTATAAAAAAAAAAGAAAATCCAATTAGGGGGCCATGTAATAAGAACTTAACACGTATTAGAAAAGTCTACGACTGAGATTGTTTTTTAGATCATATGGAAGATAGTTCCAAAGATGAGCAGCAGAATAAGCTAAGCTTTTCTTGAATTAGTCAAGCCATCGCTTAGGCACTTTTAATGTGTTAGAGCGTTGACTGCGCCTTTTATTGTATATGGAAATAGGCTAAAGATACGTTGAAGCATTGTGGGACATGATTTTGTGAATGAATTTGGCTTTGTTGAACAGAAGGCGCTTTCTTAGGGGCAGTATTGTGAGATCTTTAAACAGATCTATACACTTTGTGTGGCAATTGTCAGAGACTAGACGCACTGCGTGATTTAGTAGTGAATGGAGTTACTTTCACAATTACTTCTAGCTTGCTGAAAATAGGAGTGAATTAAAAAGCTGCACCCAAGGTGGAGTGGGTTCAGTTCTCTTCATTAGACAACAGGAGGCTGACACTTGTCATGACATTCATTCTTCCACATGGATTGGATTATATGAGAATCAGAAATAAACATTTATTCTGATTGAAAGTTTTGTTGGAAACGCCAGGTGGAAGCGTGGACAGGAAAACGGCAATATAACCTAGCAAATTCGAAGACATACGACACTGCATTACAGAATCATCAAAGTAGACAGCTCGAACTGAAGCCACGAAAGAGTAGAAGTTAGCATTCTGAACTTATAGGAACGGAACACACGTATTGGAGCACCTTTTGAATAATACAAAAAGGAAACTCCGCGTGTTCGAGGCATCTTTATCAATTGTTAACACATTGTATCTGGTCCGTCGCCATTTGTGAAGGATTTAAGCAATGGTTTAGCACGTTCAAGCACCCAGTTGGTGTAATCCTCTTATGAAGATATAGCTCTGTTTAGAGGTAAATATATATATATATATATATATATATATATACATATATATATATATATATATATATATATATATATATATATATATATATATATATATATATATATATATATATATATATATATATATATATATATATACATATACATATACATATATATATATATATATATATATATATATATATATATATATATATATATATATATATATATATATATATATATATATATATATATATATATATATATATATATATATATATATATACATATACATATACATATATATATATATATATGTATATGTATATGTATATGTATTATATTAAAGAATCTCGCTCATACCTTTGCTTTCTTACATACAAAAAACTGAATCGACCACGATTGTTTAGTTTTACAACAACAGGTAACAAATTTATAATCAATTAAGATTAACAGTTTCAAATAAATAAAATGCTGTTGATTTTATATTGGAATCAAATTTTCTCTTCACTGAGATTTAGGGTAAGGATATATAAAAAGTCCTCTTTGCTGGGGCCTTTTTACAAGCACTTAACTTTTATAAGGGAGTCCTGCAGCTGTTGTTCATCAATTATGTGATGACGAAAGCCTTCTCCATATTCTCTTCCATTGTAGGCGGTTAGGGTGGATACTTATCTCTCAAATTAGCGGCGTTAGTGCCACAAATCGTCTGATGGCTTGCAACCACGAACTTTAGAAAAATAGAAAGAAACAAATGCCTGCTGAGTACATTTGTTCGCTGCAAACTAACAGGCCCATTGTCATGCGCTCCACTCACCAATGTTAACCTCTTAGAAGAATTAAATTCCCGAGTACACAGTGTAACTCAAGGAATATGATAAAAATTCACCAATATCCTTTTGGGCGTTAACTATGAAATTGCGTCTGGAGTGCGTGAATAATGATTTGCCTGTATTACAATTAAAAAAGGTACATAAATCTCACAAGATAATATGTTACACATAAGGCACATGTGAGGCAATCAAAACTCGATACTCATTACTACTCCCGTCGAAGTCTGGGGTCGCTCTGCAGTCGCATTTCCCGCACGACTAGTCAGAAACAATCACCAGATTTTGCAGTAGTGGCTCATGCATATACTATTTTCATATGTTGATTTTGCCAGCCTCATATACAACCACTTAGCAAGAAACCTGTAGAATTTACATTAGTAAATAAATTGTTTACACTTTCCCCAAAATTTTGGGAATACTTAATCTCCTTTCACAGATTTAGACTGGACACAGCTCTGTATTAGAACTTCGAAATCACTTAGGTCTGGAATATAGAGTTAATTCCTCTGAAGGCGGGTGTTCTGCAAAATCCTGGCCTGGGAAAACTTTTGTTTAATTCCTCTATGACTTGGTCTGGGAAATTAGAGTTAATTCCTCTGACGGCGGGTGTTCTGCGAAGGCCTCAGAAAACTTTAGTTTAATTCCTCTATGAATTGTGATCAAATTCCTAAGTTTCCAGTCTTGTATTAAAACTGCTGGTTTAATTGTAAATTCCAAAGATAGAGTATACTCAATCTGTTACTTATAGTTGTGGAATTTCTAAGTCCAATGTATCCTTTTTCTTTATGGCTTTTAAGAGTCGCTGATATGACTTGTGCGCTGCAGTCTCGCTGTGTGTTCTGTGTCCGTGTTTTCACCACAGTGTATTCTCAGTTCTTAGTGAAATCACAGATTGCACTTCCGACTAGCGTGCCAATAAAATACATTGTATATTTCAGCCCCTCACAATGAACCAATCCAATCGAATCTCATTCACCACTATGTTTATAGGGGCTTTTCAAATTCGAAAAATAATACTCTCACGTGTTTCAAAATGTAAAATTTTATATCCACGCGTGACCTCTTCAGTGATGTCATATCGTTGCATAAGATTTCCGGCTGCATCCTGTGCTATCTTCACAAACTAATGTTGTGCACTGATACTGCCCCCGATGCTATCGTCTGCAAATCTTGAGTTTCCAGATTGATTTATCTGTAATCTCGATACAGACCGTTCATCGGAGGCGATTACCTTATTATCTCTCGTCTTGTGCAAACACTGGGCTAGTCACTAGCCACCTGGACCGTCACGTTCAAATGGATCAATAGAGATGACCGTCTCTATCAAATTGGCCAGACGAATGAAGCAAAAATGTATCAGTCGCTGATCGGTCAAATTACGTGGCGTTATTACAGTTCTGTCTGGGATCGGCTCAAAGCGTACTCGTGAAAATTAAAGATACCGTATGGGTGTGGAGTGTTAGAGACTTCACTCTACTGATCTAACGTAAAGAGTAAATAATGAATGGAAGGCCATACAAAAATGCCAAATGATAGCGAAGAGTGAAACGAAGAGAAAAATTAAAACAAAAGTGATCCTGCCGGAGTGGACGTGAGATCGCGCAACCGTACCGACACAATTACCAAAAGCCTGGAAGAAAGCCATTGTCAGGCCCATTTTAAGAAGGGAAAGTCTGAAGATGATCTAAAAAGTTGCCGGCCAATCTCACTGACTTCCACCATCAGCAAACTAGCAGATCTAATGCTGAATCCTAGACTGTACTCGTGGCTGGAATCTTCAGACTCTCCCAACCACTTCCAAGCAGGCTTCCGAAAAGGATCAAGAACCGAAGAACAACTGCTCAATCTTACCAAAATGTAAAAGGCAGTTTCCAGCAAAGAAAATATAAGTTGCTGCATTTGTAGACTTCCAACAAGCATATGAGAAAATTTGGAAGAAAGGCCTACTTTTAAAGATGCAGAACATGAGCGTACACAGAAAAAATGTACGAATGGATATGTGGCCGTGTGGCTTTCTACGCCACCCTTAGGATAGAAAGTACTTTAGCAAGTCAGATACACTATGTACTTGTATAGGCTAGCTAGTACTCACACTAGTCACAAACTAATGACATCATTTCTCATGGTACTCATGAGTCCATGATGTCATTAAATCTTGTGTGGATTTTCATACAAGATATACCGGAAAGTCCATAAACTGGGACTATGATTGGTCAACGTCCCTTGGTAATAATAAATTTGGTAGAGAGAATTTGTAGTTAGTTGGTTTGGAGATTAAATTAACTGACTGTTAACAAAAAGACCAATCATTAGTTAGTTTCCGGTCAACGATTGAAAGAATATCATCCGCGCAAGCTGAGATACCAAGAAGTCGATGATTAGAGTTGGATTTTTTATACTGGACCTAGAGAGCATATTGTATGCTCCAATATGTATTGTTTTTCAACGAATCTTCAATCGAAATAAACATCTTTTATATAAATTTGACTGAAATGAAATCTATACTGGAAGCGAAAGAAAACTAAAGTAAGACAGTTGTAATTCCTGATGAAAGCTTAAATTAACTAACGGCCATCAAATTTTCCACTACCTACTACCACTATCACGATCTACACTGCCACATGTATAATCTAACGTTTTGGTGCCATGACCAGGATCACACAGAAGAGCCAATGGACGTCAGTCATTACCGTCAATCTTGGCAGCAACCATCCATGTTACAGTCGTGCGATACTCCATTGCCGGGATCTTATCGCCAACAGTTTGGTCAGCGCACTCAACACCAAGATAGAACGCCAGATAGGATGGCGGAAAGCAGAACACAACACAGTCAGGCGAGAGTCCTCCCAATTTCCAGGTCAGGACATTGGAACAGCCTGAACAGGAGATGGCATAGAATGAAAATAAGAAACCTCCTTGCAGAGATAAGACCAACAACGATATGGGTGGTCAACAATAATCCATGTAGAAACGAACGCAGCTGTGACATGACATCAAAAGGGTGTTGGAAGGCCCATATATGCTCAATAAGATCGGGATCGCAAACCAACAGAGGCCAACACTTCAACGTAGTAGGCACAGAGACGACACAGTACACGCATGTGAATAACACGCAACCCATATCAACACGGAAATCAGAGGGCAGATTGAAAGCAATGTGTACTGTACACAACACAAACAGAAACAACCAGAAGTATCGGCACACAGACAGTAGTAGAAAAATCGAAGACACCACATCGTTCCCGTATTCCAGTCCGAACCTCTACAGTTAGTTGTCATCCTCCTCCACGTACCTTCCCCTGTCCTCATATTCGTCCCCGTTTTTCATGTCTCCCACGAATTCGTCAGTTCCCTCCGACTCCTCTTCCACCCCCTCCTGCAAAGTTCCGTACATCCCGTATTCCAGTTCGCGTTCCACTGCCCTCCCCCATCCTGCTTTTAGATCCCATCATTATGTTCCATCCCCTCATGTGGTCAATGACATTCGTCTTCCTCAACGCAAACAGAAAGACATATTACCTCCACCTCGATTGTTGCGTGATGCTAATACGTCATCACCTACGACCATGGCACTCATTGATTCCTTCAACCGTTTACTCCAGACATTGACAACTTAAACTGTTGCCTCCTTCCAGATGTTATATCAGATGTTTCAAGCTCCTTGCAGCGGTTATCTCTAATACATACGGAGCCATGATTTTTCCTTCCTCCACTCAAGCATATTTGGTCTATACTCCGCATGATGAACTGACCAATCCCTACACCTCTCGTGTGAACGTTTCGTATGCTACCTCCATGTCATATCAGTTTGATTTCTTTATGATGCTACTCATTCAGCCAGTATGGACATATTTAAAGACCACTCTTTTCCTGAATCACGTTTCCTCCGGCATGTTGCTGCTTTACTTGAACCGTCCACAGACTTTATTAATTCTCCTAGTACCTGGACCATGACTCTTATGACATTCCTCAGTCCGCTGATGAAGGCGACACACCTACTCAGCATTTTTATGAGTAAAGATTTTATTACTTGTTTTTTTTTTTCATTTCCCATGCCCCTCATGTGGGTATCACTCATGTGGGTATCATCCATGTCTTGATGATTCCATTTTGTTTCCATGTTTCACTACTTTCCATTTCATCTGCCACTAATATTGTTTTTTTTTACACGCAAATCGTAGTCACATATTGCATGCCTTAATGATTGTTCCTCTAGTTCGAGTTTTCGGTTATTTAACCCGAATTATTACGAATATGTTTAAATCGGTTACCCATCTCCATTACATAGTTACTTATCCATGCCCATTGATGACCATCCCCATTGACTTTATTTTATGTTCATGCCCATTTATTGCTATTATGTTTACGATATTTTCATGATTTACTTAATGTTTTGCCTTTTGTATTACCACCGAGTTTTCTAGTTTATTTTCATAATGACGGCCATGTTGTACATCCGACATTTTGGGCGTCCGCCATATTTTATGGGCACCCGCCATTTATTTTTCTTTTTTTCCCAGTTTTCCTTTGCGACGTTAACTCGCTTGTTATGTTCTATCATGTTTTATAATTCGCATATGTTTGAGAAATATTGATGACTATCAACCCATAGAAGCGGTTTGCTAGTTGGTTGAAGATTGTTCAGTTACTTTTCTATTTTTGCCCATTATTAGTGCTAGTTGTCCCTTGACTATGTCAATCAGTCCATATCTATGTCCCTCGACTATGTCCATCAGTCCCTACCCCTTCATAATTACTTCGTGAAATGTTAATGATATTTTTTCATCCATCATTCCCATCTATTGATTGTTGTATTCCTTCCGACATGATTTCTGGTGGGATACATGAACCCCGATATTTTTAGGGATTAGTCATTTTTTAGGGACTAAAGTGTCTCCCTACGGGATACACTTTGGTGGCCCCTGGGCGTATGTGGCCGTGTGGCCTACTACGCCACCCTTAGGATAGAAAGTACTTTAGCAAGTCAGATACACTATGTACTTGTATAGGCTAGCTAGTACTCACACTAGTCACAAACTAATGACATCATTTGTCATGGTACTCATGAGTCCATGATGTCATCAAATCTTTTGTGGATTTTCATACAAGATATACCGGAAAGTCCATAAACTGGGACTATGATTGGTCAACGTCCCTTGGTAATAATAAATTTGGTAGAGAGATTTTGTAGTTAGTTGGTTTGGAGATTAAATTAACTGACTGTTAACAAAAAGACCAATCATTAGTTAGTTTCCGGTCAACGATTGAAAGAATAACATCCGCGCAAGCTGAGATCCCAAGAAGTCGATGATTAGAGTTGGATTTTTTTATATTGGACCTAGAGTGCATATTTTATGCTCCAATATGTATTGTTTTTCAACGAATCTTCAATCGAAATAAACATCTTTTATATAAATTTGACTGAAGTGAAATCTATACTGGAAGCGAAAGAAAACTTAAGTAAGACAGTTGTAATTCCTGATGAAAGCTTAAATTAACTAACGGCCATCAAAGTTTCCACTACCTACTACCACTATCACGATCTACACTGCCGCATATAAAGAGATACCTGCGCGACAGAAATATACATGTAAATAAAAGACTGTCATCAAAATGTACTCTTGAAGGTGGAGTCCCTCAAAACTCAGCCCTTAGTTGCACAATGTTCCTGATCTTATAAACGACCTACCAGTCTTGCTAAATGGCCGCAAAGCCATGTTTGCTGACGACCTTGTCATATGGACTAGTGGATCACATTTGTACCTAGCCGCAGAGTGATAAAGAAAAGCCTCACTATTATATCAGCTTATTGCAACTTCTGGAGACTTAAGATCAATATCAGCAAAACTGTCTACATGATTTTCCCTTTCAGCAACAAACTAGAAAGGACTGAACTTAAAATCACTCTTAATGGTGCTGAAATCAGTTGTGAAGAAAATCTAATATTCCTGTGACGAATTCGCCTCCCCTGCTTTGCAGTTATGACACAGTTATTCTCTCAAACAGTGCCAAGGGACTAGAACAGTTAATCATGTCCGTCAAAAGACACAGTGAGGATCAGAACCTTTTTCTGAATTAAAAAAAACAAAGATAATGTCCACTGACAAAACAAGATGCAAACCAAAAATTACCATTGATGATGAGAAAATTGAAAATGTTACAAATTTTGAATGTCTTGGCTCCATAATTAACAACAATGGAGACTGCTTAAAAGAAGTCAGAAGGAGACTGGCCGTAAAAATGCAGATGTTAAATAAAATGAAGAACCTATGGCATAACACCAGTGTTGAGGATTGTTTCATGCTTACAGACATTTGGATTTGAGCTCGATCCGAATGGCTGTATCATGGAACACCTCAATCGAATAGAGATATATCTCCGCGACCGATGTCGATGATTGTTGCATGTGTGCAAGCATTTGAGTTTGGCCAACTCGGATTGCTGCACCATGGAACATCGCAATTGAATATATATTAACGACGTAGTATGCATATCACTATGCATGACGCGTATGTCTTTATAACGTCATTCGACTTGTGGGTTTTGACCCGAACGGCAGTGTGTTTCAGAAGTGTGGCCATTGCCACTTATATTGCGTGGTATAACCACTTATTAATTGTGTGGCTGGGAAGCCAATTGAGCAGTGTATTTCTTGAACCAAACGTAAGTCGTCGTATGAATAACGCAGTTTGCATAATTATGGCAGATTAGCCTGGCGTGGTATGCCAAAGGAACATTACGGTACTAGCAATAGTGTAAGACTAGTATAGATGGATATTGTACAGCTAGCGGCAAGCGTAAGCCTAGTGTAACGGATATTAAACGACTTGCAGTAGACGTAAGCCTAGCATAATAAGTGTATTGCAGAACTAGCAGGATAGTTAAGTCTAGTGCAAAAGGCTATTGTATAAACTAGCGACGGGAGTAAGTCTAGTTAGCCTCTGAATTTATGCCAAAGGACATTGGCCGTTAAAAGGAACTGACCTCTAACCAGAACTCTAGATAGAGATTGTGAACATGTGTTTATGAAATAATGAGAACTCTTACAGATCGTACATGAATGTGATGTGACTTTTGTTCCCATGTAGTTGGTGTCTGCTCATGGTATGAAATTACTAATTAAATATTTTGAGTCGTCAAAATCACGGTCTTATCAACTGTCGTATTCGGAGTTGAGTTAAATGCTGTTAATATTCAACTGATCATGACCAGTGATGATTAATGTCTTAACACGCTGCATCTCACACTGCCAATATAATCAATAAGACAAGAGACTAATACAGGTCAGTCAAGGGTCGAATATTTAATATGAAACATGTTCAGCACATAATGTATCACAAGGGTTAAAGCAGACATTATCGATACCAACGAACAGTATTACGGAATCCTACAAAAGTGATAAGAACCCGAGGGACTTTGACTCTATAAACTGAATACGCATATAATAACTTGGTCATCCTCAAATACTAGAAGTCATCGAAGCACCCAGAACATACTGGGGTCCCGAGGCCCGTAACATACTGGTGTCAGAAAGTGTCTGGATTTCGTGAATACTGGATCCCCCCCTTCAAGTATCGAAGAAAGTTAAACTGATGATGAACGTTTTGAAGGTAAAATCATTCATTCAAGCCTAACTGGCAACTGAAATGCGCAGGACAGAAAGTGACGTCACTATATCGATGCCGTCAACGTTAGCAGACAACATTGCCTGAGGGAATCCGAATTTTCTTCCACCAAAGAGACTGATTCACGCAGATAGAACGATAATTTTCCACTCGAGAACCTGAACCAGTGAAGAATGTATCTCTTCATCAAATTCATCTGAGGCTGCGACGCAGATCGATTGAAGAAACTACGTTCGAAGACCGAAGCAATACTTTCAAACGGTTCCCTACTGCGAAGGTCAAGGTCTTCAATCAATGAACTTCAGCTGTTGAAGACACGGTTCGGAAATTGGATTAGAATTACATGCACTCATGTATTTCTCAGAGGGACAGCTAAACAGATAAGTTCTTGATTTTACTTGGGCGCTTGAACATTATCATATTGTCCTTGCATTAGCTTTGGTCTACAGTTCATCGTCACTTTGCTTACTTTTGTACTCATCATCTGTGTTTCCCCATTCATGTTTATTCGTATATTCGTATATTCGTCGTGTTTAATATTGACTGGAATTTTCCCAGGAAAACTTCAGTGAATGTTAACTTCTATTAGATTTGCATGCTTATATTCGCTGACTGAGGATCTGACTGATTATATTTTTTCTTTCGAGTCAGGATATAAATGTTTCCTCAGTTCGCAATATAACCATATTTTGTGTACGTAGCAGTTGCGTCAGGTGAATTACGTCCTCTTTATTTACTTACTTAGTCGTTCCCCTTCTACCGTGAGGTGTAGAGGTTTGGAAGAGAGAGCGCCAGACTATTCTATCGGCTGTCTTCCTCCTGGCCTGGTTCCATTCTAGTCCTCGGTCCTTCAAAGATTGTCTAATGTTGTCCTCCCAGCGGACTCTGGGTCGTCCTCGGGGTCTGGATCCTTGGCTCTTTGTTTCCCATGCTTGTCGTGGTAGCCGATCTTCTCCCATTCTGCAGACATGGCCAAACCATCTTAGTTGGGACTGTTCTACTTGGGTCTGTAGGGGGTGGCATTTTAGGCCTTGACGTATCGTCTGGTTGCGTACCATGTCTCTTCTTGTTACTTCAACCACCTTCCTCAGATACCTCATTTCTGAAGTTTGGATCTGGCTTTTATGGGTTGTAGTCATTGCCCATGACTCGCATCCATATGTCAAGACTGGGACATAGGTGGAGCGGTATACAGCCATCTTCGTTTTCTTACCAACCTCTCTCTTGCTGAGGAATCCTCGATTTATGGCCTGAAAAAGTCTCCCAGCTGCTGCTTTTCGAGTGGCCAACTCTTCTTTGATGCCTCCCTTTCGGTCTATAATAGCTCCGAGGTATTTAAAGGGGTCGACCTGCTCCAGGACCTGTTCTCCCAGCTTAATCTGATGTCTTCTTTCTTCTCGTGATATCACCATGGATTTTGTTTTAGAGCTGCTTATGACCATCCCTCTCTTCTCCAGCTCTTCCTTCCAGACTTGCAGGTTGGACTGGAGATGTGCCTCTGATTTAGCAATCAGGGCAACATCATCAGCAAATGCCAGCTCTGAAATATAGACCTGTCTCATCTTCCAGTACCCCACTGAATACTTTCTTGTTCTCTCCTTACATGCCTTGATGACATCGTCCATGAGGAGTATGAAGAGGTAAGGTGATAGGATATCACCTTGTCTTACACCAGTGGTGGTCCTGAACTCTTCTGACTTATGGTTTGCTGTCCTCACATAATTTCTGCAAGACTTGTAGAAGCTCTGTATAGCATGAATCAGAGGTGCTGGAATATTCTTCCTTGCCAAACAGTCCCAAAGTTTGCTCCAAGGGACCCTGTCAAACGCCTTTTCCAGATCTATGAAACAAAGATGGATCTCACTCTTATACTCAAGGGCCTTTTCACTCAGCTGTCTGAGTGTGAAGATTAGGTCTTGAGTACTTCGGTTTGCTTGGAATCCGCACTGGACCTCATCCAATTGTGGCTCAGCTAGGCGTCGGAGTCTCTGCTCTAGCATTCTAGAATAGATTTTTCCAGAGACACTGAGAAGGGATATGCCTCTATGGTTTCCACACTGTCGATTGTCACCCTTTTTGAAAATTGGTGTTATGATGGCGATCTCCCAATCCTTTGGTATGGTCTTGTTGCACCATGCTGCCTGTAGGACCCTTAAGAGTAACAGGTCGCCTGATGCTCCCATGTACTTAACCATTTCTGGTGTTATACCATCATGCCCTGCTGCTTTGCCCATCTTGATTTTCTCCAGTGCTGCCTTCAGTTCTTCCATCTTTATGTCATCTTCATCACCATTGGTTTCCTCTTCTGTGCTAGTGGTTATCATTTCTGATGTTTGACCTTGCTCACCATCAAGGAGTTCTGAGAAATATTCTTTCCATCTTTCCATTACTTCCTTCGGGGCAGTAAGCAATTTGCCTTGCTTGTCCTTTATAAATTTGAGAGGGCATTGTTTTTCCTTCCTCGTGTTCTTTAGGGTCTTATAGAACAATTTCTGGTTTTCTTGTGCATCTTTTTCTAGCTTTTCTCCAAATTCTTCCCAGGACTTCTGTTTTGCTGCTAGCACTTTGTTCTTTACTTCTGTTCTGAGTGTCACATATTCTCTATACTTTTCCATTTGTCCTGTTGTGTTTTTAGCTCCTAAGTATTGTTTCCATGCCATTTTCTTCTCTCTTATTTTCTTTTTGACTTCCTCTGTCCACCAAGGTGTCCTCTTTCTCTGGTTCCCAAGTCGGACTTCACCACATGCTTCTGCAGCAGCTGTCTTTATGATATCCTTGAATTTAATCCAGAGGGTTTCCAAGTCATCAGGTTGTTCTTCTGTGTTGCTCACCGCTGCAGCAATAAGCCCCTGATATCTGGTCTTAATTTCTGGCTCTCTCAGCTTGTAGGTCCTAATGCTCATTTCTCCTGCTCGTTTACTTGGTTTCTTGCGTGATGTTGAGCAGTTCCTAGGCTGAGCAACTCTTTCAGTTGTTCGTTTGATTGTTAGCAGGTAGTGATCACTTCCAATCTCTGGCCCCCTCCAGACTCTTGCATCTCGGACATATTTGAATGAGCTTCTCCGAACAATGGCATAGTCGATCACTGACTTCTCATTCTTTGTTGGTTCACATCTAGTGTATGCATGTATGCGCTTATGGGGGAACTTTGTGTTTGTAATGATCAGATTCTGCTCACTGCAGAATCTAAGGAGTCGCTTTCCATTGTCATTGAGAATATCTTCTCCATATCTTCCGATAACTCCACCCCATCTAGCATGGTCATTTCCAACTCTGGCATTAAAATCTCCGAGCATGATAACTTCATCTAGGCAGTCATCCACTGTCCTTTGAAGCAGCTCGAAGAATTCATCCTTGACCTCTGCTCTCTCATCCTCATTTGGCCCATACACTATGACCAGGTTGACTATGGTTTCTCCTTCTTTTAGTTTCACAACCATAATGCGCTCTGAGACAAAGTTCCACCCCTTGATACTATCTTTTTGATTTTGGGCCACAATGCAACCCACACCCCCTTTAGCTCTTTCGGATATGGGTACACCACTGTAGAGCAGCGTGTTGCCATTGAGATCCATGACTCCTTGTCCTTTTTTCTTTGTTTCCGTTATAGCCAGGATTTCTAGTTTTGCTTTCCTCATCTCTTCCACCAGCTCCTCTTCCTTCCCATTTATACTTCTTGTGTTCCATGTTCCATAAGTCGTAGTCCGTAGTCCGTTCCAGTTCGTCGCCTTTAGAATCAGTCCGGTTTTCTCTCTTGTGTTACTCGTAATCGTGGTTTAAAGCAAACAGGTGATTGGCCTGTTGTGCCTTTGCATGGTGGAGGGGCTGCCTCCTTACGGCCTCCATGCAGGCCGCCCTCCTCCTTTTTCATCCGGGCTTGGGACCGGCATAGGCGGAGTTGTCCTCTTTATTTACGTAACCTAATTTCAGTACTGTTGACAATTGTTGTCGTGTGTGATCTAAAACTTCTTTGTCTACACGTTTGTTTAAGACGACTTGTCTTGTTATATTTTTGTGATGTAAATTCTTTTCTTTCTTTTACTGATTACTGAGTATAAGTCTCCTTTATTTACTTTATAAGTGTAAATTGTTGTCGTATAACTGAAAAAATCATTTCATTGTAACTCATTTGATTGTTTTCACTGTCTTTGTCACATGTTCTTGGAACTTGTTTGTTATTGATTAATATATTCATGTATATATTATAGTGAGTTCTATAAACCTAGTGTATATTATAAACTATTGAAGGTACTCAGAAACCTATTATCATGTCTACACTACAGGAATTCATTGATATTGGAAAAAGTTATGGAAAATCAGGAGCGGAACTACAAAGTTTTGCAGATACTAAATATGATGAATATTTATCGCGTCTGGAAAGAATGGAACAGCGCGAAATGACTAAACGAGCTGATGAGCTTAGGAGGTTTGAATTAACCCAAGAGAGGGAATTGAAGGAAAAAGAAATATCCATGAAATTGGAATTAGAACGATTGACTATAGCTCAACAAGAGAAAGACAGAGAGCAGAAAGATAAGGAAATAGCTCAACGTGATAAAGAATTAGCTCAACAAGAAAAAGACAGAGAATTTGAGAAGGAAAGAATGGCACAACGAGATAAAGAAATGGAATTAAGGAGAATGGAACTTATGCAACTGGATCAAGCCCATAAAAATGCCATGGAAATGGAAGCTTTAAAACTTCATGCAGAAAAAGAAAAAGCTTTAGAATTAGCTAAAGTGCAGTCTGAACAGACTAAGACTGCGGCTGGTACTAATATTTTCTATCCTAAGTTAAAAATGCCACATTTTGACCAAACTCGCGATTGTGTTGACTTTCATATCTAGATTCATCATCAAGGTCACAGCTCTGAACATACCCAAGGAAAGATGGAGCAGTCTTTTACTTGATTTTTTGACTGGTGACTCACTTAAATGTTTCATGAGTCTTGATGAAAAGAGCAGAAGCGATTTCGATGTCGTAAAAGAGGTATTACTAAGACGTTTCCAGTTAACTGAGTCTGGATTCAGAGATCGTTTTCATGCGGCTAAGCCAAGCAAGGATGCAGATTTTGGTGAATTCATTGCATCTATTAAACATTTCCTTAGCAGATGGATTGATCTATCTGGTATAAATAAAACATATGAAGGTGTTATAGATCTCATGCTGCGAGATAAAGTTTTATCCGCATGCAGCACTGAATTAGAAGCATTTTTACAAGAAAGACATCCTAATTCTATCGATGAGTATGAAAAACTCGGAAGACAGTATCAGACCGCACATCAGAATAAAGATCTTTACAGATCGACTATTCGAGATCCTATGCCTGTGTGCGCGGCACAACATGATCAGAGACCTCGATCGAAGAGCTTTGATGGACGTTGTCGTTCAGATTATTATCAATCCGACAGAGGTTTTTATAACTTCCGTCGTCATCGCTCTCCTTCGAATTCATATCGACGAGGTTATAGAGGATATTCACCTCATGATCGTGGGTATCACAGAGGCAGGGATTATGATGGTTCACATCAAAAAGGATACTATAAACAGAGATCATCTTATGGTAGAGATGCCAGGAAGGATGACTCTACTGATTTTTATTATAGCAATAAAAAGTCAGTCAATTATAACAAAGGTAATGCCAGATCTCCGTCGAGAGACAAAAATAAACACAGACATGCAAATAATTGCAGTGTCAAAAAGGAGAAGGGTAATGATGATAATGATCATGCGAACGCATGTATGGTAATGAATGATACATGTTATGAGTGTCAGTCGAAAAACAGATTAAAGTCTACAATTACACTTGATTGTGAACATTGTATGCCTACAATGTCGGCATGTGTAAATGTTGGTTATCTTACATTTCATCCCGGAATATTGGATGGTAAGGTAGTGAGAGTTTTGCGTGACACTGGGTCCTCAACGATAGGCATAAAGCACTCGCTTATCGAGCTCTCTGCTTTTACAGGCAAATCAGTTAAGTGTGTCACATTTGGTGGGAATATAGAAACTTTCCCTGTGGCACGAGTATACATTGATACTCCTTTTTACACAGGCACTGTCTATGCCTGCGGCTTGAGAGCACCCATAACTGAAATTATAATAGGAAACATACCAGGAGTTAAAGATTGCACTCCTGAGGAGATTGCAATGTGGGTTGAATCTCACCCACAGGTGGCAAATGCTGTTGTAACGAGAGCACAACAGTTAGCTACGGACATGGCTACACCACCTCTTCCTATAATAGATACAATTATGTCTCAAGTTGGCACTGTTACACCTTCTGTTTTTGCAGAAAAACAGAAGAGTGACCCAACGTTACAAGGATTGTTTAGCCGAGCAGAACAAAAAACGATTAAATACACACGAGGGGCTAAACAATGGTTCAAGATAAAGAAATCAATACTCACTAGATATTATGATGATGGCAAAACAATTATACATCAAGTGATAGTACCTAAAGAATACAGACCATTGGTCCTACAAACAGGTCATGACTCCCCTATGGCAGGGCATATGGGGATCAAAAGAACATTGTTTCGTGTTACGTCACAATTTTATTGGCCTGGGGTTAATAAAGATACAAAGTTATACTGCAAATCATGTACAACATGCCAAGGTATAGCACGTAAGGGCAGGTTCCATACGGCACCCTTACAGATTACTGACGTGCCTGAAAGACCTTTCAAAAAGATTGCAGTAGATATAGTGGGTCCGTTATCAATTGTTTCAAATAATGGATTTCGTTATATTTTAACTTGCGTAGATCTTTGCACGCGTTGGCCAGAAGCCATAACGTTGAAAACCATCACAACTGCATCCGTGTCTGATGCATTATTTTCGATATTTTGTCGAATCGGTTTTCCGGAGGATATATTGTCAGATCAAGGATCACAATTTACTTCCAACATCATGAGGGATTTAGAATCCATATTATCTGTTCACCACTCGTTTTGTAGTGCGTATAGGCCCCAATCAAACGGTGTGTGCGAGCGCTACAATAGCACTCTAAAACAGAAGTTATCTAAGATAACTGAGGAATGCCCTCGTGAATGGAACAGGCTTCTGCCGGCGGCCCTCTTCTCTTTTCGTGAAGTGCCTCACGAGAGCACGGGATGGTCTCCGTTCGAATTGGTTTATGGTTCGAATCCTCGCGGACCAATGATGATACTCAAGGATTTGTTGATTGGAGCATCAATTGATACAGCCACTCGAAACAGCTACGAGTTAGTTATTGATCTCCGACAACGAATCATTGATGCGTGCACGTATGCATCCCAGAGTATAAAATCAGCCACTCAACGATCAAGATTATTGCATAATCAAAAGAGAATATTAAGATCCTTCAAACCAGGGGAAAAAGTTTGGTTGTTGCTACCTCATAACGATAACAAATTACTGATATCATGGCAAGGTCCATTTGATGTTATCAAACAAGTCACAGATGTGGACTACTCAGTGAACGTTAGAGGTAAAATCAAAACCTTCCATGTCAACATGCTAAAATTAGCAGTTGAAAGACCACAGGAATTAATTCCTGTCATTAACTCTATTGATGATTCTTCACATCATACTGCTTCTTTTGCAGTTGTTCATGAAGAAGATACCACTTCGTCTATTCCTTTACAATTCCAATTACCTTCTTTGCAATCATCGGAATCTTGGGAAGACGTGACTATTTCTTCTTCACTATCTTCGTCACAACAAGATCAAGTTCGGGATATTCTTATTTCTTTCAATGATGTTCTCACCGACCTTCCAGGTCAGACATCGCTTATATCCCATGATATTACTCTTACTGATTATAAACCTATCAAACTTAGACCCTATCCTATATCTTTACACCACAAAGATAGGGTAGAAAAAGAGTTAAAAGAGATGATACGTTTAGGTGTGATATCTCCTTCGGAATCACCATATGCATTCCCAATGGTGATAGTTAAAAAGAAGGATGATTCTTTACGTATTTGTATTGATTTTAGGCGATTGAACAAAATTACAATCACAGACGGTGAGCCTATGCCACTTTTAGATGATCTTTTGTCAGAATTATCTAATGCTACTTTCTTTAGCAAACTAGATCTCTCTAAAGGCTACTGGCAAATTTCTCTTGCCGAAAATGCCAAACCTTACACAGCTTTCACAACTCCATTTGGGCTCTACCAATGGAATTATATGTGTTTTGGGTTAGTGAATGCGCCAGCGACGTTTGTGCGCATGATGCGACGCCTTCTTGGCGATCGTAAAGATGTCATCACGTACATCGATGACATCTGCCTATTTCATGACTCGTGGGAAGACCATATTGATGGTTTAACTTCCCTTCTACATACGTTACGTATGCATGGTTTGACTGTGCGACCTTCAAAGGTCCAAATAGGTTGTCAGGAAATTTCTTTTCTTGGTCACCGCATAGGTAACCACAAACTGTATCCTGACGACAATACAGTCAAAGGAATTCTAGAGATTTCTACCCCTTCAACTAAAAAACAAGTTGGAAGCCTTTTAGGCTTGATAAACTATTACCATAAGTTCATCCCGCATTTCGCTCAACTATCTACACCTTTGTCCGCACTGTTGACCAAAGGTAGTCCTAATAAGGTACGTTGGGACAAAGATTGCGAAAGCGCTTTGGTAACAATTAAGAAATTATTTAGTAATGCACCTATTTTGTTATTACCGAATATACGTATTCCATTCATACTTCAATCAGATGCCTCGAGTTACTCCATGGGTGGTTGTTTGCTGCAATGTTACAAGGAAACACTCCATCCATGTTTCTATGTGTCGAGGAAACTGACTCCGGCTGAACAGAAGTATGCGACAGGTGAACGTGAGCTCCTGTCGATGGTCTGGTGCCTGGAGAAGCTGTCAAGATATCTCATCGGCACGCACTTTTACATTATGACAGACCATAGTCCTCTTACTTACATAACAGCTAGAACAATGCGTAACGCTAGAATACACCGATGGTATTTGTTAATTCAAGAATTTTCATTTACGATTCTGCCTATTGCTGGATCAGACAATAACTTGGCAGATCTTTTATCGCGCAACTTCTCTGAGAAGAAATTGAATTAACTCTTTAGTGACCATGTTGACAAGTGCTATTATTAATGTTATAAAATTTAATGTGTCTACTTAATGATTATGATAGTTATAAGTAGGTAGTACTAATATTAATATATTCGGGAGACGAGCGTCTTCTCCATCACTATCATCCGTGCCACAAGTGTTACGTTTGGAAGTGAGGGGGATGATGTTGAGGATTGTTTCATGCTTACAGACATTTGGATTTGAGCTCGATCCGAATGGCTGTATCATGGAACACCTCAATCGAATAGAGATATATCTCCGCGACCGATGTCGATGATTGTTGCATGTGTGCAAGCATTTGAGTTTGGCCAACTCGGATTGCTGCACCATGGAACATCGCAATTGAATATATATTAACGACGTAGTATGCTTATCACTATGCATGACGCGTATGTCTTTATAACGTCATTCGACTTGTGGGTTTTGACCCGAACGGCAGTGTGTTTCAGAAGTGTGGCCATTGCCACTTATATTGCGTGGTATAACCACTTATTAATTGTGTGGCTGGGAAGCCAATTGAGCAGTGTATTTCTTGAACCAAACGTAAGTCGTCGTATGAATAACGCAGTTTGCATAATTATGGCAGATTAGCCTGGCGTGGTATGCCAAAGGAACATTACGGTACTAGCAATAGTGTAAGACTAGTATAGATGGATATTGTACAGCTAGCGGCAAGCGTAAGCCTAGTGTAACGGATATTAAACGACTAGCAGCAGACGTAAGCCTAGCATAATAAGTGTATTGCAGAACTAGCAGGATAGTTATCTAGTGCAAAAGGCTATTGTATAAACTAGCGACGGGAGTAAGTCTAGTTAGCCTCTGAATTTATGCCAAAGGACATTGGCCGTTAAAAGGAACTGACCTCTAACCAGAACTCTAGATAGAGATTGTGAACATGTGTTTATGAAATAATGAGAACTCTTACAGATCGTACATGAATGTGATGTGACTTTTGTTCCCATGTAGTTGGTGTCTGCTCATGGTATGAAATTACTAATTAAATATTTTGAGTCGTCAAAATCACGGTCTTATCAACTGTCGTATTCGGAGTTGAGTTAAATGCTGTTAATATTCAACTGATCATGACCAGTGATGATTAATGTCTTAACACGCTGCATCTCACACTGCCAATATAATCAATAAGACAAGAGACTAATACAGGTCAGTCAAGGGTCGAATATTTAATATGAAACATGTTCAGCACATAATGTATCACAAGGGTTAAAGCAGACATTATCGATACCAACGAACAGTATTACGGAATCCTACAAAAGTGATAAGAACCCGAGGGACTTTGACTATATAAACTGAATACGCATATAATAACTTGGTCATCCTCAAATACTAGAAGTCATCGAAGCACCCAGAACATACTTTGGTCCCGAGACCCGTAACATACCAGCAATTTAATAAAAGTAAAACTTCTGAGAACAAGCATCTTTCTGGTGGCAACGCATGGATGTGAATTATGGACCATTACACAAACATTAAAGAACAAAATTGAATCTTTCGAAGCAAAGTGTTACAGATTAATTCTCAGAATATCTTGAACCAAGAAGAAGAAAAATGTAGACATCCTACACGACCTGAACATCAAGGAAAACTGGTTCATAAACAATATCATGTCCCGGAAACTGAAATACTTTGGCCACATTAAACGGCATAGTGGTTTAGAAAGATCAGTGATGGAGGGTGTGGTACCTGGAAGGCGAGGCAAGGGCCGACCAATGCGACGGTGGACACCTTGAATACCACAGTGGAGGAGGCAGGAAGGCTGGCTAGAGATCGATAGTCTTTCAGGCGGGCTGTTATGAGAGAGACGTTTTGCAAAGGACATGTTACATGATGAGCTTTGCAGTAGTGGTCCAACAGTGGCCAAAACTCAAGAGTATCTAATATGGATCTACCTTCGCACAAGATGACTATTGGCAAAGTTGTAGATAGAAGGATAATGATGCTTCTATCTGAAGGGAGTTTCACAAGATATTCAGAAAAGCGAAAATAATGCTGCATTGGCTGAGAACGTTAATTCTATGATCTGCCGACAACTTTTGTGAAGGTTAAAGCAATTACACTGGCTAGCAAAAAAAATTGTTTTTTCTTTCTCGAACATTTCTATGTTTTTCTGGTCAATTTTAATGCACTGTTTTTAAATCTGCAAACCGTTTTTCTCTATCAGGTCGGGATCTCTAGAAATACGCAATTGAAGTTTTTTTAACAACGCATATAGTATTACAACATCATTCGTAAAAGAAGTATAACAGTTATCTAGGCTTGAATTTCTTTGCAGTCGACTTTCGTCGGTGAATGGCATGTGGTACATCGCGATGAAGCATCCAACAATAATCGGCAAACATGGTCACACTCCACCGTCCTTGATAACGTGACTCCATTACGGCGATATCTTGATGGAATCGTTCTCCATGTTCATCGCTGACTTTGCCAAGATTGTCAGGGAAAAAGTCAAGATGCAAATCGAGCAAATGGATTTTGAGGGACATGTTACAGCCCATAATTCTGTATGCATCTATGCACTGCTTAACAATATGCACATAGTCGACAGATTTGTGATTTCCCAGAAAGTTATCGACGATCGATTTGAATGCCATCCATGCGCGAAGTTCACTAACATGTAACAAGTTCTCGAATTGTTTGTCTGCAATAACTTTCCTAATCTGAGGTCCTACACAGATACCTTCCTTTATCTTTGCATCGCTAACTTGCGGAAACTTTTCTCGAAGATAAGTGAAAGCTTTGCTCGTTTTATCTAACGCTTTTACGAAATTCTTCATGAGCCCCATCTTTATATGTAACGGTGGTAAAATGATGCTGTCTTTGTTAACTAATGGCTCGTGTTTTACATTTTTATGCCCGAGCTGCATACGATCCCTGATAGGCCACATCTTTCTTGCATGATGTTGCTGTCTGTTGCGGCTGTCCCATTCACATAGGAAGCAACACAATTTAGTATACCCAGTCTGCATGTCCGTGAGAATTGCAATGACCTTTAGGTCTCCACAAATCCGCCATTGGTAGTCATTGTACTTTATTTTTGCCAAATGTATAGCCATATTGTCATAAGTTTCTTTCATATGAACAGAGTAGGCGACTGGAATTGATGAAAATAAATGTCCGTTATGCAATAACACGACTTTTAGACTAGTCTTGGAAGAGTCGATGAAAAGTCGACATTCGTTGACTATGTGCTCATGACCGAGGTGCACCATTAGACCGTTTACATCTTTGCAATAGCAAATGTCATCATCCATCTCAAAGTATTGAACAAGTTCTCTGTGTCTATGATGAAATTTAGATATCGGAGTATTGGGCGCTAAAAGATTCCATTCTTTGAGTCGCGAACAGAGTAATTTCGCTTGTAATTTTGGTAAGAGCGAGATAACGTATTAGATCTGAAAGTTCTGAATGGTTAATTAAGTGAACACCATCATTCACCGGTATATAATCCGAGTCAGAATTAGTTTCTAAAGCAGGTAAACTATCACTTTCTGGTGGTTCATTCACGTCCAACGGATATTGTTCTGGTGGAACTGGGATCGGAAACGTGATTGGATCATGAGGCACTGGTTTCGAAACCGATTCAATATTTGGATAAACCACAGACTTTCTAGTTTTAAAAGTGAAACCATGGATATTTATCAAACAGAAGTAACAATCAGTAGCGTGATTTGTCGGTTCACACCATATTACTAGCACTCCAAAGGGCATCGACTTATGCTTCTGCGATTTTCGTAACCAACCTGCCAATGTATTTAAACAAGTCGAACAAACTGCATTTGGCTTCCAAGATTTATTTGCATCATCAACTTTCGAATCGAAATAAAGTTCATATGTTCATAAAGTTTAGTAATGGTGTAAAGTTTTTCTGGTGAACACGATCGGTAAAATATCCGCACACGTAACAGAACAGATCAGCCGAATTTCTACAACTTCTAGAAGCCATTTCGCTAAAAATTATTTCAAAATACAGTAACTATTTGAAAAATAGCGTAACATATGTCATGCATCTTTTACCAGTATAAAAAGTAGAATTATTTTGCATTTTATTAATTTTTAATAAGTTATGTAGTAAAAATGAAACGGAGCAAATAACGGTTTCCCAAAAATATATTTATTCACAAATATCTTAAGAACCCGATGTGATAGAGATAAACGGATTTCAGATTTGAAATCAGCGCAAGAAACTGACATAAGAACACTTATTCTTATTTAAGAAAGAAAAATGTTGTTTGTCAGTGTTATTAGTTTCAGCTCGTTAAGCCCCCACCTCTGATTTACGCAGTGGAATTCTAATTATTCTGGTAAAGCTCTGAGTGTGTTTCGAGTATGTTTAGTAAACTGACTGAGACATACATGCAATACATTTAAAATGATTAAATCGAAGTTAAATTTGTTTATTAACAAAAAACTGATTTAATAATCATTTAATTTTAACAAGGGGTAAAATAGTTGAATAGTTTAAAGTAAAATGTTCATCATTGAATGAAAGTAGGTTTTATGAAAAAAGTTCACTTTGGCAGCTTATATGTTACACTTAGCTGCCAATAGCAGTTTCTGCTCTCGCTGGTGGATTATTTGAATACAGGTCACTGGAGTTCTCACGTCTCTGGTTAAGATTAAAGGTGCAGCACGTTCTCAGAACATTCAAGAAGTAACTGCCAAGCTGGTCCCGCGTTTCTACGTCAGTCCACTTCTACCCTCAGTTTGTTCCAGAGATTAGTGCCTTCACTGGTACCACCACCAACAACTATGATAAAAGAATAGAAACGAAACACTCTCCTATTGCGTTGCTGGACCCTTACTTATGTGTCCCCTGTCTCCTGTTCTACTTCCCATCTATCTCAGAATTTACCCTCGAGGAGAATTAAACTTAATCCCTCGAGAGAAACTTTCTTTACATTTAAACTGAATAGCTTTATCCTTATTTTCCATTTAAATGAAAAGGTTAATAGTACAGATATAATATGTTTACATTTACATCTCCAAGGTTCTAAAAGTGTTGACGATATAAACTGAATCTGCTTTTATTTACATTTACACTTATTGAAAAATTTGAAACTTTCATTAACTTTAAAATGAATATGTTTACATAGACATTTACACTGGTTTGAAACTGTAAATATTATACTTAGAATGTACATCATTTCTTTCATCTTTCTCTCCCTTCCCCATATGGAACTTGGGACTACCTTATGCTTTTAGTTCTCTATAAGTAACTAGCAATAAAGCAGTCACCAGCCCTTGCAGTGGTGGTTCATTACGCCAATCCTGGCTCACAGACCTTTTGCTTAGATGAATGTTATGTTAAGGCACTTGATTAGGCCTCTTACACGTGTTCTTGGGGGTTGTTACTTTTATAAGATAATTCCCTCAGTTTCCTCAGCCTTCCTTATTAAAAGGGTTTTCCTGGGCTATGTTAATCCTTAAGATTGTGTCGCAAAGTCTGGTATAATAAATGTACATTCTGAAATCTACGCTTCACTCTGGCAGGGTCGGGTTTTGTCTTGGCTAGAGTGAATCTCACAGTGTCTTAACCCTGAAATGTGTCAGGTTATATTCACTGTCCTCCCCCGCATCTGTTTGTTATGCAGCTAAGCATTAGCTCCAATTTTTTTCAAACATAATTGTTGGGTGGTGTAATTTCAACATGGAATAATGTTGCGCGTGATGTCATGTTTCTCATATATGGCAATCAAACCTCCAATGCCCTGTGTACCAACTCACAAACACATCGGTAAACTCTCTCAGCAATGTGTGTAAGATGTAACATCTTATTACTTTATCGAAAGTAATCTTGTTAGTCGTGTGTGTCCAAACTGTGTCATCCCTTATTACCAGCTTTGCGACGAGCGCAGTCTCGCCTTATCAGCAAAGAGCTAATACGCTGATCGATTTCAGTGTTTAATCTGTAGTCTAATGTCGACTGCACTCGCCATAGCCAACATGGTTGTCGTTAATATTATCTCTGCCGCTGTTTGCAAAGTTTTAGGGAAGGGATGTGTAAGAAACAGACGTGACGACTTATCTCTGAGAGGGGTGTAAGAAGAAAAATACAAAATATATTCTACAGTAAAGAGAAAGACGGATGGTGCCGGTCACTTAAACACGTAAACAATCAATACAACCAATGTCCAGGATACTGGCGTAGTGAACAAGAGAGCGGCAAGAGAACTACCTAAAAATCATTTTGTGACAATACCTTGGGGTCCAGCTAGACAGAAAACTAACTTTCAACAAATATATGAAGAACATTGCAGACAAAGCATCCAAGAGGCTAAATCTGCTCAAGCGACTGGCAAGTACCTGCTTGGGAGCCGACTAAAACACCAGGCAGCTCTTCATAAGATATATAAGATCTATAATGGACTACAACCTCCCCTTGTAAACAACATCATCTGAGAGCTCTTGTAACATGGTTACCAGAATACAAAACTAGACCCCTGCTTCATGAGATCAACACCAACAGCAGCATGTGAGATTAATGCAAATATAGAACCGCTAGATATAAGAAGAAAAAAGGCAACCATTAAAACCGTGGAGAGATACAGACGTTTCCCTCTAAACCACCCACACAGAAAACAAATGGACCCAAAAAAGTAGACTGAAACAAAAATGACACCATCTATCAGAAAACAGAGAAAATTTCAGAAGCGTACCCGATAATCCACCAAATACAATTCCTCTTCTGCCCCAAAGGCCATATCGGAAGCCTTGCCATTCATCATTGCAAGATGCAAAGACAAAAACAAAACAGCACATATAAAAACCTAGTTATCTTCTCTGACTAACTATCTGTTCTACAAGCCCTTGAAAAGTGGATCCCATCAGCCGAAAAAACCACAGCTGACATACTTAAAGAAATCAATGTACTTGCTTCATATGCCATCAACACAACCCCACAGTGGATACCAGGCCACATAGGCATCCGAGGCAATGAGTGCTGACAAACTAGCCAAACAATGAGCAATTATGCCGCAACCGAACTTTCCCACCAATTTAAGAACCATAAAATACATGATACACAACAACAGCAAACAGCATTGTCTGGACCACTGGGCCACTGGCTAAACTACAAGAGCACTATATGCAGAAATGTCTCAGCCAAACCCTAGATACAGAATCAACAACTTAAACCGCAGAGACCAGAGTATAATGTTCAGGTTGAGAACAAGACATTTACCTCCCAACAAGCATTTGCACAGAGTGATCTCAGACCATGCACCATACTGCAAACACTGTAACAGGCAGAAAGAAGAAACAGTCAAACACCACTTCCTGGAATGCCTGGCACTAACAGACCTGCGGAAGCAATTGCTACCACAATACTCCTCGATCACCAACACTCTGTATGGAGATACATTGCAACTGAAAAATACACGTACCTTTCACTACCTGACTGAAGGAAAGAAAGAGTAAAAACTCGTTACCTAGTAGATCGGGGAAAAAAAGTCAAAGTTTGTTCATCATTGTGGTAAAATCTTTATACCAGATGGTTCCTGCGCTGGGATTTCGGATACATAAACTGTATTATAAATTGTCCCAGACTTGGTACTTTCGTTTCTAACCATATTTACTCGGTCTCTGCTGTCTCTTAATCGATTCTGCGGCGACTACTAATAGTAGTAGAAATATATACTGCATCACCTGTTTCTAGCTTTCTACTTGACTCTCGTCGAATAGTTTGAAAGTCATTTAGTGCAATATCATCATCTGACGATACCGTTTTATTGGTTTATATATATATATATATATATATATATATATATATATATATATATATTTCATCTTTGATTCTTCTTTATCATTTGAGTCAATTTACGAATGAGGGATTTATAAATATGCAAATTGCAAACACCCCTGTCTATGTAAAAAAAATTGAAGTTACGGAAACAACAATGAATAAACAAACTTTGCTGCGGGATGGACATCCGGAGTCTGAGGCTCGTATGACTGTCAGTGGTGAAAGCCGAAAGAAAGCCACTGACATGAGAACGGACGTCCTGACCGTAAAACATGATACAAGAATAGGATTTTGGAATGTCAGGACAATGAATGGGACGGGTAAACTAAAACAGGTCACGGCAGAAATGAGAAACTATAGGTTACACATTCTAGGGATTGTCGTGAAACATTCTAAATCCACATATATAAATTAAAAGGAAAATGTAAAGCCTAACAAATAAATTCAATAAAAGAAAAGAGAAATGGTAAAAGTACAGTGCTGTCACAATGGCGTACAAAAATCCCCCTTGTTTTCTACTTCGTCTGCAAATTGTAACGTTTCCACGTTGATAGTAAAGCCTATAGCAGCATACACGCGTTTCCACAACACAATAAAACGTGTACTGCATTTCTAAGAAAACCTTGAGATACGCAAGTTGCGTAATGACCTAAATTAATACTAGCCTTAATTACACTACGGTAACATAAACGGAAAGACAGATGAACTTAGGATAGAAAGAGAGGGAGGGCTGAAAGCAGGAACGCATGCAACCCTAACACGCGTCTCGCGATACAAAATTAATACCCTCCCCACGCGAAAGGCCAGAAGCACTAACTTTTTTTCACATCGACAGTGATAAAAAACACTACGGATACGAGAGTTAGGTTTAAAAACCTGTAAAATGCTTATAAGGAAACATGACATTATACTGGTTTACGTTTGAAAGCCTGACAGAATAGTCGAAAAGGCAGGACAGGTGGCGGTTCTAAATCGATAAAATAAAAAAATACACGACTATCCTAGGAAATGCATATTTTGAACGCAGCCACTTAGCTCCATTAAAACTTATATATTTGGATTCCTTAGGACTTGCTGACAAAGAATATGTTAAGTGTTACGCAAATAGTCTAGGAATTAACCAATTATAGCCAAAAGAAAATAGTGAGGGTGTCAGACAACACCAAAAAAATAATCGCACAGTGGCATGTTTTGAAACCACCATTGTACGGGAAATGGGCCACCATGTAAAATCCTATTTGATTGGATAGAAGTAAATGTAAGGTTAAACACGATTAGTCGGACTACAAATACTAATTCTTTGTTGTTAGGGGAAACGGTAGTAAGGGTACGTTTTTTGAAAAGCTGTGTAAACATGGCCTGATTGGTTAGACCCGCCAATATAGGCAATTAAGAGCGTCAGTTCAGTGCCACATTTTAAAATAAACTTACTAAGAAACAGTGCGTTGAGATCCAGATCATATTTTTCTAAATAAAAGTCTGGGACAGAGGCAGATCGGAATTTGTGCCATTATTCATCGCCAGTCAACGTATCTGTGTATTATTTCCATGAATTGTGGTAAGCTTGATATATTCGATATATTTTTAATGAAAATTGAATGTAAATTGATAATTTATGTCTGTATATGTGCGTGGTTCAGTAGCAAACATGAGGCAAGGCCTAGATAGTGCTCCAACCGGAACAGAACGTGTCGGAGAAAAGAAAACTGCATGGAATTGCCAATTGACTAGAAGGAAATAATGCTGGAATTGCAGAGGCGTAGTAACCATTAGGGAGGAGTATACTGGTGTAAATTGTTTCAGATGAAGCTAACAGTTGGCCTACCGCTCTGAACTCAGTATTTGTTATGTATTGTGTTCAGTGTGGAAATAGATTATAAATTAGATCTGAAGTAGGAGGTACAACCTTCTTGTTTCAGGGACTGTGGTCCTAGTTATTGAAGCAGCACCTGGTCTGAGCTTTGCTGAATCCAGAGGCTGACAGCATACTCCTTGGTCCAGATAGCGACTAGTGAGGTGTCTCCAGAACACAGGAAGCAATCGAGCAGAGGAGTCTTTTCCTGCCGCCATCACGAAAGATAGGCTTCTGTGGCCAGAGTAGCTCAACATTATGTGCCCCCTCAAAATTTGACAGTTTATTAAACATAGAGGGACAATTAATTGGTTCAAATGATAGGAACTGTGAACTTTTCCCAATACTATTTCCGCGATTATCAAACACTTGAGGTCATGATGAAAAACAACAACCAAGCTTGAACAAAACCAGTATTACCTCATATTACTACTGCACAAATTACACACATAGAATAATAATAATAAACTATGTCAATACAAAGTTCATATATATAAACTGTGTACATAATACTTGTAATTACATTTGATTGTGATTCCTGGTTCACTGTGTAGTTGAATCAGGATACCCATTATTGAAAGAATTAATACATATATTTTTAAACTTAAACACTTGACTCACTTAAGATAGTTTTATAGAGTGTTATATGTGTGTGAGTGTCACAGTGTTGTAAAGTGTTGTGGAATAAATTAAATTGTTTATCTGTCTGTTGTTGTTGTGACTTACACTTCATCATTTTCATAACCCTAGACATTTAACGTAGTCATCACAATATTCCAGAATAATTCTGACTGAGGTATAAATGTGGTAGCAAGTAAGGTCATCTGTAATACACCATACTTATTAGATACAGATACCTTCACAGCTGATCTCAGTCAGTACACTAAGTCCCCTATAAATATTTATAACATCCCACTTTACCACAGGGATAAGCGAGAGCAGATGGACAGGGGCAGGAAAAGTTAAAACAGCAACAGGAGAAACAGTACTTTACTCTGGAAGAGAGGATAGACAGCACAATGAAGGTGTAGCCATTATTTTACAGAAAGGAATAGAAAGGACATTACTGGAATGGAAACCCATCAACAACAGACTGATAAGATTAAGATTGAGAGGTAGATTCACCAATACTACAATAATACAATGCTACGCACCAACGAATGACAGCGATGAAGAGGTCAAGGATGAATTCTATCAACAACTGCAGAAAGAAATGGAAGACACACCTAGATATGATCTTATTAAAGTAATGGAAGACCTCAATGCGAAAGTTGGTACACACAAAACATATAATGAAAGAGTAATGGGGAAATGCGACAGTAGAACAGCAAACGAAAATGGGATAAATTAATAAGTTTCTGTAGTATTAACAACCTGGTCATTGGAGGGACACTTTTCCCACATAAAGAAATTCACAAATTAACATGGGAATCACCAAATGGTCGAGACAGAAACCAGATAGACCACATCATGGTTAACGGTAGATGGAGACATGCATTACAAGATGTGAAGGTAAGAAGAGGTGCATATGTGGGAAGTGATCACCATTTAGTAGTAGCAAAACTGAAAGTGAAACTAAGAAGGGCTGGACCAACTGTAACTACACAGAAAAGGTTTGACATCAGCAAATTGAAGGTCCCCCCTACCAGAAAAGCTTTTGCGGCTGACATAAAGAAACGATATCAATTTGCCAAAAGTCAGGAAAAGACATTGACTGATGATATAGACCAGAAATTCAACACCATTTCAACAATATATAAGGAAAGCAGCAAATCATGCTTGGGATTCCAGGAAAGGAAGAAGCAAGACTGGATAACACCAGAAACAATAAGCACCATAACACTGAGAAAGGAAATGAAAAGAAAGAAAACAGAAGCGAAGTCCCCGAGGTTAAAGCAACTATATAGCGAACAGTACAGTCAGCTGGACAAGGAAGTTAAACGCCAAACCCGAGCCAACAAAAGGAATTTCCTAGACGATCTTGCAAGACAGGCAGAAGAGGCAGCACTGAGAAATGAACAAAGCACGTGGTATACAAAATAACTAAGTTCATCAGCGGAAAACAAGGTGCAAACAATATTACATTAGTAAGAGATAAGCAAGAAAATCTCATCACGACAGCAGAGGGACGGGAAACAAAAAGGGGCAGAGCACTTCAGAGAAACTCTGAACAAGGAACCACCAGAGACACAATTGAATGTTCCTGAGGCTGAAAACGATCTAGATGTAAATACAGACATTCCTCGAAAAGAAGAAATCATCACATCAATCAAAGGGTTAAAGAACGGAAAAGCTCCTGGCCATGATAAATTAAATGAAGAGCTATTTAAGACAGACCCTGAGCTAGCAGCAGAACTATTAAAACCACTATTTGCACAAGTCTGGAAAACTGGGACTCAGAGTGGAACAAAGGAATAATTGTCAAATCGCCCAAGAAGGGATTTCTTGCAGACTGCAATAATTGGAGAGGAATCACTCTTCTCTCAGTTCCCAGCAAAATACAAGACAGGATAATTATACAGAGAATTTCAAAAGCAGTAGACAACAAGCTGAGGAAGGAACAAGCAGGATTTAGAAAGAACAGAAGATGTGTAGATCATATATTCACTCTCAGGAACATTATAGAGCAGTGCTCAGAATGGCAAAGACAGCTGTACATTAATTTCGTTGATTTTGAAAAGGCTTTTGACAGCATACATAGGGACAGTTTATGGAAAATACTGAGGGCTTATGGAATTCCAAGCTGTATAGTGTCAATCATAAAAAGCCTCTATGCCAACTTTACGTGTAGTGTTGGGCAGAGCAACCTAACCTTTGAGGTGAAGACAGGAGTACGACAGGGATGCCCCTTATCAATCACTCTATTTTTAACAGTCATAGACTGGGTGATGCGCCAGACAACAGAGGGCAGTCCAAGAGGAATATGATGGACTACATTTTCTACATTGGAAGATCTGGAATATGCAGATGACATTGCACTACTAACACATTCACATCAACCCATCCAGGAAAAAACGGATAGACTTAATAAGTTTAGCCAGCAGGTGGGTTTGAACATCAATTTAAAGAAGTCAGAGGTCATGACACTCAATGTGAGCAACCCTGAGCCCATATCAGTAAGGAATCAGCAACTGGTACAGACAGACACCTTCACATACCTAGGAAGCATAGTAACACCCAGACGGCGGGGCAGGCAAAGACATCAACATCAGAATGAATAAGGCAAGAACAGCCCTTTTTAGTCTAAACAACATCTGGAAGTCCTCTCAATACAGCACAAGCACAAAATTAAGATTATATCAGAGCTGTGTGCTTTCTGTGCTTCTCTATGGTGCGGAATGCTGGAGAGTTACAGAGAAGGAAATGTCGAAATTGTCTTCTTTTCACACAACATGCCTAAGAAAAATTAACCGAATCTTTTGGCCGAATACCATCACCAACCAAGATCTGCTTACTCAGAGCAAGCAAGAGGACATGCACACCATCATAGCTGGCAGACGCTGGAGCTGGGTTGGACATGTCCTCAGAAGAGACCCCGATGCCATCACAAGAACAGCTATGCTTTGGACCCCTGAAGGAAAACGAAAGAGAGGCCGATTAAAAACAATCTGGCGGAGGACTGTGGAGTCTGAGATGCAAAGAATGAGCCAGAGTTGGGGCACTGTACGAAGGATGGCCACCGACCGAGCAAAGTGGAAACAATTTGTTGTTGCCCTACAAGACGTCACTAGGCGTGATGGCCACTGACTGCTTTGACGGTCGGCGGCAAAGTATCAAAAAAGAAGAAGAAATTGCAAACATTATGAAAAAAAATCGCTTCCATGTAGACTGTCCAGTTTTCTTTCTATTTATTGAATTTATTATAACCTATGAAAATGCTCATGGCTAGCACAGAGAAAAACTGTACAACTAAAAGATTAAATATTAAATCTAAATATCATAACCTTAGTGTTTTGTAAAATAAAGAAACATTTTCGTTGCATAATATAGTTTTTTTTAACAGTTACTGGCAGGGTTAGGGAGTCGGTTAAAATCGCTTCCGACTCCTGAAATTTTAGAAGACTGACTCCGACTATTGACTCCTATAGATTTTTTACTAGTCACGTGGGAAAAAAATGCGTAGTCGGAGCTCTGATATTTTTAACCGACTCCGACTCCACTAAAAACCATCAGCTCTGAATCAATCACCATGGTTACTGGTCAGTTGGTTCCATTTCCAAACAAAAAGTCAAAATCGCATGCCTAATATCGGCATATTATGATTTAATTGGCCTTTTCGCTTCATTCTGAGAAACTACTAATCATTCAAAATATTTAAAATACCATTTGGCGACACTTTGCACATGACAAGAAAAGAAAGTTTTTGAATAAAAATATGTTTAATCAAAGGAAGGTCAGTTGCACCGTGGATAAGTTTACGACATTAATCTCAATTACGACGTTTTCAAAGATCTTAAAATCATTCCCAATGCCTAATTCATATTTAGTTTGAACCTAGACATTGAGATAAACACAGAGAGGGAAATACAATTACAATCTCATTAATAGACATATAAGCAGGGCACTGGAAAAACAGCTTTATTGGATTAAACGCACAGGTAAACGGTAACGGTCATGCAAATGATTAAATAACGTGAACGGGTTTTTTTTCTATTAAACTGTCCCAAAATAATAAAAAATCTCATCTTCCTCATGTCTAGATTTATCTGAGAACGTTCTAAACTTTCGCAATATCTTTAATGGTGTCGTGGACAACTCGGAACAAATAAAAAACGGGTCTAAACATCATGACTTCCTACAAGTAAGAGTGTTCCCTGTCGACAAACCTGAACTGAGTTCGGTAAGTACATTTTAATATACGCTTAATAAAGAATTAATTATTCAGTCATCTAATCTATCTATCTATCTATCTATCTATCTATCTATCTATCTATCTATCTATCTATCTATCTATCTATCTATCTATCTATCTATCTATCTATCTATCTATCTATCTATCTATCTATCTATCTATCTATCTATCTATCTATCTATTTATCTATTTATCTATCTATCTATCTATCTACTTATCCATCTAACCATCCATCTATCTATCTATCTATCTATCTATCTATCTATCTATCTATCTATCTATCTATCTATCTATCTATCTATCTATCTATCTATCTATCTATCTATCTATCTATCTATCTATCTATCTATCTATCTATCTATCTATCTATCTATCTATCTATCTATCTGGTCTTTTAGTCTTCCTGTACGCAGTATTGAACAGCAAATTTTTTGGTGGAAATGGTAACTCTGTAACAAGTTGTATTATATAATGAGGTTGGCAGGCTGCTAGCACAACCTTTTATTAGATGACTTGTACGACATACCTGATGGAGCATTATTCTTTATTATTTCTTGATGTCATCATAGACCCTTGGCAACTACACGGATAGTACAAATGCATACATTGTTAAACAAAAAGTAATGTTGACTGTTGTCAAACAAGAAGTAATGTTGACTGTTGTCAAACAAGAAGTAATGTTGACTGTTGACAAACAAAATATTCTGATGCATTTTAAAGTTAAAAATTATCAAAACGTCGTTAAACGAGGTGATGATACTTGACTAATGTTGAAACAAAATTTTTAGTGACTTGAAAATGACCTTTTTTTAAATAAAAACGCAGGACCCGATGTTGCTACTGGAGCAATCACTCAATGGAATCGTAATCAGGTTACAGCTGTGTGTGATTACTGAGGGTACTGATAACATTATTTACGTGTGGCCATACAACTTCACCGACCCAAGTCGATACAAGTTTGTATCTATCTGTTCCTGCTCTATGGCTTCTGTTGTATATCTTGTTACTACTGGTAGTTTAAGTAAAGTTATGTAAACATTATTAACAATTGAGAAGTTCGTCCTCTACAACTGCACAAAGAATGTGAGATATCCTAATGCGATAGAAAGGGCGATGCAATCTGCAATGGCCCTTTCTGATGTGGAAAAGGTTCGTCTGCTGGTGCCAGTTGTAGCAAGATGCATGGTGGATAGCTAAGTAACTGCCAGAAAATGGAGAAGAGAACAGATGACCTAGAGGCAGGGATGGAATAGAAATGATTAGTTAGTAAACCACCCAGATCTACATGGGATCTGTACAAGAGAGCGGCCAAATAATTTACCTTCTCGCTAAACCTTTCCTATGCTCCAATTGTGTCTCTATGCATAAGTGATTTCTTTACAGCTGGTTGAGTATTCCCTACCAGCTTTTAATTATTAAATATTCTTGAATTGCAACGCAATTAACAACTGGAATTTAAACAAAATCAAAAACTGCAATGTATAAAAATGAATTAAAACACTTTAATAAGTAAATATATGTATAGTTAAGTATGCAGATGGAATTATGTGTACACGAAATTTCACAAGCTGAAATATTTAAAAAAATTGTCCGTGTCACTTTCATCATGTGGCCATGGTGACTATTCGATTTTATATCTAAGTAATATAAAGAACTTATCTTCCTAAAAATGTCTATAGTTTATAGCTGAATAATGGGTTGACATTCGCTAGGGAATTTATTAACCTGTACGTGAAGTATATATATATATATGCTTCTGCCGGGCATGCAGTGTGAGTCGTTCTCTCGTACGCTTTAAGTGTTTCTCTCAATACACAAATTATGTGTTTTAACTCATTGATAAAGGACCTGCTATAATGGATAACACAAGGGTATGATATCTGTTACTTACCTGTAGGACGTTCTTCCGGTAACTGACTGGCCACTATGAATCAGAATCATCATTTTTGACAACATTGTCATGAGGATGTGATTCTGTGAGTCAAGATAGTCAGTTAAACGTATTACATTAACATTGTTGTATAATAAAACAAACATTAAAAGAACTGTAAACAGCAATAACCCATTTTGTTTCTGAGTATCTCTATATTTATTTCCATTCTGCATTTATTCATGCCAAATTAATCTCCCTTTACACATGAACTCTTTGGCACATA
Organism: Oreohelix idahoensis; assembly: GCA_024509875.1. NCBI lineage: Eukaryota > Metazoa > Mollusca > Gastropoda > Stylommatophora > Oreohelicidae > Oreohelix > Oreohelix idahoensis. Next base: position 56,777 of record JAMPIV010021250.1, on the reverse strand, counting down.
GCGTAAAAACCAAGCCATAAAAAGGAGCGTATCCTGTTATTTCTAGCATAATGTAGTCCTAAAAAGGACTAACTTGCTGAGTCAATTCAGTTGAGCATTGAGGTTATATTTTGTGGACGACCAACCTCATTTGAGGGTACAGAGGAACATACAGACATGTAGATGAATGTTAATCATAGCATGCATTTCAAATATTACATTAATTTGCATTGCACTGAGATATTTTTAAAACTTAAGATCCATAAACTTATAGACATACGCCTAGACACAACTTCACTTCGAGGACTCTGAAGCTTGTATGATTGACAGTGGTGAAAACTGAAAGGAAGCAATTGCAATGACGATGGATGCCCTGATCGCAAAACATGAAAGCAGGATTGGATTCTGGAGCGTTAAAAGTATGATTGAAGCAGGAAACTGTGATGAAGTACATTGATACAGCGATAAAATCATTAATTATATGTAATAAAGTCATAATAATATGTATAGAATTAGTAAAGTTGTAACGCGTCTTCTTCCCTGCGCCAGAAAACGCATTGATTTAGGTAGGATAGAACGTAGTCTAAAACCTTATTGCAGCGCTGGTAGTATTGGACTTTGTAACCCGCCTGTCAAGGGTTAACGATAACAATTTGAAAAATCTACTAGCGTAGTGGTTCCAGGAAAGACAGAAAGAATAAAACACACGAACGCATAAGATTGAGAGAGCGGACACATGCTGCCGGCTTGTCACGTGTTAGATGCTTGAATTAGCTACTCAGGCCGACAGTGCGAGACGATGCCGTTGGCTTGTGTCGAAAACGATGTCGCGAGCTTTAAAATTTAAAAATAAACCGCCAAGTCCAATACATTTTCTAACAAACGGCACACTGTAGAATCATATATACACACACGCATAATTACTTCCTGCCGGGAAAAAGGAAGATCTGCGATGATTTTTATAACATTCAAGTAGTTGAGACCTAGAAAACAACGAACACCAAAATGGAAAATATATTGAATTCTTTATTAATAGGTTTAAGATCATAAAAGTTAGCTAGTCTTAGAGCTGGTCTTGTCCTGATGGGTAATATGCTTTCGAATAAAAAATCCGACAGATAGAAATAAAGTTATGGACAAAAGACTATATTTGTTCGTACAGACAGACCAACACATGCTCGTTTAGACTTGCACTAACGGTGACATTTTTTGACGCGTCCTTGAAAAAGGCAAGAAAGGGTACATGTAGAAAGGGGTAGACAAGGAGAGGAAATTACAGAGAAGGAAATGTCGAAATTGTCCTCTTTTCACACAACATGCCTAAGAAAAATTCACCGAGCCTTTTGGCCTGGTGCCATCGCTGGCCAAGATCTGCTTACTCGTAGCAAGCAAGAGGACATGCACACCATCATAGCTGGCAGACGCTGGAGCTGTGTTGGTCATGTCCTCAGAAGAGACCCCGATGCCGTCACAAGAACGGCTATGCTTTGGACCCCTGGGGGAAAACGAAAGAGAGGCCGACCAAAAACAACCTGGCGGAGGACTGTGGAGGCTGAGATGCAAAGAATGAACCAGAGTTGGGGCACTGTACGAAGGATGGCCACCGACCGAGCAAAGTGGAATCAATTTGTTGTTGCCCTACAAGACGCCACTAGGCGAGATGGCCACTGACTGCTTTGACGGTCGGCGGCTAAGGATCAAAGAAGAAGAAGGAGAGGAAAAAAATTATGGGATGGCTCAAACTGAATATGTTTTGTAGTGTTAGACCAAAACCAAGTGTATTTTTGGTGAATGCCAAGTTCGGACGGACAGACCGACAGAAGTACACTAACATTGGATCGAAATTGGACCTTAGATTTAAAAATTTGAATCGAAAATCTTAGTAGTAGATCCCATTGGTCAAAACACTTCATATTATTGAGTACATTCAAAGGCTTGACGCCATTTGTAGAAGATAGTCCCGAGAGCAGGACGTTGTGTATTTCTGGAAAAAGTGATTAGCCTTATTAAAGCAAATATATATTAAAGTAATAGGCATCACAGTTCAGCCAGCAGTATATCTGGAATCTGCTATACAACGTACCTGTGTTTTTTTCATTGAATTTCTGGTAAGATCGACATTATTCATATATATTTTGTGTAAAAATGTGAGTGAGAGATGCTGCCATCACGACTGTAAGTAATCAGGTCCCAAGCTGATGTGTGCAGGGCCTGAAGGTATAATTAGGCTATAACACATTGCCAGTTTTGTAAATGCACATGTTTTGTGAAATAAAAATGTTTTCTTAGGTGACCAGAGCAACACAGCTCACCTATCCTATTGTATGGCAGAAAAGATAGATTAATAATATTATTGCAGATGCAGTACTGCCTTTGTAGGAGAGACATGTGAACAACACTGGTACCCTGTGGAATGGATGTGCTGGATTGGTCCATTAGATATGACCCAGCTCTTTATTTCTTATGTATTCTCTTTTGCATCTATAAAACACAGTTGAAGTAAGATATCAACAAGGAGACATTATTTCATTGTTACAGGGTTTTTTATCTGGCACTAGTCCGGTACCAGATGTCTATGAGAAGCAGTGAGAAGTCGTTTCATGCACAGTAGTGACAGGGACCTGCAGAGTCTGCCTTGTTACTTTTGGCCATTATCATAGCGAAATAGTGTGACACCAAGTTTATAGACTGTTCAAGTGTGCCCAGATAAGTAAAATATCCGGCACCCTAACTCTACATCAGCTTTAAGATCAGCACCCCCCTGTATAACAAGAATAAACTATTTCCCCAGAGAACTTAACAGTGACATTGTATATTAAAGAGACTGGGAGTGATTATAGAATCCCAAACCGCCATCCAGTGTTAGAAACCAGTAATAGACAAATTTTAGTAACACTATTAGTATAATTTAACAGCATTTGTTTGGACACTTGTCCCTTTGGGTCTAAAATTTACATTTTGTATATATCTTGAATTCTTTTCATTTTAAAGTCCTGACCAGAAGAATACTAGGTTCAGGACCAAATAAATCATACAGAAAATTATTAATTGTACAAATTTATCCCAGGTGTTATTTCCTTAAATCATAGACCTTAATACTTGTTTGTATAGATGTGTATTATTGTTAAAGTACCATCACACCACACTTGCATATCCCTAGACATTAGACGTAGCTATCATTCATACTAGTCAAGAATAAGTCTGCTTGAGGCCATAAGGTGGTAGCAGCAAGGCACTCTGATAACTCAACCCTAATTTTGTTAGCATCAGGGACCTTCACAGCTGGCCTCATTCAGTACAATAAGGAAACATATCAACAACATTTCATAACATCAAAATTCACCACAATAAATTGGGGTCTCTTCTTCCGGGATTTATTATGGCAGACCTAGCAAAGTTCAGATCTGCTGCTGTGCTGGCTGCAAAAGAGATGAATATGGATGGACCAGAGTTGGTTCAGTATGTAACCTCAGAGGTGGATAAATTTATTGCACGAGAAGAGAATAGGCTAGCTGCAAAAAGAAAATTAGAAGTTGAGAAAGAAATTAAAAAGTTGCAGATTTAGGCTCACAAAGAGGCTAGGGCATTGGAGGCGGATAGGGAGGCTGAAATAAAGCGGCTCTAAATTGAAGAAAAAAAGGCCGAAAGGGAGGCTGAGGAAAGAAAATTGGCTGCAGAGAGGGAAGCAGAAGATAAACGGTTACAAAGGGAACATGAGTTACGACTAAGTGAGTTGGAGTTACAGGGCCATGCTCCTGAAGGTGGTAACAGCCCTTCTACCTCCGATGCCACTGCTAGTCAGGGAGCCTCAACTTCAGCTATGGGGTTCCATTTAGACCATTTTGTTGAGAGGGACGATGACTTTGAGTCATTTTTGTCTAGATTTGAGGTTTTAGCCACCACCTATAGGTTGGAGAAGGAAAGGTGGAGTTTAAAGTTATCTCAGGGGCTGAGGGGAACATCTTATGAAGTGTTTGCCAAGATGAGCAAAGACGACCAAGACATTTATGACATGTTAAAGCAGGCTCTTTTGCTAAGGTATGAAAAGAACGGAGAATTTTACAGGAAAAAGTTTAGAAATGCCAAACTACTGTCGGGTGAGACCTATCACCAGTTCTCTGCACGTTTAGAGACGTACTTGGAGAAATGGACTGCTCTGGGCAAAACCCAAGATCTTAAAGAGATTATCCTTATTGAGCAATTGAGAGAGTCCATGGCTCCAGACTTGAGAAAGTTTCTCATGGAACAAGGTGCAGAGAGGCTGGGTGAGTTACTTAATGTCGCTGAGAGGTATCAGGCAGCCCAGGCAGAGGTAGCTGGCGCTAAAAAGAAACAGATTGACAATTATAAGGCTCCACAAAACACTAATAGATTTGATAACAAAGATCAGGGGAACAAAGGTAAGCACAATTTTGATAGGCCACGCAATGATTTTAGAAACAAAAACCCACAATTCAATGATAGGAAATATGATGAAAGAAAACCTTTTCATCAAGGTAGATTATATTGTAAATGGTGTAAGAGGGAAGGTCATGACATCAAATTTTGTCATAAGAAAACTTCTGGATTTGCTGCTATGAAGATGGGGAACAAGGGAGGAAAGGACAAACCTACTGGACAGCAGGAACCTTATCACCCCCAGTGTGTGAGGATGTAGTCTGTAATGGGGTCACCATTAGGTGTCTCTATGATACAGGCTTAGATTTTGATTCTGTTGTGAGTGCACACTTGGTGAACCCAGAGCAGTATACCACAGAAACAGTGGAGATACAAGGGGCGACCAAGGACATACCACTTATGACACTTCCCATTGCCAGGATAACGGTGAAAACTCGCTATGTGGAAGGAGTAATCAGAGCAGCAGTGATCGACGCACCCATTTACCCTCTGATATTGGGATGTCGTTATGTCTTATTGGGGGCTCCCAAGAGACCTCTGGTTATGGCAACAGTGCAGACCAAATCACAGTCCAAGAAGGAAAAATATGAACCTATAAATACTCATCCAGAAGAGATGAGGAAGGCACAGGCTGAGGATAGGTCACTGAAGGCGTGCTTTTAAAAATTGCGTAACTGCCATACACCTCCAAGCAAAGGAGAATTTTACATGAAGAATAAATTGTTATATAGGAAGGCCGGAACTGGTTCAAATGGTCACGGACAACTGGTACTTCCCAAGATGTTTAGGGCAGACGTAATACGGAGTTTACATATTGGAAAATATGAGAACCACGAGAAAGTAGGTACCATCTGCCAAAAGGTTTCTCAAAAATATTATTGGCCAGATGAAAAGATAATTATTGAGAATTTTGTCAAAGCCTGCGGCATATTTCATGAGGGAACACCCACAAGTGGGGACAATAATAATCAGGACCTAGAAACGCAACGGGGCAAACTTAGGCCTGAAGATGGAAAGAAAAATAAAATTAATAATGTAGACAGAGTGGAATGGGAACCCTCTTTTCACACACAGTCTTCACTTGAATGTGTTAGAATGGCAACTCTGCGTCGAGTACAAAGAGTGATTTTACCCCCAGAATAAGCCGACAGTCCCTCGGTCGGAATTATATAAACTGGAGGAAACGAAAAGGGAGAGAAGATCTCTCACAATGAACTTAAAGTGGGAAGAAAACCCAAGGAAAATAATTGGTAGTGGACGATTTATAAGTGATGATACAAGGAAAAAAGTCCTCATAGTAAGGCTTCTAATGTTATGAAAAATATGTCGGAAAAATGTAAGGTCCATATGTAGCCTTGTTAAGGACCTGGACAGATGAGAAGGCAGAAGAGATTGTTACCTCATCATACCAATATGTGAACGAGCTGACCACTCGTCTTAAAACTGGCTGGAAACTTGCAAATGATAATCTCAGACAAGCCAGGAAAAAACATGCTGCCTATTTTAATAAGAAAGCTAAGGATAGAGAATTATTTGTGGGAGAGAAGGTGCTTCTTCTACTACCCGGCAGCCATAATAAACTACACATTGGATGGCAAGGTCCATATACTGTTCTAGAGAAGGTGTCTAGAACAAATTATAAAATCGACAAGAAGGGGAAAGAAAAAATATATCATGTGAACCTTCTAAAGAAGTATCTAGATAGAGAAATCCAGGAAGGAACTCACTTAATGTCTTTGTCGATAGCAACAGGGATGAAGAATGAACCGCTCACCTCCCATGAGTATCCCTTGAAAACATGTGAGACACCGGCACATGTAAAAGTCAGTAAACACTTGACGAAAAAACAGAGGGAACAGGTTCAAAAGGTTCTGACTGATCATACGGACGTGTTAACGGACAAACCGGGGCACACGAATTTGTTGGAATATGATATGAAACTAGTAGACCCAACACCGATCTGTATGAGAGCCTACACGGTCCCGTTTGCCAAGGAGAAAGCTTTGAAAGAGGAGATTGAGTACCTATTGAAAGAAGGAAGTATTTCTCATAGCGAATCTCCATATAGTTCTAGTGTGGTTTTGCTGAGAAAACCCTCTGGAGAACATCGTCTGTGTATAGATTACAGGAAACTGAATGCTGTCACAGAAAATCAGGTGGATCCATTACCTGACACAAATCAATTATTTGCCAGGCTAAACAAGGCAAAATATTTTTCGAAGGTGGATCTGAGCAAAGGCTATTATCAGATTCCAGCGAACCCTGAGGTCAGACCTTATTTGGCGTTTAGCACTTCGGAAGGACATAATGAATTCAACATGTTACCTTTTGGGTTGAAAAATGCTCCGAGTGAATTTTCTAGGATGATGCGAAAATTGTTGGATCCACTAAATAACCCATGCATCACAAACTTTATGGATGATATCCTCATTGCTATATATATATATATATATAATGAAAGAGGCATGAGGAAATGCGGCAGCGGAACAGTAAACGAAAATGGGGATAAACTATTAGGCGTATGCAGCGTTAACAACCAGGTCATTGCAGAAACGCTTTTTCCACACAATTAAATTTACTTATTATTATTGGAATCACAAAAACGACCAGGACATAAACCAGGTAGACAACATTTTGATCAATGGTAGATGGAAGCATTAATTACAATATGTGTAAGTAAGAAGAGGTGCAGATGTGGGAAGCGATCACCATTTAGTAGTAGCAAGACTGAAGGTGAAACTCAAAAGTGTTGTACCAGTCGTAACTAAATGGAAAATGTATACCATCACCAAACTGAAGGACTCCCGTACTAGTAAAGCTTTTGTGGTTGATATAAAGAGACGATATCAAATTGCCAACTGCCAGGAAAAGATAGTGATTGATATAGTTGACCAGAAATTGAACAACATTTCAACAATATATGACGAAAGCAGCAAATCACGCATGGGTTTCCAAGACAAGAAAACATCATAATCAGTATACGCCATAAACAGTAAACATCGTATCAATGATACAAAATATGAGAAGAAATAAAATAGAAGCAAAGTTTCTCCATGTTAAAGGAAATATATATAGCGAGCTGCAGTCAGCTGGACAAGAAGGCGAAACGTCGAACCCGGGCCAACAAAAAGAGATTCATAGACGATCTTTTAAGACATGCAGAGGATGCCAGACTGAGAAATGAACTCAGCACCGTATATTAAAAAAAAAAAAAGAAACCGGCATTGGAAAACGAGGTGCAACAATATAACGTTAGTAAGAGACAAGCAAGAAAATCTCACCACAACAGCATAGGGGGAGGAAACAAGATGGACACAACACTTCAGATAAACACTGAATAAAAAACCACAAGACAAGCAGCCAAATGTTCATGACAATAATCTAGACGTAAATACAAAAATCATCTCAGCGCTCAAAGGGTTTCAGAATGTTAAAGCTCCTGGTCACGACGATTTAAATGCTGAGTTATTTAAGACATACCCAAATTAGCAGTATAGCTGTTAGAACCACTATTAGAACAAGTATGGGAAACAAGCACAACACCAAATGAGAGCAATAAAGGAATAATTGTCATATTTCCCTAGAAGGGCGACCTTGCAAACTGCAACAACTATAGAGGAAATCCACTCAGTTTCCAGTAAAATACTAGGCAGGATAATCAATCAGATCATTTCAAAACCAGTTGACCATAGAATGAGGAAAGAACAAGCGGAATTCAGAAGGAACAGAAGATGTGCATATCATATATTCACCTTTAGGAATATATATTACAGAAAAGTAGTCAGAATGGCAGAGCCAGCTATACATTAACTTTATTGATTTTGAAAAGGCTGTTGATAGTATATACAGGGACAGCTATGGAAAATACTGAAGGCTTATGTGATTCCCAGATACATTTTTTTCCACCATAAAAAGCATCTATGCTAACTTTACATGAAGTGTTGGGTAGAGCAACCTGGATTTTGAGTTGAAGACTGGAGTGCGACAATGATACTCCGTATCAACCATTCTATTTTTAATATTCATAGACTGGGTGTTGTGCCAGACAACCGAGGGCAGTGCAAAAGGAATGAGATGGACGTTTTATATAGTGGAAGATCTTAAATATGCAGATGACACTGACTACTCACACATTTGTCGTATGGTACATATTGGGGCAACTACAACCGTAATTATCGCCGGAAATAGCCTATGAAATATTATGAAGATCTCTTGATGTTGGCTCGTTGAGAAAAAATAGAGACCTATTCGAGATAAGTGCGAGAAGAAGCGTAAGCGAATGCTTTCCACCGGACAGCGTTTTCTAATGAATTATGGAAAGAATTCTTTCCCCCCCCCCCCCCACAACTTTAGCTTCTACCATTAGATCCCGTAACAGAAAGAGTCCCAATCTCATCAGAATGTAGAAATTTACCTGTATGTAAATATTTAACACCGACAGCATGAGTGATTCATTAACGAACTAGATAATGATCAAACGATTATTGGGTTTATTAATTACATATCTACACAAATAGAGTTAGTAGTAATTAGAACGTGATGATGTTTAACGACAATTCCCACTGTGGTGAAAAATTCTAATACCCATATATAAATTAGAACATAAATATAAAGCAGAACGAAATAATACGATAGGAAGAAGAATGGAGAAAGACCAGTGCTTTCCCAGTATAGATAACGCCTTAGTTGTATAACGCCGTAATGGCTAACACAAGATTTCTACTTGTCCTAATTCGTTCGTTCCTAATAAAATGCTTAAGCCTAACAATACGGGGATACCCGTAGTTCTAAAAATAGAATGTGTAGTATAATCTTCTGAACGACCTTGATTTTAAAAACTAACACTAGTGCAAAATCGCGCACAAAGTTAGCCTCGGAAAGACATACGGGCTTAGAAGAAGAAGAAGAGAGAGAGAGAGAGAGAGAGAGAGAGAGAGAGAGAGAGAGAGAGAGAGGAAGACGGACTATGTAACACAGTCGCGCAAGCCACTCGCTGTGTGTCAAAAAATAAACCAACTCGCAGTGTGCATGGCCTAAATTTTTTTCAAATAAACAGTGATGAAAAAAACTAACGATACGAGGTTAAGTTTTGAAAACAGGTTTAAATTCTTATTAGGAAACCTGATTTTTTCGCAGGGCTCCTGACTTTATACTGATAGTACAGTCGTAAAGGACTGAACAGGTGGTAATTGAATTAAACACTTAACATCGAAAAAAGATCGTATTCTTAACTACACCACTTAGCCCCTTGAAAATCATATATTCGTGTACAGAAAGGCTAGTGGACTAGGAATATGTAATAAATTATCTAAAAAGTCCATTAGATAATTAAATATTGGTAGTAAAACATATAGAGAACAGAGATACTGTCATGTTTGGTCATATCTGCTTGGGATGGAAATCCCTGATTTTTGTAAACAAAGTAGTGACAGAAAGTCTAAGATGGTACGTGGGAGGCCATTGGCTGAACTTTGAAGTTAAAAGAAATTGGATTGGGTGACCTATGAATAACAAATAAATGCCTAGAAACGGAGTAGAAGTGAATGAAAATGTTGTAATGACTGGGTACTCTTTTGAATATATTCAAAACGATTGGTCAATACACTGGATACTGACAGAAGAAATTTTAGAATGGACGCCATATCGTTACACATTTGAGAGATGAGAGCAAGCAGTGTTATTCTAAATTAAATATAAGATAACAGCTTGGACATACCGCAGATCAAACTGTGTCAGTCATCTTTAGTGTGTTTACCTTACGAATTGTGGGACCGTGGTATAGATGGTGATATTGCATCGTCCGGTCTGAGTACTGCGAGATCCAGAAAGTTGGCAGCAGACTCCCAGCACAAGATAGCGGCCATTGCCTATCCTATTATCAAACTGAGAAGCAAGCGAGCAGAGGATACAGGTTTCCTGCAGTTGCAATATGAGATAATAGCATATCAGCACGTAAAGCTCAACCTTGAATCAAATACCCCTGAAGTGAACTTTGTTAAAAAGACAAAAGGGACAGAAATTGTAAAGAAACAGAATCTGTGAATCCCTTAATATTATTTCCACCAGTAACAAACACATGAAGTCATGATGACAACCAACCGTCTAGCTATTAATGACAGTATTACCTCATAATATTACACAACAACACCACACTCATATTGCTATAACAGTCTATGACTGGATAAATATCCAGTGTATAAATACTTGTATATAAATATTGTGATTACATTTTTATTGTGATGCCTGATTCACAAATACAATAGAATCAGGAAAGATATTGAAAGATCATTAATACATTTTAAAAAAACTTAACCCTTGACTTAATAAGATAGTCTTTTAGAGTGTTATGTGTTTGTGATTGTCAAATTGCTGTAAATTGTGGAAATTATTAAAGCAATTGTGTATATGTCAGTTGGTTGTTATACGTACACTTCATCACTATCATAACCCTAGACACTTAACGAAGCTATTATTCATTTATTCAAGAATAAGTCTGATTGAGATCGAAATGTGGTAGCAAGTAAGGTCTTCTGTATACACACCAAATTTATTATCTTCAGAAACCTTCACAGCTGATCTCATTCAGTACACTAAGTCCCCTATAAATATATTTATTTCCCAACTCACCACACCCACATAAACGCACAGATTAGATATTTATATTGCAGTTACAGTAGTTAAAAGAACCTGTATGAAGCAAAATTGATAATGTGATACTGATCATATACTTATCCCAGACCTAAGGGTCTTTTATATTTGGACATGCGCCCTAATATAACCGACTAGGTTGAACGTTACGCGCCTCGCCAAAACGAGGCAGAACTTTATTTAAAAAAAGAGGATGTGATATGATACGTGTTACCAAAATGATGAGTCCAAGTGTCTCTGAATGCCACTTCAGGGGCGGATGATTCACATGTTTGCATATAATGTCCCAGGTCGTTATAAGTTATGTTGATTGGTGTATCTCTAAGAAGAGGACGTTCTGAAGAAAACGTGTGTGGTATTGAGAAGGTTGACGATATACAGTCCTTCAATGTTTGACAATATCTCTGTAGCGCGGATAAACAGTTGACAGTTGTCGTATGAAAAATGTCTGTTGTCTAATCTCCGAAGGGTACTGGCCAGACTGGAGATCGTCACGAAATGATCTTGGTATCTAGACTCATCAACTTGAGTATGAAAGCTGGATTCTTAAGATATACTTTGGAGTAAGCTGCACTTGATATCTGTATATCCGACTCAAATTCTGACTATGGAGTCTGCTTCATAAAATACGCTTAAGAGTGCGTTGCACTTGGTATAAACATGCGAACTTGAAAATGTGGAATCTTGATTCTCAAAATGCGCTCTTGTGAGTAAGTTTGACCTTGATTTTTGAATATGTAATCAACTTGTAAATATGGAATCTTGATTCTCAAAAGGCGGTTTTGTGAGTGAGTTGAACGTAATATTTGAATATGGAATCAACTTGCAAATATATAATCTTGATTGTCAAAATGCGCTTTTGTGAGTGAGTTTAACTTAATATTTAAATATGTAAGCAACTTGTGAGCAGTTGATTAAAGGTGAATAAAAATGCTGCCTCCACCGTCTTAATCGTGGGCTAGAAATAGTCCTTTCTAATTGAGGAATAAAGGATGTCCTAAAGGGCGAATAGTGCTATCTAGGGTACACTTTGCGAGCTTCTTTCTGGTTAGATGTCAAACACGTAGCGTGTAAAATAAGACTTCTGATGGACTGAAGACACATAAAAGTTTTCGTACGTTTTCACTCTTAATATCACTGGCTAACTCATTTATACTACTCCTTACTAAGGATGATTTCAATTCTCTATTAATTATGTATGACATGAGATGCACCTGACTAGTGTCAAATGTATGAGAGTGTGTACACATGTAAAACTGTAATGAAAGGAAACTTTATTACAGAGCGATACAACAGGAGGCAATCTGATCATCAGAAGTGGTTCCCCCATCGATCAAGTGTTTCGGTCCCTTGATCTCCTTTACAATCTCAGCCTTCTGTTGTCGTGTGCGGTGAACTGAACCCACTCCACCTTGGTTACAGCTTTCAAATTATTACTTTCTATCAGCTGGCGGCAAGTGTGAAAGTAACTCTTATGTTGAAACCAAATTATTGTCCCGAGTTCCATAGTCTGTTGCGGTTGTTCCACATTCAGCACGATGCCTTTCCTACAGTTTTGCTGAGCCTCATGAGTGCCCTTGTTCTTGACTGTCCCCTCAATCCCAACAGTTCCAGTAGATCTTACACTGAGGCCGCCACGAGACCTCTTGCACCCACATCAACAGCCATGACCCTTGCAGTGATCCTATCGTGTCTGAAGTCCGTGGCCAGATCATTGTACCTGGTCACTTTGAACGAATGTTGCTTGTCCAATCTGGATTCAAATGACACGGTCAGCTCAATCATTATAATCTGGTGCGATGATCAGGAAAGCAGCACTATATCTGGCCGTCTTCGAGATCGTCTGAAGCTCTCTGGATATACCCCTAGCCCAGGTATGTCTACTGCCGTCTCCCAGTCATTTGCACACTCAAGAAGGGATGGTAAACTGCTACCTGATTTACTTGGATTAGGGTTTGCTCACTTTCCTGCTCTCAGAAAGTAAGAATTGGCTCGGTCTGACATTGTTATTCGCCTTCACCCTTGCCAGGCCTATTGTAGTAGCCAGATCATTTAATACTTTGTTGTGGCGCCATGTGTATCGCGATAGCCCTAATGCCACCTTGCAAGCTGAGAACATCATGAGACTTTCCAAATCTCACAAGGTTTGCGGACAATGGCAGGATGTCATACATTGATCTAATAATGAATCTGAGTCTAAGACATGCAATATGCCATATCATTCCATGTCAAGGACCTTTGCAGGGCTCCATCCTATGTAGTCCGTTGGCCTTGTTGTGCCTGCTGCACCGCTTTTTGCACTTCTCATGCTCAGCTCCTCGTATCTCCTGAATTACCATGTCTCTGCTTTCCTCGTTTAATGCGTTGGACCATCAGCGGATGTCACCATTGCCGAATCACCGTCTATTTGTCTGTGTGCATCTGATTACCTTCCTCAGGTTGAGCGACTCTTGAGCAGCACCAACAGCTTCATCCACTTTCCACTTCCTTCTAGTTTTCAGTGTGGGCTGAATGGACTTAACTACGTCATCTGCTGACTCGACAGCATCATTGCAAGCCTTGCCTATCCTACTTTGCATTCTCCAACAACTGACTTGAAAGGAAGCACGGGCTTTGTCTTCTTACAGCAGGTGCTACGTCTGACAGACCTGGTGGTACTCGTAGCCATTTCCTCATGAACTTGTTGACTTTTTGGTCTATAGCTTGTACTGTAAAGGATCCCGTTACACGCCCATTGAGGCATATTGTGAATATGGTGTTAGGTCCATATTTTCTTGACCATCGGCACTCTAGGGGTGATGTGGTCAACGTCACGCCGGCCGCCTTAACCTTCCCAGAGTTGCTCTGGTACCCAGTTGGGGCTGGGTCAACCCAGGAGCCGCTTTCGGCCTGAACAAATCCCAGCTCATCTAGAGATCGAACCATAGACCACCTGAGCTAGGAAGCTAGTGCACTAACCACTATGCTACCGCGGCTTACTGGCGCTTATTTCATACTAGCTGTAAGTACCCGGCGTTGCCCGGTTTCTACAAACGCTTTTGAAACTTACATACATAAGTTACACACGTGGACGTTACATAAGTTACAATTAATATAGTTGACTACATCCTGTCATATTTACCTATCGTTATTTATAGCGTTACATATGACAAAATTACTTCGCATTTTCTAAATTTTAGTACTAAGCGGGGACAAAGATTTATAAAAAAAAATTCTCAAGCACCGACATACAATAAGTGAAAGCGAATGAATGCATAAATCTGCTTTTTTGAATCAAAATAAACATACATTCACATGAATTAAATGCATATTTGACAAAAAGCCACGAGCTTATTTTTTTTTAAATCAAAATGGTAGAAACCACATTATGTTACATGGCAACATGTGACAAAATTACTTCCATTTAAACGGTCCTTTAACAATCATAACTATCTAATAATTTTGTTTTCTGCAACAACAACAATTTTTACTATAAATAACTGCAACGGAAAAGGGCACCTATTGAGTGAGTTTGGTTTTTACATATGTCGATACAGTTGTTTTACAATTTAAATTCATTTGACCACGTATTTTTAAAATGATGTAAAAAAAATAAGACTTTAAACCATGTTTGATTTTCATTTCGATTAAACACGCACAGTGGATGACATCCTCACAGAAGTCTCATTGGTTTTAATATATGTGTCGATACTTCTCTGATCCAATTTGAATCCGTCTGGCAAAATGAGGGCTATTAAAATTACAAAGTTAAAATAAGAAAGTGCTCCATAAAACTCGTTTCTTTTCTATTTCCTATTGAAGTAAAAGTGTGTAGTTAAAAATGTTTAATTATCTTGTACAATATGCAAACATATAGTTATTAATAACAAACATAAAATAATAGTTTTAACATGTGTGTTACGTCCCTTGGTATATTTTGGATATCTATTTATTTGATTACGGCCCCTGAGAATTAACTGGCTTGTTAACATTTCGTTACGGAAAACTTTAATTACTTGTAATGTCATAATTACAATAGTAAACTATGAAATACCTACATTGCGTTCCCCTGTAGTAATTAAAAAGACTCTCTGCCAAAATTCGTTAAGAAGTAATAAGGCATGCGGATTTGTATTAAGAACATAGATGCATACATTGCCATTTATTTATATAGATATAAGCGGTCTCCATAATGTATGATAATCTAGCAAACTAGATGAAGATGAAGTATGAACTATCAATTACCTCCTATCATCTTAAAGGAAAATCTTGTAATTTAATTAATTGTTGCATCAGAAATGATAACCACTAGCACAGAAGAGAAAACCAATGATGGTGAAGATGACATAAAGATGGAAGAACTGAGGGCAGCACTAGAGAAAATCAAGATGGGCAAAGCAGCAGGGCATGATGGTATAACACCAGAAATGGTTAAGTACATGGGAGCATCAGGCGACCTATTACTCATAAACATGTAAGGAGAGAACAAGAAAGTATTCAGTGGGGTACTGGAAGATGAGACAGGTCTATATTTCGGAGCTGGCATTTGCTGATGATGTTGCCCTGATTGCTAAATCAGAGGCACATCTCCAATCCAACCTGCAAGTCTGGAAGGAAGAGCTGGAGAAGAGAGGGATGGTCATAAGCAGCTCTAAAACAAAATCCATGGTGATATCACGAGAAGAAAGAAAACATCAGATTAAGTTGGGAGAACAGGTCCTGGAGCAGGTCGACCACTTTAAATATCTCGGAGCTATTATAGACCGAAAGGGAGGTATCAAAGAAGAGTTGGCCACTCGAAAAGCAGCGGCTGGGAGACTTTTTCAGGCCATAAATCGTGGATTCCTCAGCAAGAAAGAGGTTGGTAAGAAAACGAAGATGGCTGTATACCGCTCCACCTATGTCCCAGTCTTGACATATGGATGCGAGTCGTGGGCAATGACTACAACCCACAAAAGCCAGATCCAAACCAATAAATGTTAACCACCATAAGAGGACATGACTGGCAAACGATGTCCACACAGGAGGCTAGGAACTCCCTGTCGCTGAAACAAAGCTTTACATTCAGAACAATTAGCACTATTTGACAAGTCCACACTAAATGCATTTGCATGAGCAGCAACATTGTTATTTTGTAATGTTACATTATTATTGTATTATTATCATTTTGATTCACAACTGCATTGGAACGTCCAGGATTCCTAAAACGTCGAAAGTTATTGTTCTGTTGAGAACTTCTGTTGTTGTAATTATTTACATTATTTCCATAAAATGACCTTTGGCCTCTGTTTGATTGGAAATTATATCCACCTCTGTTCCAATCTCTGCTACGTATGAGAGATGATTGTTGAGGCATATATCCATCATCATATGAATGGAAATTCCTTTGAGGTTGTTGTGACCTATTGTTAAAATTATACTTCCTTCGAACAGATCCAGTATTATTATCTCGATTTAATCGAACATGTATGTCCATACTATTTGACCTTTGTCTGCGTGGATTGGACATCATAGTTGTAGCTGATGCCACTGGCAATGGATCCTTTATGTTAGTCCTGCCAAGATTTCTTCCAGGAAGTGCAATTTGGAATTGTCGTCCAATATTTTCGACAGCAGCCAACGTTTCAGGCTTTCTTTCTTGCAAAAAGGACAACAAGTCACCACTGTCTGAAGACAGCACTTTGTCTCTTAAAATTAAGTCAGCCAGCCCATCAAAAGTTTTATCAATTTTTGACAAATCAACCCATCTAGAAAAGCAAAGCTTAATTGATGAAATAAATTCAGCAACATACTTGCCTGAATTAGGCAACAATGATATCAGTTTCAGCCTATAACCATTTTCCTCCAGTTGATGCTTTTTGGCAATAAAGCCGTCACAGCATTATAATCATTTCTAGTATGATCATCCATGTGGCAGACTGCAGTAAGAGCCTCACCAACTAATAAACTCATTAACATGCTAGGTCATGTAGCTCTATCAATCTTAAACTCATGGTAACATGTGTCATGTCTATTTAAAAAGCATGAAATATCGTCAATATTGCGATTAAATTTTGGCAAATTTAGTTTAAAAGTAGAGGCATGGTCTTTCTTTCCTCCCTATTTACCTGCTGGATTAACCTGTTGATGTTGAAATTTTATTTTTTCCAACTCAATTTTTGCCATGCTATGAGCATAGGCCAATTCTGCCTGAGATTGTTGCGCCTTCAGTTCTGCCTGAGCATGTGCCAATATTTTTTTCTCAAGTTCCTGTTGTGCCTTTATTTCTGCTTGAGCATGTGCATGTGCCAATTTGTTCTCCCTAAGTGATAATTCTTGTCTTGTCTTCTCAACTAATTCTTCATCTCTCTTCTCCCTAGCCAAGAGTCTCTGATATCTTGCCATGTCTTCTAAACTCTTTATTTTTTTGCATGCTCAGTGAATGCCAAGATTTTTAAAGCCTCACCCTCCATACCATAATCCTTACCAAGCTTGGTAAAATATTCCAGGGTAGCCACAATTCACTTTTATTGTGGCTCCAAATTGTCCAATAATACTATAATCAATATATATATTTAATATGTGAGCAATAACCGCAAAAATTATTTCACCACTCAACACAATCAACTGCATTAAACTATAGATGTTATATTAGGTGGAAAAAAATTAGAGTTACACACAAGTTTACAGGAGAACAGTAGAAAGAGCCAACCCAAGAAAATACCAATGGCAGAAATGTATTAACTATATCAAAATGAAAAAAATGGCTCTACCACACTTATGACACTACAAGCACAAATTCACAACACAAAATACATCTAATAACTGAATGATAGCAAGATAATGTGTTCACATCTCTCTCACAAACAATAATGAAGAATAAACCAAATAAACTTCAGTGAACATGACAACAAATACAAATTTACAAATAAACAGGAAAAAACATCTAACATAAATGGTAATGATAATTTCAGTAGTAGCAGTAAACACACAGCTTTGTAATGCCGGCCCCACTATCTGAGAAAACAATGCACCAAACCCTATAGAACAACCAAGAATTAACGACCATAGGATTGGTATTGTGAATTAACGGTTCCGTCGCCAACCAACCCGCCTATCACACGAACATGTGGATACAGATATACATAAAACAAATAATAAAGAAGAACCCTGTCAAATGAGATTCTTCAAGACTCAAACTGTATGAATCAAGAAATTTACTTAGCTGTCTTATGAAAAAAAATCCTCAAGTGTCCAGCTTCTGTCTCAGGGAAACACGATTCAACAGATATGCAGCGACTAGGGTTCGATTCAGTATTCACACTGGCAGCCGAACAGCACCGCCATCTTGAAAAACTTTTTCTTCACTTGAATAAATTTAGTCCACCGGCTTGAAACAATTCTAAAAAATCACTTGAAAAGACTGGATACAATTCCACATAATATGTTCATGATCCCTACATGAGGCCACCAAAACTGATACGTGTCGAAATGTTAATTATTCAGGAGATATTATCCGTGGTCGAAGTAGACTCTAGGAGCAGTCAAACAACACGAAATCCGCATAACTGCAATGAGCGGACCAACACCTAGTTCACAATTTTACAAACATGCAATTTATTCGTTTTGACAAAAAGATCCATGGTAATAGATATATAGGCCCAAATGCAAAATGCAGAAGAACGTATAAGTCCAGTTCGTTCTATATCAAACGCTGGTCATTGGCAATCATTCAAACTTTATTTAATATAGTCCTTTGGACATCTTTATGAGTAAACACACATTTCCTTACTAGAATAAGCCAGGGACACCTCAACCAAGTATATTAATGTCCTGGTGATGGAATAATTCAGGAAAAAGACAGAATACTGCAGGAGGTCAAAACACATAGCCCGCTCAATTCCAAACACACGCCGCATCTCTCTTGCAGACGATAACTTCACTTCTACTTCAAATTTCTTCACGTCTGCCAGTCAACCATCTCGGCAAGAAGTCACTTCCTTTATTAATAAGTGACTCTGTATAAAATAAATAAAAAAGGTGCACTGTTGAGCTGTCTATTATATCGACATAAACGTTATGAATTTTAATCATAACACCAAGATTGGCTTATTGGGGGTGCCAACAGAAAATACTGTCTAAGGAACCAAGTGAAGGTAGAAGTGGACTGACGTTGTGCGAGACGCCATCAAAAGAGGGTCTTATAGACAGACGCAGAACCAGCTTGGCCGTTACACCTTGACGTTCTGGGAACGTGCGGCGCTTGAACTTTGAGACGACGCAGAGAAAAGAACAACTCCATAAAGCGCGTAAAAAAAAAAACAAAGTTAACCTTATCTGCAGCCACTTGAAAACATTTTTATAAACACTCACATTATTTCTTTTAAACTGTTAAACTTAAAGTGGTTATTAAATTTTGTTATTTATAATGTTACAATTTTAACTTCTATTTAATCATTTTAAATGTACTACCTATTTGTCTCAGTCAAAGTTACTAAACACTCCCTCTAAACAGAGCTATATATTATAATAATAATTCCACTGATTAACTCAGCGGTGGGGGCTTAACTAGCTAGAATAAACCCTTTGCTTAAATTCTTAAGAAAAGATGTCAGCAGATTACATAATTAACGTGCTCAGTACAGCCAACATTATTTTCGCTTATCTGAATATATTGTGAAGACCCCCATGTGGTAGACGCTTTACTACTCATCTATCTACATTGCCTCCAAGAGTAATCATGTGTACAGATAGACTCCATTGAAGACTATAATATATACTCTTGAGTTCTGGCCACTGTTGGACCACTACTGCAAAGCAGGAGAGACAACACCGTCACAGTTGGGCGACTCGAGCCGGTATCATTGAACTTGGACAGACATTTGTGATAAATCACAATTGTGATCTCGTCTTGAGACTGAACTCGGATACTCGTTTGTGATAAGTCACAATTGCGGATCTCGTCCTGGATTTTAGAACCTATATAGTAATTACCTAGACGTGATTGACATAAATTTCAGATTTACTGAAAGAATCGTGTCAAGAGTGTGTGTAATTGAGAGACTGAGCATTCATTGCATGTATAAATGACAGTAAAAATAACTTTGTAAAGAATAATTGAATAATAGAAAGAAATTTCTCGTAAACTAAAGATAAAGTTAAAGAAATAAGACCTAAGGGTCTTTTATATTTGGACATGCGCCCCAATATAACCGACTAGGTTGAACGGGACGCGCCTCGCCAAAATGAGGCAATAGTTTTACATTTTTTTTTTTAAATAAAGAAATAAGAAGTTCACTTGGTGCAGCTAATCAGTGTTGTACATTTGTGATTTTCTAGTTAAATTGCTGTTATAATCTTGATTAGCTTTGTAAACAGACTTTGCGCGCAGAATGACAGAGTCCCAAAATCTCCGTCTTTTACCTTATTCTAGGCCGCGATCTAGAGTTTTCAGTCAAAGAACTGTCTGACTTCGTGCTTACTTCGGTGAAAGAACAGAAAGAAAAAGACAAAGATGAAAAGGAGAGGATGGAGGCAGAGAAAGCCGTGCATCGCCAGGACAGAAAACTGGCTAGTGAACAGCGAAAAAGCCAAAGCAGAACACGAAGCTGGAGAGAGAGAAAAGGAGAAGGCATTCCAAGAAAAGAAAGAACAGGCTGGGAAAGCATAAAGGAAGGAACAGAATGACAGAGCCCACGCTATTAGAATGAAGAAACTGGAACTTGAAGGAAGAAGAATGGACTCTAGTTCTAAGAATGGCGGGTCTGGCAGTTCTCAAAGCAGCGAGGGAGGAATTACCACTCAGGTGGTGACACCTAGTTCCATGTCTTTTCAATTAGATGTTTACTCTGAGGCTTCAGAGGAAATTGACATCCATCTCTCTAGGTTTGAATCCTTAGCAGCTACATATGGCTTGGAGAAGGAGAGATACAACCTGAAGCTATCTCAGAGTCTGAGGGGATCGGCTTACGATGTATTCCTCAAAAGGCTCACGGAAGAACAAAACAACTACGACATGTTGAAGAAAGCTCTGCTTCAGCGTTTCATGCTTACGCAGAGACCTTCCGTTATAAACTCAGTGATCCTGAAAGACAGAAAGATGAATCAGTACGTTTGATGAATCTTATGAAGGGTTACAGGAGATGATTGTCGTGGAGCAGTTCAAGGACTCGCTTACCCCTGACATGAGACGGTTCATGGCTGAGCGTGGGGCCTAAACTCTTGAGCAGGTAATACTGTTTGCCGATAGGTACCACAGCGCCCAGTCGGAGGTTAATCAGTCTAAAAGGCGCCACCACGATAGTCACCCCAACAGAAAGATCACCGAGATGATAACTCCAAAAAGTACGGACAACACAACACACACATCAGCCACCAACAGCAACAACAACAACAACAAGATCACCAGAAGCAGAAACAGAGAAATTCAGCCAAGGGAACTGGAAGACGATATTGTAAATCGTGCAAAACTGACACGCATTTTACATCGGATTGTAAGAGGCCGAGATCCGGCCCTTATAGTGTCGCTTGGCTGTTCAGGGGCCGATAGTGAAACATGACCCCCTGGCATACGAAAAACATCCTAGTTACCCTTCTATTACCGAGCAAGTAACCGTTGGCAACCAAACATACGGTGCCTGTACAATTCGGGCTTAGAATATTCAGCTTTAGTTTGTCCATCTTTGGTGATGGCCCATCAATGCACTGGAGAAACTGTAGAAATACAGGGGCCTCGGAAGGGCATAAAACCCATGCTACTTCGCAGAAATTGATGTTTCAACCATATGTCCGGGGAAAAATCAATGCAGCAGTGGTAGATGATTTAGTCTATCTTCTCATTTTAGGGAGGAAATATGTGTTTTTTGGAGATCCCTCAGGTGACTGAGAACAACACGCAAGATAGAGAACACAGGACACGCATTATTTTTACACAGCCTGAATATTTCAGTGCTGAAGCAGGCATAAACAACCGATCAAACCCTAAAGCATTTACTACTCTTCTATCTACATTTATGACAAGAGTAATCTTGTGTAAAGATAGACTCCATTGATGCCTATAATAGATACTCTTGAGCTTTGGCCACTGTTGGACCACTACTGCAAAGCAGCGGAGGCAATACCTTTACAAGGCCACTGATTGCTTTTTCAGTCCAAGAAGAATAAACATTAAAATATTTAAAATACAAATTTCCGACACAGAGAAAAGTTTTCGAACAAATGTATGTTTAACCTAAGACATGTTTACTGGGCTGTGGATGAGCTAACGACATTCATCTCGTTTATAGTGTTTTCTAGAGTCTTAAAATCACTTCTAGTGTCATTTTCACAATTAGCTTCCGAAACTGAGATAAATGTAGAAGAGATATACAATTACAATCTTCTTAATCAGACATGTAAACATGGCACAGAAAAAACTGCTTAGCTGGAATAAACACAGGTAAACTGGTAAGAGAACTCCGCCTAGGCCGGTCCCAAGCCCGGCTGAAAAAGGAGGAGGGCGGCCTGCATGGTGGCCGTACGGAGGCACCCCTCCACCATGCAAAGGCACAACAGGTCAATCATCTGTTTGTATTAAACTTTTGATTACGAGAACTACAAGAGAGAAAGCCGGACTGATTCTAAAAGAACAGCACTATAACCAGCGTCCTTTTCAGGACGTCCACAGCGCTCAACCACCAGTTCATTATACGATAGCAATATAATAAAATGACTCGTACTAAGCCAAAAGCGAAAAAGAGGAAAGTCTACACAAGCCCTCAAACACTTGTCAGCAGCATCAAACAAGAACCAACGAAGAACAAACAGAGTCAACCAGAGAGCAAGAATACTCCAACTACCAACTTCGTGGCCAGTCCTTCTCAGAAGTCAAACAAAGCAACCGTTGATACTACAACCGATGAGCGACCCGAAGCTTCGAAGGAAAAGGACAAGAGCAGATTGCCGGAAAGCAATGCGGCCCCAAGTGCTAGTGTGGAAGTAGATGATGATGAAGACCCAGAACGCAAAGAAATATTGAGAGCGTTACAACAGTTGGAGCAGATGACGGAAAGAATACAGAAAATGGCAGAAGCAAACATCTCTAGACAAAATTATGAAGACCCAGAATATAAAGACATGTTGAGAGCGTATCAACAGATAAAGCAGATGTAGTAGAAGCAGACGCCGGAGTGCTGAACAATGAAAACACTGAGAATCAAGTTACCATTCCTGGTCCTAAGGAAACAACAGCAGACAACTCAAGGGCCCAGAAGCAACATATAACACCTTATAACAAAGAACGGGAGCAAGATTCGAGACAAGACTGTGGAGGGAAACATAGACCAAACACCAAAGGGACAAATAACGCATAAACGATACGAGAGAGGATAGTAAAGATCACCCAGACGTCAGGAAGTGAGGCCTCACTCAGGGCCCTACCCGACAACAAAGTGATCAACATCCTCGAGGTGATAACTGGAAGAAGAGGTATCGCTAAAGTACGGAGGCACGAAAAGGGAGTCGTGCTTTCGCTCAACAGCACCACAACAACCACTTCACTGATGACCGAACTGGAATCTAGTCCAAAAGAAGTCCAGTTGCCCCACCAAATAAAAGTGGTGGTGGAGAAGTACATAACAACAAAGAAGTTGGTCATCAGAGGGGTGGATACCAGTTGTTCCGAAGCCGAGGTCCACAGACGCCATCAGGTTGAAAACGCAAATCTAAAAATCACGCAGGTCGAAAGACTAAAAACCTGGACCAAGAAAGATACCAATCTGATGATAGTTACGGTAGAAGGATCGACAAGACCCGAGAGACTGACGCTGGAAACAACAACCAAAAAGACAGAAGCCTATATCCCTCCGGTGATGCAGTGCTCCAACTGCCAGCAGTTCTCGCACACAAAGAAAACGTGCAGGAGAGATGCAGTCTGTCGATTTTGTGCGGGTGGCCACCTATACCGCGATTGTCCCAAGGCGAAGGAGGACAACAACTACAAAGCAATAAACTCAAACCGCTCCTGTGCAAACTGCCTCGGAAACCATGGGGCTAGATACCGAGACTGCCCGATGTTCCAGGAAACCAAGAGCATCCTGAAGGAAGCGGTTTCCAAAAACATCCCCTTCAAGGAGGCAAAACACAGAGTGGCTGCGGATATTGCAGAAAAACAACGCACAATAGACAGACGACAGTTACACAAGCTGACCGCTGAAGTCAGAGAAATGAAAATAAAGCTGCGAATCGAAAACAACAGCAAGCAGGCCGCTGAAGAACCAACCGACAGTGGAGAAGAGGCGATAAACATGCAGAACATAAAACACGTGATGGAAGAAATGAAAAGAATCCAGCAGCAAGTAGAATCAGATGTCAAGAAGCTGACAAAGCTGAAGGAAGAAAACGCAAAAATACTCAAAAGAATAGAAGCAGAAAGAATAGCCATTGAGGAAATATCATCAAACAGCACGCTAGAAACTAAATCGAACAACCAAGCAGTAAGAGAAATCATCCAAGAAACGCTAGAACAGCTACTACCAACGATAATTGAAAAAGCACTGTCACAGGTACAGGAGAGCAAGAAGACAAAAGCAACAGAAACTAAGAGCGTAGAAACACACAAAACCAAACAAGCCAGATAGTGAGGCAGGACATAAAAAACACCATGAGCGCGATACGGCACCACAAACGGACAAAGAGGAACTCAGACAGCCAGCTAGTGGTCCTTTTCAGGACCAGTCACCTCCAGGACTACGAACGAGATACCAGTGAAGACGATAACACCCTATACACCCCAATTATAACCAACTTTCAGGTTGAACAGGGTATTACAGCAACATAGTAGTGTGACAGGGGCGCTAGGTGGTACCTCACACCCCAGACCCGTGCACCAAGAAAATTTATAAAGGATCGTTTGACAGGGGTTGCAATTATTGGTTGCTTGCAACCCTCTCAGCAGCAGACTTAACAATTCAAGCAACCCAAAGCCTTATGCAGATCAACATTTAATTCTACCGAACAGAACCGAACACCAAACAAACAATCCAACAAACAATCAAACGAACACCCAGTCAGTGTTCATAGACTGTCTGAAAAATAATAAATAAAACAACGTCTAAGTGAACATCAATAGCATGGATAATAACACTTACCATACAGAAAACATGCGCCCACCTGATATCATCAACTATCTCACACACTCATGCGTGTCGTCCAATGCGACTAGTATGGTGTTGTGCATGAGGCTGGCAATCGCACCGGGTAACATAGGTTGCTACCGAAACCACTACTGCAAGAGCATCTGAATGCTTCATGCTGAGACAAACCACACCGGTGGCCCCATGCTCCCTCAGGAGCGGAGGAGAGAAATATACAACTCTAAGTACGCCCACGTGCTCTCACAAACCATGTTCACATAACAATAATAATCAACTGGACATAAAATAATATTCTTCAATACATGTACAACAAATAATCTCAATAATGAGAATTAACTACTACCTCTCAACCGACCCACATCAATACTCGTTCCCGCACTCTGAACATGTCGTAAGTGACGACTGGTGCGCCTGGCCACAAACGTGTCATATGTGACCCCTGACGAGATTGGGAACTCATCACATGAAACACATTATTACAGGAACAACCACTGTAACAGCATAAAAATGCTTCTGTTGACTTGTGGTGGACACCAGCCGCATTGGTGTTTCCATGCTCCACCGGGAGCAAACAGAGAAACACCTGACTCAACTTGCCTTACGCACCAGAAATCTAAATGACTATTCTCCCTTCTAAGTAACCACTAAAGATAAACAGTAGAATAATCAATAATCGTGAAATACACTTAATTACTTTTACATTAAAGGATAAAATAAAATTACTCTTACATTAAAGAATAATATTCTTGGCTTTAACCAAAAACTGGAACTAAATACACCGCGTGTCGCTCGGCATAACATATTATAGGTTTAACACGCGGAGCGTGTTTGCTCAGACTCGCTATCACCGCCTTTTATCACCACGAGGTTGCTATCTTGCGATTGTTAATCTTATCTAAATTTCGCAGTGAAATAGCCTCACACTATGTCTGCCTTTCTGAAGAATGAAATAATCGCTCTTAAACTTTCACATCTATCTATCTATCTATTTATTCCATTAAACATTAAAATAGCCACATCGATATAATTTCAGAATCCTAGAAAACTAATGCTAATTTAAATTAACTCACGTGCTCAAGGCATTTACAGCTTGGCTCTGTCTGTCTTCTTCGTCTGTTCTCACTGGGCGGCTGTCTCAACAATCCCAGTTTCGCCACTTGCTACCCCTTTTATAGGCCCTGGCCTAACCACTCAATTTACTGCGCGCTTACGCGCATTAATCTGCGCCACACAGATAACACACGCGATTATTGCTCCAGAATGCATGAAAACACAGATATACACAACTAGAGCAAAAACACAGCTAATTCGTAGGCTTATTATGGCCTTGTAATAAATCTGCTTGAAGATAACGTGATCAAAAGGCACTAAACCACATAGACAACATGACTGCCCAGATGGGGCCAGCGCCGAGAACGACAGACCTCAAGATGGTGCTGTCACAGTAGGATAAAACAACAACAACAACAACAACATTCTAAAAGAAACGGGCTACAGACTACGACTAATGGAACTTGGAACACAAGAAGTGTAAATGTGAATGAAGAGGAGCTGGTGGAAGAGATGAGGAGAGCAAAACTAGAAATTTTGGATATAACGGAAACAAAGACAAAAGGACAAGGAGTCAATGATCTTGATGGCAACATGCTGCTCGACAGTGGTGTACCCACATCTGAAACAGCTAAAGGGGGGCGTGGGTTGCATTGTGGCCAAAAACCAAAAAGATAGTATCAAGGGATGACACGGACTACGGACTACGACTTATGGAACATGGAACACAAGAAGTATAAATGGGAAGGAAGCGGAGCTGGTGGAAGAGATGAGGAAAGCAAAACTAGAAATCCTGGCTATAACGGAAACAAAGACAAAAGGACAAGGAGTCAATGATCTTGATGGCAACATGCTGCTCGACAGTGGTGTACCCACATCTGAAACAGCTAAAGGGGGGCGTGGGTTGCATTGTGGCCAAAAACCAAAAAGATAGTATCAAGGGATGGAACTTAATCTCGGAGCGCATTATTGTTGTAAAACTAAAAGATGGAGGAACCATAGTCAACCTGGTCATAGTGTATGAGCCAAATGAGGATGAGAGAGCAGAGGTCAAGGAATTCTTCGAGCTGCTTCAAAGGACAGTGGATGACTGCCGAGATGAAATTATCATGCTCGGAGATTTCGATGCCAGAGTTGGAAATGTCCGTGCTAGATGGGGTGGAGATGTCGAAAGATATCGAGAAGATACTGTCAATGAAAATGGAAAGCGACTCCTTAGATTCTGCAGTGAGCAGAATCTGATCATTACCAACACAAAGTTCCCCAATAAGCGCATACATGCATACACTATATGTGAACCAACAAAGAATGAGGAGTCAGTGATCGACTATGCCATTCTTAGGAGGAGCTAATTCAAATATGTCCGGGATGCTAGAGTCTGGAGGGAGCCAGAGATTGGAAGTGATCACTACCTGCTTACAATCAAAAGAACAGCTGAAAGAGTTGCTCAGCCTAGGAACTGCCCAACATCACACACGAAACTAAGTACACGAACGGGAGAAATGAGAATTAAGACCTACAAGCTGAGAGAGAAGAAATTAAGACCAGATATCAAGGGCTTATTGCTGCAGTGGTGACCAATACAGCAGAACAACTTTGTGACTTGGAAACCCTCTGGCTCAAATTCAAGGACATCATAAAGACAGCTGCTGCAGAAGCATGTGGTGAAGTCCGACTCGGGAACACGAGAAAGAGAACACCTTGGTGGACAGATGAAGTCAAATAAGAGAGAAGAAAATGGCATGGAAACAATACTTAGGAGCTAAAAACACAACAGGACAAATGTAAAAATAAAGAGAAATTTTGACACTCAGCACAGAAGCAAAGAACAAGGTGCTAGCAACAAAACAGATGTTCTAACCACTAGCACAGAAGAGAAAACCAAGATGATATAAAGATGGAAGAACTGAAGGCAGTACTGGAAACAATCAAGATGAGCAAAGCAGCAGGGCATGATGATATAACACCAGAAATGGGTAAGTGCATGGGAACATCAGGCGACCTATTACTCTTAAGGCTGCGTGGTGCAACAAGACCATACCAAAGGATTGGGAGATTGTCATCATAACATCAATTTTCAAAAAGGGTGACAACCGACAATGTGGAAACCACAGAGACATATCCCTTCTCAGTGTCCCTGGTAAAGTCTACTCTATAATCCAAGAGGCATCAAAGAAGAGTTGGCCACCAGAAAAGCAGCAGCTGGGAGACTTTTTCAGGCCGTAAATCGAGGATTCCTCAGCAAGAGAGAGGTTGGTAAGAAAACGAAGATGGCTGTATACCGCTCTACCTATGTCCCAGTCTTGACAAAATGATGCGAGTTATTGACAATGACTACAACCTATACAAGCCAGATCCAAACCTCAGAAATGAGGTATCTGAGGAAGGTGGTTGAAGTAACAAGAAGAGATATGGTCCGCAACCAGACGAGATACGTCAAGGCTTAAAATCCCACCCTTGGAGCCCCAAGTAGAACAGTCCCAACTAAGATGGTATGGTCATGTCTGCAGAATGAGAGAAGATCGGCTACCACGACAAGCATGGGAAACAAAGAGCCAAGGATCCAGACCCCCAGGACGACCCAGAGTCCGCTAGGAGGACAACATTAGACAATCTTTGAAGGACCGAGGACTAGAATGGAACCATTCCAGGAGGAAGACAGCCGACAGGATAGTCTGTTGCTCTCTCTTCCAAACCTCTACACCTCACGGTAGAAGTGGAACGACTGAGTAAGTAAGTAAACAGATGATTAAATAACATATCACGTCTTTTATATTAAACTGTCCTAAAATAAGAGAATCGCATCTTTCTCATGTCTAGACCTCTCTGAGAACATTCTAAATTTTCGTACAATCGTGAATGGTGTCTTTGACAACTCGGAGCAGATCAAAAATGGGTTTGCAGATCATGCCTTAATACAAGTGAGAATAATACCAGTCGATATACATGATCTAAGCTCGGTAAGTTTACATTTTAATATCTGTTTATACAATGTTCATTCACTCAATCAATTATTGTGTGTGTGTGTGTGTGTGTGTGTGTGTGTGCGTGTGTGTGTGTGTGGGTGGGTGGGTGGGTGGGTGTGTGTGTGTATGTATGAGTGTGTGTGCATGTGTGTGTGTGTCTGTCTGTCTGTCTGTCCGTCTTTCTGTCTGTCTGTCTGTCCGTCTTTCTGTCTATTTATCTATCTATCTATCTATCTATCTATCTATCTATCTATCTATCTGTCTGTCTGTCTGTCTGTCTAACTATCTATCTATCTATCTATCTATCTATCTATCTATCTATCTATCTATCTATCTATTGCACCTCACTAGAACTATCTTTACAAACTGATACAAATAATCTTATTAAGTGGAGCAGCGAGACTCGAATGCAAATAAATATTAGTAAAACGAAATGTATGTTAATATTAACCAGACAAAACCTATAAACCTCGCAGAAAACAACACTTCAGCTCTAAATTGGAACATCACTAATTAAAAACGCCTTCTTCTTCTCCTTTGATCCTTAGCCGCCGACCGTCAAAGCAGTCAGTGGCTATTACGCCTGGTGGCGTCTTGTAGGGCAACAACAAATTGATTCCACTTTGCTCGGTCGGTGGCCATCCTTCGTACAGTGCCCCAACTCTGGTTCATTCTTTGCATCTCAGCCTCCACAGTCCTCCGCCAAGTTGTTTTTGGTCGGCCTCTCTTTCCTTTTCCTTCAGGGTCCATAGCATAGCTGTTCTTGTGATGGTATCGGGGTCTCTTCTGAGGACATGGCCAACCCAGCTCCAGCGTCTGCCAGCTATGATGGTGTGCATGTCCTCTTGCTTGCTCCGAGTAAGCAGATCTTGGTTGGTGATGATATTCGGCCAAAAGATTCGGAGAATTATTTTTCTTAGGCATGTTGTGTGAAAAGAGGACAATTTCGATATTTCCTTCTCTGTAGCTCTCCAGCTCTCCGCGCCATAGAGAAGCACAGAAAGCACACAGCTCTGATATAATCCTAATTTTGTGCTTGTGCTGTACTGAGAGGACTTCCAGATGTTGTTTAGACTAAAAAAGGCTGTTCTTGCTTTGATCATTCTTTTGTTATGTCTTTGCTTGCTCCGCCGTCTCGTGTTACTATGCATCCTAGTTATTTGAAGGCATCTGTCTGTTCCAGTTGCTGATTCCTTACTGATATGGGCTCAGGGTTGCTCACATTGAGCGTCATGACCTCTGTCTTCTTTAGGTTGATGTTCAAGCCCACCTGCTGGCTATACTTATTAAGTCTATCCGTTTTTTTCCTGGATGTGTTGATGTGAATGTGCTAGCAGTGCAATGTCATCTGCATATTCCAGATCTTCCAATGTAGAAAATGTAGTCCATCTTATTCCTCTTGGATTGCCCTCTGTTGTCTGGCGCATCACCCAGTCTATGACTGTTAAAAATAGAGTCGTTGATAAGAGGCATCCCTGTCGTACTCCTGTCTTCACTTCAAAGGTTAGGTTGCTCTGCCCAATACTGCAAGTAAAGTTGGCATAAAGGCTTTTTATGATTGACACTATGCAGCTTGGAATTCCATAATTCCAATTGAAAACGTAAATGTACATAAAACTCTAGGTCTTACTGTTGACCAGCACCTAAGTTGGAACTCACATGTAAGTGCACTCACAGAGCTAACGGCACAAAAAGTTTACCAATTAGCCAAAATCAAACACTTCCTGGATGAGGGGGCAAGGAAAATGTTCTACACATCTCATATACAAACATACTTAGACTATTGTTCCACAATCTGGGATGGTTGTTCCATATCCAACACAAAAAGGCTTCATTCACTTCAAAAACGTGCAGTGCGCCTAGTTGCGTCAAACACATTTTATAGATCTATATAACTATCTTGAAATATTACCCTTTAGAAAGCGCTTCCTATTTAACAAAGTTAAATTCGCTCACAAAATCTTGTCACAGAATGCTCCTACGTATCTGTGGCCACTTTTAAAATTCAATGAAAAACGTAGTTAGCGCTTAAACCAGTTACAGGTACCAAAGCACAGGCTCGATTTGTACTCAGCTGCTCATCTTTGGAACAATCTTCCACATGACCTGAAAAACATGCCCAGTCCATACTCATAGAATCGTATACTGTTCAAATAATTTATGAGTGCAGATTATATGCCGCCCTAAGTGATTATGTTTCGAATTATTATCTAAAATACTGTGGAGGGTCTGATGATCTAGTTTTTAATTTTAATATACATTACTTCTTAATTGTAATCAGATACTGTAAACGTATGCTTTTATACTACTTATAATGTTGCATCGCCATGCAACTAATACCTTAAGTATGTTGGAGAATGTCTGGATAACTAGCAATAAAAGATGAGTAAGAGGAAGGGCTAAATGCAAGACGGGCCTAAATACACGATTCTCATCTATCAGTCAATGCCCTTTACCTCCCTAAGGAGCATAGGTCATAAAGCTGGATCTCGTATAGTGGAGGCGTCAACAATTCACTCCCTGTGACAGTATCTGCTTGGGACTCAAAGCTGCTCACCTGTGGGGACATTTTCCGCATGCGCTAACAACACACGAAGTCCCAGGTCATTCAGCAGCAGATTTCCAAAATGTCACGAGTTCTTATTATATGCCACCATAATCTGATTACATTTCAAATTAAGTCTAATTTACTGTATGAATGGTTTAGATTTTGTTTGTTTGTATTTTTTCTTTTTGGTTTTTTTTTATTTTATTTTATTAATTTATTTTTATTAATTTATTTTGTTTCTCTCTTTTTTTGCTTCTTTTTTTTAACATACTTAAATTTGAATACTTAAATCTATCTATCTATCTATCTATCTATCTATCTATCTATCTATCTATCTATCTATCTATCTATCTATCTATCTATCTATCTATCTATCTGTCTATCTGTCTGTCTGTCTGTCTGTCTGTCTGTCTATCTGTCTGTCTGTCTGTCTATCTATCTATCAATATATCTGTAATAGGGTGGGCGAGATGATGATGATGCTGTTGTGATATGTGATCACTTTTTTGCACACTCGCAACCGACCCGAACAACAATACAATTCTGATTCTAAAGCAGGGGCTGTATTTATTCATACAACCCAGTCAGTGACCAAGTGCATAAAGGAAACATTAAACAAATAAAACAATGCAAACAAAACCCAGCCAGTGCTCAATTGCTAATCAGAAACGCAAACAAAACACCGACTAGTTAAAATCATAAAAGTTAAATAATGAAAGAAACCATGCTCTCATCTGTCAAACTGTCCTTCTTCCACGCTACCTGAAACATTCAACTATCAATGCACACGCACTCAGCCCATGCATGTCGTCTAATCAGAGTAGTATGGTGCTGTGCATGAGGCTGGCAATATCACCCTGTAACACAGATTGCTACCAAACCACTACTACAGGAGCATCTGAATGCTTTGTACGGTCTCCATGCGGAGGCTGGCCACACTGGTGGCAATATGCTCCATAAGGAGCGAGAAGAGACATAATTTGTTCCCAAGTGGACCCATGTGCTCTCATAAATTATCCGACACATAAGAATAACTAAATAATAATGAAATATGCATAAAATAATATTAAACGATATGTACAACGACTACTCGCATTAAAGAGTATAAGCAACCACCTCGCAACTGATCCACTTAAATATTCGTCCCTGCACTTTGAAGTATGTCGTATATGCCGACTGATGAGATTGGGAACTCATTATATAAAACACATTGCTACAAAAACAAACCACTGCCATAGCATATAAATGCTTCGTGCAGGCTTCTGTCGGATTAAGCGCACTGGTGTCGCCATGCTCCGCATGGAGCAAACAGAGGAACGTTTATGTCTCAAATGTGCTCCACGTACCAAAAGTAGGGGTATCATATTTACAAGGCATATTAATGACTAGAACTAAATACATCACTAGGAGTAAATACGTGGCTGCGATCTTGCGAGAACAGAATACAGACACGATAACAACCGAGCTAAGCTGCGTGGTTGTACATTCTATAGTAACCTTACATTATAATACTAAATATTATAGAAATAATGGCTTAGCAAAGCTATTTAAAGCAGTACAGATAAACAATATAGATTTTACACTGTATAAAGGAGTATGAAACTAAGAAAGCTAACATCAATTAGCTATAGCCGATCTTACTAATACTTACACCACATTATCAGTCTAACATTACTGAAGAAGCACAGGACTTTATTCTAGTAAGCTGTAAAATATTAGTAAATTGCAGCACTCACCACACTAAAATAAACTATTTCGGCATCAGCACCGTAGTTAATAAATATAACAATCTAAATCGCACCACAATTAAATATTATTCAAACCGACGTGTGGGATTTACATAAGATCATTGAAGGTTTCCTTAACCCCAAATAATATGGAAATCCTTAACCATTAATTTCATATACAAATGTAATAACCGAATATGTCAGTTCTAATACCGGCCACGTGTTATATTTCTTGAACATGGATCATCTGCTCCAGCCACGCCATGTCTGAATAAATTTAGATCTGAAACAAACCGCACGCGAAATACAAATAATATTGAATTAAGTATATACGAGGCGTAATTATTAAAAATACTAAGGCACAAAGATGGTGATTCCATATCCTCTCTAACACTATAAAGACTTTAGAATGTTGGAGAATAATATTATGTCTATTCACAAGTCCTAGGCATGTTCTTGAACTAGACATTAACAGCGACTTGCCCCAGCGTTTAGCGTGGAAATAACAGAGGATTTCAATCGCCGGGCAACTTCGGTGCTCCTCTCTTCTGATTGGCTGCTATCCGTAAGCGATATTACTAATGTTCTATTTTTAGATCCTGGCTGAGTAACACTAAGGTGGCTGCCAAATCACTATGTTGTAGTAAAAAAGGTAGAGAACGACAGACAAAAAGGCGGTGAACAGATGGCGCTGTCACATATCTATCTATCTATCTATCTATCTATCTATCTATCTATCTATCTATCTATCTATCTATCTATCTATCTATCTGTCAGTATGTGTGTTCTGCCCGTCTATGTGTCTGCTTATTTATTCATGCGTCTTTTCTCTCAATCCCTGTAATGTTTGTAAAGTCTCATAATCATCATCATAATAATCATTTGTATAATCATCATCTTTATCATTGTAATCATCATCATAATGATCATTTTTATAATCATCATCTTTATCATCGTAATCATCATCATAATCATCAT
The DNA here is from genome assembly GCA_024509875.1 of Oreohelix idahoensis. Taxonomy (NCBI): domain Eukaryota; kingdom Metazoa; phylum Mollusca; class Gastropoda; order Stylommatophora; family Oreohelicidae; genus Oreohelix; species Oreohelix idahoensis. The sequence goes on along the minus strand of JAMPIV010021250.1, from coordinate 22,393 downwards.
TTTTATAATCATCATCTTTATCATCGTAATCATCATCATTATGATCATTATTATAATCATCATCTTTATCATCGTAATCATCATCATTATGATCATGTTTATAATCATCATCGTCATCATCATCAGTTTCCTTTTCGCTGCTTGCAAATTATTGACATCCTCTGATGGTTTTGGTTTTTGTAGCAATGTTTATTACATGATGCGGTTGCCAGACTGCTAGCACAGCGTTATATTAGCTCACTTGTACAACATATCTTACTGAAGGTTCAGTAGGTCTTGTCTACTTATGTCTCATCATAGACCCCTGGGAACTAGACAGGGGTGTACTAATGCATACACCACCAAGTAAAAATAATCACCAGGTCGTTACATGTGTTACGATAAACAAAGGATTCCTGGCCAGGATACCCTCGTAATAAAGTAACACATTTTTAGTGACTTGAAAAACTCCTTGTTTTTTAAAACATAGGACCCGATGTTGCTGGTGGAGGAATCACTGGATGGAATTATACACAGGTTACAGCTGTGTGTGATTACCGAGAGCAGTGACAACATTATTTATGTGAGGCCATACAACTTCACCGACCCCAGTCGATACAAGTTTGTATTTATCCGTGATTGTTTAATGGTTTCTGCTGTATATTGTTTACACTTGTTAGTTTGAGTAATGTTATACAAACATTGTTAACAAGAGAGTAGCTCATCCTGCAGTAAAGAAGTATGAGATATCCTAAAGCGATAGAAAGGACGTAGTAATCTGCAGTATGCCCTTGTTCTGGCGGAAAAGGTTTGTCTGTTGGTACTCGTGAAGTAGAACACTTCATTAATCCTTCCGGAAATCTCTCTTTAACAAACGTTAAACTCGAACAAGAAGACGTAAACTCTTGGATAATATTATAAATCTCAGACCTAAGGGTCTTTTGTGTTTGGATATGCGCCCTAATATAACCGACTAGGTTGAACGGAACGCGCCTCGCCAAAACGAGGCAAAACGTTATAACAAGAAAAAAAAAGAAAACTCTTGTAGAATGCCACTGACCACTGCAAACGAAGAATACTTAGTTTGTTCAGGTGCTGTATCTCTTATTACCCCTCATGCAGAAGCATTCAGACGATCACTTGATTAACTGATACTTCACTGCTAAACAGTAGATCTAAGGGTCTTTTATATTTGGACATGCGCCCTAATATAACCGACTAGGTTGAACGGGACGCGCCTCGCCAAAACGAGGCAAAACTTTATTTTTTTTTTAAAACTGATACTTCAGATCCGACAAATTTAGTAGATACGAATCAGCTCTATCGAGGTATGGCGGCTTGAGTACCCTGATTACCCCTAGAGCTATGGCAGCGGGAGTTTTACTCCTGGAAGGTTCTACCAAGCTGGACAGGTTTGCGCGGGCAGGGGTCAGACTAAAGCAGACACCCTGGTCCTCCAGGTTGGGGGTTTTAGCATAGGGCTGACACCCCTGTCTATGTAAAAAGAAAATTGAAGTTACGGAAACAACAACGAATAAACAAACTTTGCTGCGGGACGGACATCCGGAGTCTGAGACATGTTTACATGTCTGATTAAGAAGATTGTAATTGTATTTCTCTTCTACATTTATCTCAGTTTCGGAAGCTAATTGTGAAAATGACACTAGAAGTGATTATTAAGACTATAGAAAACACTATAAACGAGATGAATGTCGTTAGCACATCCACAGTGCAACAAACATGTCTTAGGTTGAATATATATTTGTTCCAAAACTTTCTTTTCTTGTCAAATTCTCTGTGTCGGAAATTGACTGTCAGTGGTGAAAGCCGAAAGGAAGCCACTGACATGAGAACGGACGTCCTGACCGCAAAACATGATACAAGAATAGGATTTTGGAATGTCAGGACAATGAATGAGACGGGTAAACTAAAACAGATCACGGCAGAAATGAGAAACTATAGGTTACACTTTCTAGGGATAAGCGAGAGTAGATGGACAGGGGCAGGAAAAGTTAAAACAGCAACAGGAGAAACAGTACTTTACTCTGGAAGAGAGGATGGACAGCACAATGAATGTATAGCCATTATTCTGCTGGCAGACGTTGGAGCTGGGTAGGCTATGTCCTCAGAAGAGACCAGGATGCCATCACAAGAACAGCTATACTTTGGACCCCTGAAGGAAAACGAAAGAGAGGCCGACCAAAAACAACCTGGCGGAGGACTGTGGAGGCTGAGATGCAAAGAATGAACCAGTGTTGGGGCACTGTACGAAGGATGGCCGCCGACCGAGCAAAGTGGAATCAATTTGTTGTTGCCCTACAAGACGCCACTAGGCGTGATGCCCACTGACTACTCTGACGGTCGGCAGCTAAGGATCAAAGAAAGAAAAGGAAGAATCAGCTCGGACAAGTTAATCCAGTATTAGTGTATGACTGAGGTTGAATCAATGACACTAGAATTGCTAGTGTCTCTTTTACTGACGAATCCTCGGCTTATGACTGGGGAAACATGTTCATGGAATTACCAGGTAGACTTTGTACTGTAATTCCCGGGGTAATAAAAGCTTATTTAGACCGAACAACGCAGGAAGAAGGGTACTCGGGACACAATTCAAAATGATCTCCTTGTTTTATATCATATATAAAAGGGTATCTTATTCTGTTGTTGCGTTGGTGAAGGCAAAGACAGCGAAAAAGAGAACTAGTCACACCGCCACATAACAAATTTGAACCTAGTTTGGTAAAGTCTCTATCACTTCACTCCTTCTCGGCTGTTTCTGGTATTGGACTATCTGTACCATTTTATAAGAAATCAGACATTTATCTCCTGGAGGAGCATAGAGCTTAGATAAATGTCTGGCAAGACTACATATCCTGTGGACACGTGATTTTAAACTCTTTTTTTTTATTATTTATTTTATATGTCTCCTATACTTTCCTTTGTGTTTTTTTCGTTATAGCTTGCGACGAGATGGGAGTTGAATATTAACTAGTCGTGGCGTGATAGAGAATGAATAGAAGATTATTACCCCAGAATAAGAGAAGAGAACTGGTGAACTGTAGGTAGGGATGGTACAAGACGTCAGGTAGTTAACCACACAGTTCAGATGATAGCTTTAGATGAGAACTGATAGGTAAATCACCTTCTCGCTAGACCTATCCTATGGTGCATGGTTATTATTTCAATATGTGACTGTATTCGCTAACAAGTTTAATTATTACTGCTTAACCATTTAACACAATTATAACTGGAAAGTTAATGTGACGGTATTGCCTCCCCTGCTTTGCAGTAGTGGTCCAACAGTGGCCAAAACTCAAGAGTATCTACAGTAGTTCCTCAAAGGTGTCTACCTTCGCACGAGATTACTCTTGGCAGAGATGTAGATAGAAGGGTAATGACGCTTCTATCCCACGGGAGTATTAACTCTTTCAGTCCCAAGCAGAAAAGTTGATTGCAGAAAGAAATCTCTGAACGCTATCCTGCAGTGTGGGGAAAGGAGTGGATGTTCAGAAAAGGCGAAAAAAAATGCAGCATTGGCTGAGCACGTTAATTCTATAATCTGCCGACAACATTTATGAAGGATTAAGCAATTATTATGTTTAGCTCGTCAAGCCCTCACCTCTGATTTACTCAGTGGGATTCTTATTATTCTGGTCTAGCTCTTTTTATTTTGTGTTTAGTAAATTGAATGATACAAACATGGAGTAAATTTAAAATGATTAAATCGAAGTTAAATTTGTATATTAACAAGTAACAGATTTAATAATCATTTAGTATTTACAAGGGTTAAAATAATTGAATAGTTTAAAAGAAAATGTTCATCATTGAATAATAGTAGGTTTTATAAAATAAAGTTCACTTTGGCAGCTTATAGGTTTCACTTAGCTGTCAATAGCAGTTTCTGCTTCTGCTGATGGGTTCTGTGCAGATAGGTCACTTGAGTTCTCGCGTCTCTGGTTAAGCTTAAAGGTGCAGCACGTTGCCAGAACAACCAAGGCATAACTTCTAACCTGGTGACCGCGTTTCTACGTCAATCTACTTCTACCCTCACTTTGTTCCAGAGATTAGTACCTTCACTGGTACCACTACCAGCAACTATGGTAAAAGAATAGAAACGAAATGCTCTCCTGAGCATTGTGTTTCCCGGCACATACGTGTGTGTCCCGTTTCTAATATTCTACCATCCCATCTATCTCATAAGTTACCCTTGATGAGAATTAAATTTAATCCCTCGAGAGAAACTTTCTTTTCTTTCGATTTTCACATATTAATATTCACATGGTAATATATATTAGAGTAATGAAAAATTTAAAATGTAAAATGACAACTTACGCCAATCCTGGCTCGCAGAATTTTTTCTCAGATAAATGAAGTTAAGGCACTTGATTAGGCCTCTTACACGTGTTCTTGGGGTCGTTAATTTTATAAAAGAATTCCCTCTGTGACTCCGTACCTGTCAGTTTCCTTAGCCTTCCTTATTAAAATGGTTTTCCTGGGCTATGTAAGTCTTTCAATATTGTTCCACAACGCCCTGTCTGATAAATGGAAATTCTGAATTCTAACTTCTGGCAAGTCTGGTTGTGTCTTAACAAGTGTAAATCTCACAGTGTCTTAACATTGAAACGTGTCAGATTATATTCATTTCCTGCATCCGCATCTGTTTGTTATGAAGCTATTCAAGCTCCAATCATTTCAAACAAAACTGTTGGGTGAGGTAATCTCAAAATATTCAGACATGAACTAATTTTGCGCGTGATACTTAGGTGACGTCTTCCGTATATGTCAATCAAACCTCCTATACCTTTTGAGCCAACACACAAACACATCGATAAACTCTCTCAGCAATGTGTGTAAGAAGTAACATCTTATTACTTTATCCAAAGAAATCTTGTCAGTCCTATCTATCCAAACTGTGTCATCCCGTATTACCAGCTTGACGACGAGCGCAGTCTCGCCTTATCGGCAATTAAGCAAATACGCAGAGCGATTTTAGTGTTCAACCTGTAGTTTAATGTCTACTGTACTCGCGATAGCCAACATGGTTGTCGCTAATATTATCTATGCCGCTCCTTGCAAAGCTTTAAAAGGAAGGGACGATTAACAAACAGACATGATGACTTATCTCTGAGAGGGGTGTAAGAAGGAAAATTCAAGATATCTGCAACAGTGCAGAGAAACATAGAGGGTGCGACTCAGAAAAAAATCGCAATAAAATCAGTACAAAAATGTAACTGATTACTACCGTAGTGAACGAGAGATCAGAAAGAGGTTGCCCAAAAATCCGTCTTGTTAAGAGATTAAATAACTGCAATTATAAATAAAAACAAAGCACTTTAATCATTTTAATGTATAATAAAGATGTGCACTTTAGATATATATATAACATCTAACAAGAAATCTATTTACATCAACAAGATAATGTCAATGGCTGTACTATTCATCACACCAGTGGTGCGGATGTCTAGTTTTGTAATGTCCCATATTAGTTAACTTGCGTGAGACGATGATGTGGTTGACTCCTCACCGTCGTCTGGACACTATGCGTATGCCAGTGAAAATATTAGTCCACTGATACCAGTTCATAGTTTCCACACACATTTGTCTATTTTTTTTTAAATGAAGGTGTTGCAACTTTTCAATTGCAGCACGTCGCTTTCAACCATCTACCTTATACACGGAGCTTTTGGTTACATCAGGACATAATTTCATTTATTGTAATATTTTCTTGTTTGTATTTTTTTATGATTTATACTATATTATTCCTCTGACATGTCGGACATTCTTGTGCACAGCCGCTTGATGTTAGGAAACTCTATACAGAGCGATCCAACAGGAGGCAATCTGATCATCAGAAGTATTCCCGCTCGTCGATCAAGTGTTTCGGTCCCTTAATCTCCTTTACAATCTAAGGCTGAGGAAGGGGAGGGGGCCACTAAGGTCATGACTCCCAAGTGCCAGCCTCCTGTTGTCTAATGCAGAGAATTGAACCCACCCCACCTTGATTGCAGCTTTCAAATTCACTTACATTTTCTGTCAGCAGGAGGCAATTGTGAAAGTAACCCCAATGTTGATAACAAATTACTGTCTCGAGTTCCATAGCCCGTTGCGGTTGTTCCACAGCCAGCATGATGCCTTTTCCGCAGTTTCGCTGAGCCTCTTAGGTGCTGTTGTTCTTGACTGTCCGCTCAACCCCAACAGTTTCAGTAGATCATACACTGAGGCAGCCACGAGACCTTTTGCACCCAAGAACGAGTGTTGCTCATTCAATCTGGATTCAGATCTCACGGTCAGTTCAATCATTATAATATGGTGCGATGATGATGAATGCAGCACTATATCTGGCCGTCTTCGAGATCATCTGATGCTCTCTGGATATGCCCCTGGGGGTTTTGTGGAGCTGGTCTATTGAGAAGGTACTCAAAATATCCCAGGTAGGTCTACTGCCATCTACCAGTCATTTGCACAATGAAGAAGAGATGGTAACTACTACTTGATTTACTTGGTTTGCGATGTGCAGACTTTTCTGCTCTTAGAAGTATGTTTTTGCGGTGCTCGGTCTGACTTTGCTGTTCGCCTTCACCCTTACCACGTCTATTGTAGCAGCCAGCTCATTTAGCACTTTACTGTGGCACCATGTGTATCATCATTGCCATATTTCCACCTTGCAAGCTGAGAGGACGTGTTCTAGTCTCTGCATCTCATGACACAGGGGGGACTGAGTATCATCAGACTTTCCCCATCTCACAACGTTTGCGGACGATGGCAGGAGGTCATAAATTGATCTAATAATGAAGCTGAGTCTAAGAGGTGCCATATGCCATATATCATTCCATGTCAAGGACCTTTTCAGGGCTCATTCAATGTACTCCATTGGCCTTGTTGGGCCTGCTGCAACGCTATTAGCATCCTCTTATCATTCTCAGCTCCTCGTATCTCCTGAATTATCATATCTCTGCGTTCATTGTTTGATGCCTTGGACCACCAGCGGATGTCACCATGGCCAAATCCCTGTCTATTTGTCTGTGTGTATCCGATTATCTCTCCCTCACCTTGAGCGACTCTTGGGCAGCACCGACAGCCTAATCCACTTTCCACTTCCTTCCAGTTTTCAGTGTGCGCTGAATAGACTTAACTAAGTCATCTGTTGCGAGTCTTGCCTTTCCTGCTTTGTATTCTTTAACAACTGACTTTAAGGGAAGCATAAGCTTTGCCTTCTTGCAGTACTGTACTACGTCTGATAGACGTGGTCGTACTCCTAGCCATTTCCTCATGAACGTGTTGACTTGTTGCTCTATAGTTTCCACTGTACTAGTGCTTATTTCACATATAAGCAGTGGCCATTGCAATTTAGGTATCACCATTAACTGAAGGCACCATAGTTTGAACTTTCCTAGGAGTTTGCTTCGGCCTGTGATTTGTAGTTCTCTGTCTGTCATTCGTGTTGTCTGTTGAACTGCCTTTGAGTCTTTTAATGAGTCATCATACACCCTGCCAAGAGTTTTCACAGGTTCCTCAATGACAGTATGGATTATTTGGGTTGAAATCATGAAACTGACCACATATATCTTCCCTTTCCTCATTGATAGAACTCTAGACTTCTTAGGTTTAAAGCTAATTCTACACCAGCTGACTAGTTCATCCAGGCGTGCTAATATTTTCCGGGCCTGATGTTCATCTGATGTCAGAGTTGTTGTGTCATCCATGAATGCTTTAAGCGGTGACATGTGACACCTTCCATTGAGCTTCAGACCTGTTGCAAATATTTCAGCCGCTTTGAGGATTTCCGTCATAGCCAACACGAATAGTATCGGAGAGATGGTACATCCCATCGCAATTTTAACTTGTAGGTCAATCAGCTTCGCTGTGTACTCTCTGGTTGAAAATCTGACAGAGAACCCTGAGAAATACAGCTTCAGTATTGCTGCAATTTCTTATGGTACATTTCCAGGGCCTGCCACAACATCTAGTTTGAAACGGATCCATAAGCATTTGCTAGATCCTACCAGATTACATGGGTATTTGTTATGTCAGATTTTGCCTTTTGATTTTCTTCCCAGATCATTGTAAAATGCTCTAGACACCATGGTGCACCTGAGATACCTCCATTCTGGATGGTAATGTCAATGTACCCATTTTCCAGGAGGTATGCGGTGAGCCTTTTAGCCATCACTGAGAAGAATATCTTCCCTTCCACATTAAGTAGTGAAATTGGCCTGAACTGACTGATGTCTTTGGAATTTTGTTCCTTCGGGATGTAGAGTCTTTTCGCCTTTCTCCATTCTTTGCCTACGAGCTGATTTTTCCAAGTATTTTTCAACAAATGGAGTAGCCGTTTCAGAACTTCAGGACATCTCTTATTCACGACATATGGGACACCATTAGGACCTGGAGCTGACTTGTACCGTGCTTTCTGGTCGATGCCAATCTGATTCTTTATTTTGATCAAACGGCCATGGTTCCGTGGTACGTCAGTCTAACGGGAGTACCTCATCCAACAGTACAATACATTTAAGAATTATTACATCGACATTTTTGACTTAGTCATAATTAATTCCCTTTGGCTTAGTTTCTGCCAAAATTAACAGTTTTGTCTCCCTTATAATGAATTAACAGATTCAAAGGGAAGAATGAAAGATGAACTCTTTGTGCATATTACTCAAAAGTAACGCCCTGAAAAGAATTGTTAGCTCTTTGAGGACATCACCCAACAGTACACCAATGAAAAGAACTCTCAGTCCTGGCAAGGACGTTTTATTTATATGATAGGACTAACCATCTTCCTTCAGACACAAGGCAAGGCATATAGACAGTTATATAAAGCATACACAATAATTTTCAAATTACACCAAACGTAATTACCCATTGCTTAACACAACGCTAAGATAAGTTGTAAACTTAATAATCTATATAGACATTACCCTCAGACTGTGCTACAATGAATTTGCCGTTGATTTTTAGAACTACGATCTAACAAGCGTCCCATGACAGTTAGATGTGACCTCTTTAGTTATAGTCTTGTGTTGAGGCTGATTATTTCTATGATTTATTGAAACTGTTGGGGTTGAGGGGACAGTCGAGAACAAGGGCACTGAAGAGGCTTAGTGAAACTGCAGAAAAGGCATCATGCTGGCTGTGGAACAACTGCAATGGGTTATGGAACTTGGGACAGTAAACTCTATCCTCACCTGCGTTACAGGAAACATCGGGAAAGTGGAAATATTTTTATTAGTCCGCAATACATTGAGTTTTTCGTTGTATTGGTGAAGGGACTTGTTGTCGTAGATTTTTGATAGGTGATTAAGATAGAGGCTGGTCACGTCTGAATAGAACTGGAGAAAGGGGTAACTCAGTCATATTTATATAAGAATGGGTTTTTGGTATTGTTGGACTTAGATCCGTTATTCTCAGATTCAGGTTAAGGCCGCTGGTATGTTTAGGTTTGTGACCCGTACTAGATTTTAGGAACAAAATACAAACATTTAACCACAATATAATATTCTATCCAAACCCGCGCAACGGTATAATTTATTGTCCACTCGGCTATAAGATTTTGATTAGAAAACACAAGTGTAACGCTTATCTTATCGTTCTTCTAGCCCGTGAAATAAATTCTAGTCAATTACAAAAATGTACACATGGTGGATAGAAGATATATATATATATATATATATATATATATATATATATATATATATATATATATATATATATATATATATATATATATATATATATATATCACCGGTCTTACATTGCTTAGTGCATTTACTAGTCAATTAAAATATCTCTTACTGGTTACTAACAGTTAATTAAATTTACGTTACGGCTGGAAGAATTAGCTATAAGTTATTTTAATCTGCTAGCCAATTTAACACAGTAAATCCTAGTGGAATATATTGACGAACTAAAAACTAAAATCACTCAAAACGCTAGTAGATATAGTTACCGTCGCACACAAAACAAGAAACAATCTCTAATCGAAAATACTTGAACAATGGTCTATGTTTAGAAGTGTAGTGGATTTGATGGTATTGTATGATTGTGATATTACCTAGTGTGATGCATGAGGTCAGCTGTGAAGGCTCCTGAGATAAATGTAGCTGTGAATTTACAGAAGGCCCTTCTTGCTACCACTACGACCTCACACCTATCTTTTTTTTCTAATGAATGTGGCTACGTTAAAATTCTAGGGTACTGATATGTAATGTGTTGTGGTAGTTTACATACACACACACAGATATTTAATAAGTCTAATAATATTAATAAAATGTTATAACTCACTGAACTAACTCAAGCTGTGTAAAATTTTGATAGTAAATTTTCTTTAAGTTTATTTGTTCTGAGCCAAGGTTTTATTTTGGTCAGAACATATGAAAGGTTTTGCAATTATGAATGAAATGCATGAATATATGGCATAATAAATGAAAGGTGTGTACATATGTATTTTTACAAGACTAGTTAATATTACTACTGTTTATAGTTGTAATTTATCTGGGAGAACGATTAATGGATGTGCTGTTGGGGTGGCCTCATCACTCCCTGTCTATGGCTACTACACATTGTCCATTTATTGATGGGAATATAATTGGTGTGTTAGAAAATAAGTTGAGTTGGTGAATATCCAGCAGGCCAGACGCTCACGTATCTTTGACTGAGTAGTTCTGGTGCTGGAATCTGGTGGCCCCACCTCTCCGTGCTTGGGGGCAATATAAGGCTGCTCTGCCAAAATATAAACTGCACGGGTCCACTCTTGTATTATTCAACACCTCATTTGACACCACATTGGTGCCAAATAAAAAAACTCACAGTTCAGAATTATGAATATAGAACACAGTTATATGCTAGCAAAACTCAGCTGAGCTGCTGGCTTTAGTATGGCGTCCCTCTAAATATTTCAATTAGCTTCTGGGAAATACACCACTGAAGAATTACTGTGTCTACTACTGGACAACTTATGATGAATGGCAAAAATGCGCGTCTGAGCGCCGATATTATGTTTATCTGTGGCCAATCACCGCCTTTTTTCCTTTTCAAATTCAAACCTCCTACCCAAAAGTCAATTCAGTCATACCTCAGTCAAGTATGTATTATTGTCTGTTGGTCCGTCTGTCTCTACTTGCGTTTCACACAAAAAAAACACTTGTTTTTTGAACCAACTCTGCCCTCCCCTACACAATTTTGCCTTTAAAGTTATTTTTAGCCACAATTCTCCACCACATTCCCTCTCTTTCATTCCAACTAGATTTTAGCACTTGAGTCTCAAGGCCGCAGTTTTTGAAAATTAGGGACATTTTTTGTTTCAATGCAGTCGCTCGCTGATATGAACAACACAGTCTTTTGTCAATATCTTTCTTATTATCTATCCGTCGGTATAAATGAAAGCATATTATTTCACTGCTCAAGATGGGCCATCAGGCCAGCTAGGTTTTATATTCCTAACATTATTATTAAGAAAAAGTTACTTTTCAAGGTTAGTTGGTTTTTTGAAATATTTTCGAGCATCTTCTATAATGCGTTTGTCGCTGAATTCAAATAAACGGACTAAGTTATCGCAAAAGCGTCCAAGAAATGACTGTTTCGTATAATAGCTAAGGTCCCTTTTGTCGATTTCTTTACCTTGTGTCAACTTGGGGACGTGAATTTTTTTCCTTTCCCCACCAATTGCGTCTTTTTAGCCTTGCTAGTTTTAAGCACGTGTTCAGTCATATTTTTTCCTTTTGATCTCCGTTCTCATCCCGTTCCAAGGGTAAATGTTTTGCCTTCACGTCTAACAAGTTAATTTCCATGGCGGGTGGTGACCCGCGGCGTGGGCGATCATGTATTCTAGTAGCTTACGCATTAGTTTTTATCCCTACATTTTATCTTTGGAGATATTTTAACGTTGTATCACGGTTAATTTTATCACACATCTCCCCACTTGAAAACATGCCTACGGCAAGTTCCAAAACCAGTGATACACATAGATAAAATTACTCCTCACGCCTGCCACTACTCTAATTTTGATCACAGGGGTGCCGACTGAGGAAATCTGCACCGACATTCAATTTGCCTGGGATATATTGGATACTAAACTGATAAGGTTGAAGCAATAAAGACCACCTCAGCAATCTTGCGTTTTCATGCTTAGCCTGAGATAAGAATACGAGGGGCTGATGATCCGTCTCGACCACAAAAGTCCTACCATACAGATAGATTTGAAACTTCTTTATTGCCCAGATTAACGCTAAACATTCTTTTTCGCTTGTGGAATATCCTTGTTCCGCCTTATTCAATTTGCGGCTTGCATAAGCGACTGGGTTCAGTTCCCCATCAGGTGAAGATGATCTTTGCAACAAAGCCGCCCCGAGTCCTACATTACTTGCATCGGTTCTTAAGACAAAGTCCTGTGTCAAATCAGGCAGTTTGAGAATAGGCTTGCTAGTGAGTTTTTCCTTTAAGTCTTGGAACGCTAATTCACTTTGCGCAGTCCAAATAATTTTAACTGGAAGTCCTTTGCGAGTCAGATCAGTCAGAGGAGCACATATAGAGTTAAAATTTTTGATATATTTTTGGTAAAATCCGCATAACGACACGAATGATCGCACGTCCTTTTTTGTTTGTGGTCTAGGTGCTCTCTGCAGTTTTTCCAAGTTCTTGGGGTCAGGGGTCATGTTACCCTGATATACAGTGTGTCCCAAGAATTCCAACTCTTTGCATCCAATACAACATTTTGTTGGCCTAGCAGTTAAGTTCGCCTCCCTAAGCCTATTAAATAACATTTTTAGAGCTTCAATGTGTTCTTCAAATGTCTCTGTGGCGACGAGAATATCATCCATGAAATTCGAGATACATGGGTTATTCAGGATTCACTGTGTGAAATAATCCCCTCCTTCAACAAATAATCTATTTCTTCCTTCAATGCCTTCTCCTTCGCGAACGGAATAGAATAGGCTCTCATACAGATTGGGTTTGAGTCTACCAGTTTCATGTCATACTGTAGCAAATTTGTATGGCCTGGTTTATCTGTTAATACATCTGTATGTTCCCCCAGAACCTGTTGAACTCTCTCCCTCTGGTTTTTAGTCAGGTGCTTACTGACTTTTACCTGTGCTGCTGTTTCACAAGGATGTAATGGGTATTCATGTGAGGTGAGTGGTTCCTTTTGCATTTGAGTTGCGATAGCCAAGGTCAGTAAGGGGGTGCTTTCCTGGAGTGGTCTGTCCAGATACTTCTTTAACAGGTTTACATGATAAACTTTCTCCTTCCCCTTTTTGTCAATTTTATAGTTTGTTCTAGACACCTTCTCTAGAACCGTATATGGACCTTGCCATCCAATTTGTAATTTATTCTGGCTACCGGGTAGTAGAAGCAGCACCTTCTCTCCCACAGCTAGTTCTCTGTCCTTTGCCTTCCTATTAAAATATGCTGCATGTTTCTTCCTGGCTTGTTTCAAATTATCATTTGCCAGTTTCCATCCAGCTTTCAAACGAGTGGTCAGTTCGTTCACGTATTGATAAGATGAGGTAACAGTCTCTTCCGCCTTCTCATCTGTCCAGGTCCTTAATAGTGCTACATCTGGACCTTTAATTTATCATACTTATTTTTCATGGAACTCGTCGGGTCCCTTCCATTAGAAGCACTATAGTGAGGACTTTTCTTCCTAGAATCATCACTCACAAATCGACCACTACCAATTTTTTTTCTTGGGTTTATCTCCCCACTTTAGATTGCTTATGAGAGATCTTCGCTCTCTTTTCTGTTCTTCCAGTTTTTATAAGTCTGACCGAGGGATTGTCATCTTATCCTGGGTAAAATTTCTTCTTTGTACTCTTCGCATAGTGGCCATGTTAATCCATTCAAGTGAAGACTGGGTGTGAAAAGGGCGCTCCGATTGCACTTTGTCTACCTGAGTATAATAATTTTTCTTTCCAAGCCTAAGAGTGCCCCGTGGCGTTTCTAGGTCCTGCACATGTTTTCCCTTTGTGGGTGTTCCCTCATGAAATACGCCACATGCTTCTACAAAGTTTTTAATATCGACATTTACGTCGGGCCAATAGTATTTGCGAGCAACTTTTTGGCAGATGGTACCGACTTTTTCATGGTCCCCATCTTTTCCAACATGTAAGCTCCTTATTAAATTTGCCCTATATATCTTGGGAAGAACCAACTGTCCGTGACCAGTGGATCTAGTTCCTGTCTTCCTGTATAGCAATCTGTCCTTCATAAAATATTCCCCCTTGCTCGGAGGTGTGTGGCATTTGGGCAATTTTTTTAAAACATGGCTTGAGTGTCCTATCCTCAGCCTGCGCCTTCCTCATCTCTTCTGGATGAGCATTTATAGGTTCACCTTCTTCCTCCTTCTTCTGTGACCTGGTCTGCACTGTCGCCATGATCACAGGTCTCTCGGGATTCCCCAAGAAGACGTATCTACACCCCAATATCAGAGGGTAGATTGGTTCATCTATCACTGCTGCTCTGATTTCTCCTTCCACATAGCGAGTTTTCACCGTTATCCTTGCGATGGGAAGTGTCATGAGTGGTATGTCCTTAGTTGCCCCTTGTATTTCCACTGTTTCTGTGGTATACTGACTTGGGTCCACTAAGCTAGACTTCACAACTGAATCATAATCCAAACCTGTATCATAAAGGCACCTTATGGTGACCCCATTACAAATAACATCCTCACAAACTGGGGGGTGATAAGGTTCCTGCTGTCCATTAGGATTAACCTTTAATCTTTGAGTCCCCGACTTCATTGCAGCAATGTTTGAAGGTTTCCTTCTACAAAATTCGGTGTTATGGTTATCTTTCTTGCACCATTTACACCATCTTTTTCCTTGGTTAAACGGTTTTCTTTCATTGGATTTTTGGTCATTGAACTGTGAGTTTCTGTCTCGGTAGTCATTTCTTGGCCGTTCAAAGTTTGTCCTACCTTTATTTCCCTGTTCTCTATTATCAAATTTATTAAATTGCTGTGGAGCTTTAAAATTGTCTATGTGCTTCTTTTTAGCACCACTTACCTCTGCCTGGGCTGCCTGATACCTCTCAGCGACATTTAAAACCTCCCCCAACTTCTCTGCACCTTGTTCCATGAGAAATTTTCTCATGTCTGGAGCCATGGACTCTCTCAATTGCTCTATCATGATCATCTCTTTAAGATCTTGGGTCTTCCCCAGAGCAGTCCATTTCTCCAAATAGGTTTCCAGTCTGGCAGAGAATTGGTGGTATGTCTCCCCAGACAACAGTTTGGCATTTCTAAATTTCTTACGATAAAATTCACCATTTTTTTCGTACCTCAATAACAAAGCCTGCTTTAACATGTCATAATTGTCTTGGTCTTCTCTGTTCATTTTTGCGAAGACTTCATAAGAAGTACCTCTCAGACCCTGTGATAACTTTAAACTCCACCTCTCTCTCTCTAACCCATATGTAGTAGCTAATAACTCAAAACGTCCTAGGTACCCCTCTATGTCATCGTCTTTTTCAACAAAATGGTCTAAATGAAACCCCATAGCTGATGTTGAGGCTCCCAGACTGGGCGTAGCATCTGAGGCAAAAGGGTTGGCACCATTTTCAGGAGCCTGGCCTTGTAGCTCCAGCTCCCTTAGTCGTAATTCGTGCTCCCTTTGCAACCTTCTATCTTCTGCCTCCCTTTCGGCAGTCAATCTTTTTTCTTCTGCCTCCCTTTCGGCAGTCAATCTTTTTTCTTCTGCTTCCCTTTGCTGTCGTTTTTCTTCTACCTCAATCTGCAGCCTCTTAATTTCTTTTTCAGCATCTAACCTCTTCTCTTCAGCCAACCTTTCAGAATCTAATTTTCTTTCGGCCTCTTTTTATAATCTTCTTTCTTCCCGTTCAATATGCTTATCACATTCAGCCGTTACATATTGAATTAAAACCTGACCATCCATTCCCATATCCTTTGCCGTTAGCACAGCAGCTGATCTGAATTTGGCTAGCTCCGCCATACTTTTTTAGACAATTTAGCAATGAGCAAGATAAATCTCTAACCAATTAATAACTAAAGTAATTCTAATTAATTAATTAATCAATTAACTACCACTGGCTGTGAAGATTCACCAACTTTTATTTTACAGGAACACTTTTAATTTTTATAATTTGTTCCCCTAATTTAATTCTCCCACCAGGAGATCCTAATATTACTGTTGAGCTAATAATCCCGGGACAAGAGACCCCAATATATGTAGTGGATTTGATGGTATTGTATGATTGTGATATTACCTAGTGTGATGCATGAGGTCAGCTGTGAAGGCTCCTGAGATAAATGTAGCTGTGAATTTACAGAAGGCCCTTCTTGCTACCACTACGACCTCACACCTATCTCTTTTTTTCTAATGAATGTGGCTACGTTAAAATTCTAGGGTACTGATATGTAATGTGTTGTGGTAGTTTACATACACACACACAGATATTTAATAAGTCTAATAATATTAATAAAATGTTATAACACACTGAACTAACTCAAGCTGTGTAAAATTTTGATAGTAAATTTTCTTTAAGTTTATTTGTTCTGAGCCAAGGTTTTATTTTGGTCAGAACATATGAAAGGTTTTGCAATTATGAATGAAATGCATGAATATATGGCATAATAAATGAAAGGTGTGTACATATGTATTTTTACAAGACTAGTTAATATTACTACTGTTTATAGTTGTAATTTATCTGGGAGAACGATTAATGGATGTGCTGTTGGGGTGGCCTCATCACTCCCTGTCTATGGCTACTACACATTGTCCATTTATTGATGGGAATATAATTGGTGTGTTAGAAAATAAGTTGAGTTGGTGAATATCCAGCAGGCCAGACGCTCACGTATCTTTGACTGAGTAGTTCTGGTGCTGGAATCTGGTGGCCCCACCTCTCCGTGCTTGGGGGCAATATAAGGCTGCTCTGCCAAAATATAAACTGCACGGGTCCACTCTTGTATTATTCAACACCTCATTTGGCACCACATTGGTGCCAAATAAAAAAAACTCACAGTTCAGAATTATGAATATAGAACACAGTTATATGCTAGCAAAACTCAGCTGAGCTGCTGGCTTTAGTATGGCGTCCCTCTAAATATTTCAATTAGCTTCTGGGAAATACACCACTGAATTATTTACTGTGTCTACTACTGGACAACTTATGATGAATGGCAAAAATGCGCGTCTGAGCGCCGATAATATGTTCATCTATGGCCAATCACCGCCTTTTTTCCTTTTCAAATTCAAACCTCCTACCAAAAGTCAATTCAGTCATACCTCAGTCAAGTATGTATTATTGTCTCTTGGTCCGTCCGTCTCTACTTGCGTTTCACAAAAAAAACACTTGTTTTTTGAACCAACTCTGCCGTCCCCTACACAATTTTGCCTTTAAAGTTATTTTTAGCCACAATTCTCCACCACATTCCCTCTCTTTCATTCCAACTAGATTTTAGCACTTGAGTCTCAAGGCCGCAGTTTTTTGAAAATTAGGGACATTTTTTGTTTCAATGCAGTCGCTCGCTGATATGAACAACACAGTCTTTTGTCAATATCTTTCTTATTATCTATCCGTCTGTATAAATGAAAGCATATTATTTCACTGCTCAAGATGGGCCATCAGGCCAGCTAGGTTTTATATTCCTAACATTATTATTAAGAAAAAGTTACTTTTCAAGGTTAGTTGGTTTTTTGAAATATTTTCGAGCATCTTCTATAATGCGTTTGTCGCTGAATTCAAATAAACGGACTAAGTTATCGCAAAAGCGTCCAAGAAATGACTGTTGCGTATAATAGCTAAGGTCCCTTTTGTCGATTTCTTTACCTTGTGTCAACTTGGGGACGTGAATTTTTTTCCTTCCCCACCAATTGCGTCTTTTTAGCCTTGCTAGTTTTAAGCACGTGTTCAGTCATATTTTTTTTCCTTTTGATCTCCGTTCTCATCCCGTTCCAAGGGTAAATGTTTTGCCTTCACGTCTAACAAGTTAATTTCCATGGCGGGTGGTGACCCGCGGCGTGGGCGATCATGTATTCTAGTAGCTTACGCATTAGTTTTTATCCCTACATTTTATCTTTGGAGATATTTTAACGTTGTATCACGGTTAATTTTATCACAAGAAGCTAGATGTTCTGAAATTCTGCGGCATACTAGATAAATGATTTTAAAAGCTGGGGTTATATACATGAAATATGTAGATAATCGCTCGCCCGTGCTAAATATAACACCTTCACCCAGATTTAGGGTATTCTTCGGTCGAATCCTGAATCAAAACTATTATTCACACTCTAGCCGACCGCAGAATTCGCTAGCGAACGGGCTTCATTTGATCAGGCGTCTCTCGCTGTATCTAATTACGTTTAGAACAGGCGGATAGGGGGTGGGGGGTAACTATGATTATCTCCCCTTTCCTCAGATTAACTATCAAAAGTACGTCTAGTATCTTATCGCCCTTGATTTACAAAAAGACGACCCGTTCTTTTTCTACAAGCGTTCAGGACTAGCTAATAGGTCTGTTTGTAAACATTCATAATGCCTGTAAGACATAGAGAAAAAGAAAATAGGCGTGGTTAAATTATGAGTTTGACAGACAGCGGAAGCGCATGCCTTCTGCGTTAACGAAACGTGTATATTAAAAAGCAAACAGAGGTGGGAAACAGGTGGAAGTCACAATACGTGTTGATATCATGTAATATTTACATAACTCTGTGTGATAAAGTACATTGATACAGCGATACAATTATTAATTATAAGTATAAAAGTAAAAATAATATGAGTAGAAATAGTAAAGTTGTAACGCGTGTTCTTTCCCCGCGCCAGTCATCGGATTGAGATAAGAACGTAGTGTGAAACCTTATTGCCGCGCCAGTGGTATTGGAATTTATAACTCGTCAGTCAAGGGTTAACGGTAAAAATTTGAAAACGACAAGCTTAGTTGTTCCAAGAAAAATAGTAGGAATAAAACAGGGGAGGCATAAACAAACGCATACAAGTGAGAGAAAGAGAGCGAGCACATGCCACAAATTGTCAAGCGGTAGATTCTTGGACTAGCTACCCAAGACGACAGTGCGAGACGATACAGTTAGAAGGTGTTTGGTAACGTTGTCACAAGCTTTGTAGAATTTAAAAATACCCCGCAAAACCCAATACTTTTTCGGACTATAGGCACACTGAGGAAATATATAAACACACAGACAGCGCTTTCGCTGCACAAGAGTCCATTTTATGACGTAACAGACTAGTAGTTTCAGTTTTGAAAAACGCAAAAGCGGGAAAGAGATGGCGTGTTTATGTAATGTTAGAAATTGAAACTGATATGGAAAATATATGGAATTCGTTATTACTAGGGATATGACCATAA
Source organism: Oreohelix idahoensis (assembly GCA_024509875.1). Classification (NCBI taxonomy): domain Eukaryota; kingdom Metazoa; phylum Mollusca; class Gastropoda; order Stylommatophora; family Oreohelicidae; genus Oreohelix; species Oreohelix idahoensis. The sequence continues at coordinate 3,096 of JAMPIV010021250.1, read as the reverse complement.
AACTTAGTTAATTTGATAGCTTTTCTTCTCCTGAGAAATAATATGCTTAAAAATACAAAATTCCCCAGATAATAAGAAAGTTATTGACAAAATACTGTTTTGGGTGGTGCAGACAGATTAACAGACGCTCGTCCTTGCATTCACTAACGATTACAATTTTGAACGCGTTGTTGGAAATGAGACAAGCAAGCATGTATTCTGTTGGAGGAGGGGTAGACAAGGGGAGAGAAATTATGGGATGGCTTAACACTAAAAATATTTTAGCAGTAGAAATCTAAGAATGAGTGAGGAGAAAACTTGTTAGGTCCAAAATATCCAGTCTGTTTTCGCTTTTATTTTCAAATTTTAAAAGTAGTCGTTCGCTCTCATTGGCCAACGCCTTTTTAAATATTGAAAAAATTGAAAGGCTCGACAACATTTGTATAATACTGTCCCTTGAACAGGACGTTTGAAATTCTGTGAAGTGTGACTTGCCTTAGTAACTAAATATATAACTAAAAGAAAAATAGGCATCACAGTCCAGCCGGCAGTACATCTGAAGTCTGCTAATCAACGTACCTGTGTTTATTCATTGAATTTTTGGTAAGGCAGAAATTATTCATATATATATATATATATTGTTTAAAAATGTAAGTGAGGGATACTGCCATTACGACAGTAAGTAATTAGGTCCCTAGCTGATTTATGCAGGGCCTAGAGGTAGACTTATGCTATAACCCATTGCCAGTTTTGTAAAACGCACATGTTTTGTGAAATAAAAATGTTTTCTTAGGTGGCCAAATAGACACGGCTCACCTATCTTTTTGTATGGAAGAAAAGAAAGATTAACAATATTATTGCAGATGCAGTGCCGCCTTTAGAGGAGAGACATATGAACAACACTGGTACAATTTGTAATGGATGCGCTGGGTTGGTCAATTAGATATGACCCAGATCTTTATTTCTTATGCATTATAATTTGTAGAAATAACAGTTTAAGTATGATATCAACAAAGAGACACTATTTCATTGTTACAGGGTTTTTATCTGGCACTAGCCCGGTGCCAGATGTCTGTAAAAAGCAGTTGAGAAGTCTTTTCATTTCCAGTAGTGACAGGGGTCTACAGAGTCCACCCTGTTACTATTGGGCCAGTATCAAAGTGATCGTTTTACAGCAAGAATACGGACAATTCAAGTTGTGCCAGATAAGTATAATATCTGGCACCTGACTTTTCATCAGCATCAAAGACTAGTGCACCTTTGTATAACATAATAAAAATATTCCCTAAAGAATTAAACATTGAAAGATGTATTAAAGAACTGGGGATGATTAAAGGATCCCAAACAGCCATCCAGTGTTAGAAACCAGTAATATTAAAATTTTAGTAACACTATTAGTATAGTTTAACAGTATTTGTTTGGACAATTGTCCCTTTGGGTTAAAAATTTGCATTTTTTGTAGATATCTTGAGTTCTTTTTAATTTTGAAAAGGTCTTACCAGAAGAATACTAAGGTCAGGACCAATAAAATTGTACAGAAAATATTTACATATAAAAATTTAACCCAGGTGTTAGTTCATTTGATCATAGACTTTAATATTTGTTTATGTGTGTGTGTTAGTGTTAAATTACCATCACACCACACCGGCATAACCCTAGACATTAGACGTAGCTATCAGACATACTAGTCAAGAATAAGTCTGAGTGAGATCATAAGGTGGTAGCAGAAAGGTACACTGATAACTCACTCTAACCTTAGATATTCAGGGACCTTCACAGCTGACCTCACTCAGTACACTAGGAAATATAATAACAACAATCATAACATCAAAAACCACTACACTCTGTCACAACGGTGACTAACAGGCAACACGCGGCGTATATTATATCAGTTGTCGGGCGCAAGTAGATTTCAGTTGCAAGCGTGCATTGGCTTCAAGCCTTGTTGGCTTTGCGCAGGTGGGTCAGTGTCCGTCCCTAGTCGTGGTATGTTGTGGCGCAATAATTTGTTTTCATATAAAGTGTTACTTTCACAATTGCTCCGGCTTACAGAATTGTGGATTTGTTTTAAATCTGCAACCAAGGTAGAGTGGATTCATTGTCTACATAAGACAACAGGAGGCGAAGACACTTGGGAGTCATGACCCAGGTTGGCCCACCCCCTTAGAGTGTAAAGGAGTATACAGGCCCGAAACACTTCTTCGATGGGGGAACGCTTCTGGTGATCAGATTGTCTCCTGTTGTATTGCTCTGCAAAGAGTTTCCTATCATAGCAATAAAAGGTGACCCTCATCTCTGGCATTTTCTAAAGTGATTTTATGAAGCACGAACTGGACGGATGTAGCAATCATAATATATCCATCTTATTTTGTCTCCGAGATGTCTGCGCTTTTGTTCACTTTTTGCTTGACATCTTCTCGGGAAATTTTTTTTATTATTTTTTTTTTAATGAATCTATGAAAGTTTATCGACACAATCATAATTTTCTCGACCGTTACAAAGGAAAATGCCCACCTACTGCCATCATTACGTGTATTAGAAGTTTCTGCACAAATCTCAAAAAACGATTATTCTGTTTATGGCATTAATTATATATTTACTGCATATTTAATAGTATGCTACTTAACATAGGATTTCCATATAGAGGTTCGTAGCGATTCCGAGTTTTCGATAACGAGTGAACGTTTTAGTCATATAATTCTGTTCTTGGCACTGTGTATTATCCCATCAATTTACCCTTCACAATACACTGCTGCTGCACATTTAAAATAAAAACTAAAACGTGTAACGTCACATCTCTCACCAGTTCTTTTGTACAACCTATTCCAAATATACATATTTTTCTTATTGATGCTCAGGTCAACTGTTTTCCTGAACATTTTCTCCCACCAAAGTTACAAGCTGTTGGCCAGGTAACTACAGTTCAGTGCCTCTTGAAACAACATCGCGACGGCTTTGGTTTTAGAAATATTCCTTCCTCGGTTTCTGAACCGTCAACACAATTCTGAATTTGTTTTCAATTCACATTAGGCAGTTCTGATAATTATTGAATTAGTATTATNAAAATAATTAAATTACGATTAATACGGGGGGAGTATGGTGAAGTGGGATGTTAAT